>JAAGEH010000029.1:20232999-20435345 GCA_011751065.1 Lasiurus cinereus | reverse complement strand
GTTGTATCCACAATAAAGATCAAGCCACTTCTAACTTACTGGGACTCATAACTATTGCACATTGAAATTGGGATTCAAACATTTTTTGTTCTTATTTCTAGCCAACAGAGGCAAGATGTTTTTAAAGAAAAGAATTGTGGGGGGGGAGAGGCAGATACAGAGGCAAAGAAGCAATGAACAGACTGTCATACTACAGTGCGAAGGCAGGGGAGGTTGGGGCGGGGGGGCCTGTAAGAGACCATCCGAAAGACTTGTATGATGTATGTAAGTATAACCAATGGATACAGGATATTGGTGGGGGGCAGGTGAGGGCATGTACTAGGGGGTGGGGAAGGCCTGGGGAGATCAACAGGGGAAAAAAAGGAGACATATGTACTACTATTTGTAATACTTTAAACAATATATATATATATGAAACAGAGAGAGAACCCAAATAAACAAAATCAGAAATAAAAGAGGTGAACTGATTTAATAGAAATACAAAGGACTGCAAAAAAATACTATTAATAAGTATATTGCAACAAGCTGGACAAACTAAATAAAATTGATAGACTCCTAGAAAAATACAAACTTTAAAAATTCAATCAGGAACAATCAGAACACTTGAATAGGGTGAAAACTACTGATGAAATTGAAGCAGTAATTTAAAAAAATCCCAGAAAATGGAGAGAACCTTGATAGCCAAAGACCAAAAATGGAGACCACATAGAGACTGGTAGGAGGGGCAGAAGCATAAAAAAAGCTCTCAGGCCCCCACAGACAACAACTGAAGTCCGTGAAGATATCTCCGCTGTGGCAGATTGCCACTGAGAACTCTGGGATCTAATCCCCACACTGGACCCACAAGCAGAGAGCATCAAAACTGAGAAGGGTATCCACATAACATATGGCTGTGAAAATCAGTGGGATTGCTCTCTCCCAGGGAGGCGTATCTGGAAAATTCAGGCACCCTCTTAAAGGGCCAATGCACACAATTCCTGTCAAGCCACCACCTTGTGCTCCTACAGAGGGAGGGCGAGTGGACTGAAGCTGTGTGAGAAGTCAGGATAGAGGCTCAGGAGATGGAGCTCAAAAGGCAGACACCCCCATTTTCCTGAGCTGAGTCATTCTCTGACACAGCAGAGAACATCTTTCCCACAGACATTTGCTATAGAGGTGGCCTTGTCTGGGGGAGGGGGAGAAGGCAGACAACTGTCCCACCCTATTGGAAAACATGATTCAGAGTTCCTGAGGCCACTTAAGAGACTAACAATAATAATTAGCCTCCAGGCAGAAGCAAATGCCCACTCCAGTGGTTGGCAAACTCATTAGTTAACAGAGTGGCAAACCACGGCTCAAGAGCCGCATGTAGCTCTGGAGCCGCAGTTTGTTGACCACTGCCCCACCCTGTTAAAAAAAATTGCCACACCTAAGGACGATTGCCTCAGGGCAATTTAAGTCAGAATCCTCTCAGTCTGTAGGCAGAGGTGATCTCTGGAGGCTAAGAGTCTTTTTGTTATCTAATTAGTAAGAAAAAGCGTTTGACACTGCCTTACACTAGAAATGGAAAGGTGAAGGGGATCTACCTAATATATAGTCACAAACCCAAACAAGCAGCCAAAATGAGGAGACAAAGAAAAAAAAAAAACCCTAAATGAAAGAACCAGAGAATTCTCCAGAAGAGATAAATGAAATAGAGATAAGAAATGTATCTGAAACAGAGTTCAGAGTAATTTGGGTAGAGTTGCTCAACAGCATGAAAAAAGATATAGTAACTATGAAAACAGAAGTGAAGAATGACATGTCACAAAAAGTACATTAGAAGGAATAAACAGCATATTAGGGGAAGCTGAGGACTGAATTAGTGAATTAGAAGATAGGGTTAAAAAATCACTCAATCATAGAACAAAAAAAACCAATTTTAAAACAGGAGGACCGTTTAATGTAGTTGTGGGACAACATTAAACATCACAATATTAAAATAGCGGGTATACCATAAGAGGCAGGAAGGGAGAAAAGATGGAGAACAAGTTTGAAGAAATAATGTAGAAAATTTCCATAACTTAGTACAAAAAAATAAGTCACACAAGTTCAGGAGACACAGAGAACTCCAAGCAAGAAGAATCCAAATAGGCCCATGACCAGACACTTCATAATTAAAACACCAAATATTAAAAATAAATGAAATGCCAAAAATTAAAGACAAAAAGGGAATCTTAAAGGCAGCAAGAGAAAGCAAACTCTTCCTATAAAGGAGCTCCCATAAGACTGGCACCTGATTTTTCATCAGAAACTCTACAGGCCAGAAGGGAATGACATGAAGTACTCAACGTAATTGAAATCAAGGATCTGATTACTATATCCAGCAAGGCTATAATTCAAAATAGATGGTCAAATAACGAGTTTCCTGGACAAAAAAAAAGGCTAAAGAAGTACATTACCTCCAAGCCAGCATTATAAGAAATACTAAAGGGATTGCTGTAATGTGAAGGAGAAAATTAGCCATATAGAATTAAAATGGCTATAAATAAGTACCTATCAAAAATAACCCTAGACATATAGACCAATGGAATAGAATAGAGAATCCAGATATCCACCCAAACCACTATGCTCAACTAATATTTGACAAAGGAAGCATGAACATACAATGGAGTCAAGATAGCCTCTTCAACAAATGGTGTTGGGAAAATTGGACAGATACATGCAAAAAAATGAAACTGACCACCAACTTACACTAAATACAAAAATAAACTCAAAATGCATACAGGACTTAAACATTAGAAGGGAAACCATAAAAATATTAGAGGAATCCACAGGCAGCACAATCTCAGGCATATGCCAAAAGAACTTCTTCACTGATACTTCTCCAAAGGCAATGAAAGCTAAAAAAATAAAATAAACAAATGGGACTACATCAAAATAAAAAGCTTTTGTACAGCAAAAGAAACCATCAAAAAAACAACAAGAAAGACCAATGTATGGGAGAACATATTTGCAAATGTTAGCACTGATAAAGGTTTAATCTCCAACATCTACAGCCAACTTATATGACTTAATAAAAAGAAGATAAACAATCCAATAAAAAAATGGGCAATGGACCTAAATAGAACCTTTTCAAAAGACGACAGAAGGAAGGCCAAGAGACACATGAAAACATGTTCAAAGTCACTAATCATCCGAGAGATGCAAATCAAAACGACAATGCGATACCATCTTACACCTGTCAGAATGGCAATCATCAACAAATCAACAAACGACAAGTGTTGGCGAGGATGCAGAGAAAAAGGAACCCTTGTGCACTGTTGGTGGGAATGCAGACTGGTGCAGCCACTGTGGAGAACAGTATGGAGTTTCCTCAAAAAAACTAAAAATGGATCTCCCATTTGACCCAGTAATCCCACTCTTAGGAATTTATCCTAAGAAATTACAAATACCAATCAGAAAGGATTTATGCACCCCTATGTTCATAGCAGCACATTTTACAATAGCTACAATTTAGAAACAGCCCAGGTGCCCATCAGCATATGAGTGAATCAGAAAACTGTGGTACATCTACACAATGGAATTCTGTGCTGCCATTAAAAAGAAGGAACTCTTGCCGAGACTGGTTTGGCTCAGTGGATAGAGCGTCAGCCTGCGGACTGAAAGGTCCCGGGTTCCATTCCGGTCGGGGGTATGTACCTTGCTTGCGGGCACATCTCCAGTGTGGGGTGTGCAGGAGGCAGCTGATCGATGTCTCTCTCTCATCGATGTTTCTGACTTTCTATCCCTCTCCCTTCCTCTCTGTGAAAAATCAATAAAATATATTAAAAAAAAGAAGGAACTCTTACCATTTGCAGCAACCTGGATGGAACTGGAGAGTCTTATGCTTAGTGAAATAAACCAGTCAATGAAGGATAAGCACCACATGACCTCACTCATTTGTGGATAATAAAGAACATTATAAACTGATGAACAAAGGGATAGATACAGAGGCAGTAAAGCATCAAACAGACTGTGAAATTATAGCGGGAAGATTAAGGAGAGGTGGGGTAGATAAGAGATCAATCAAAGGACTTGTATCTATACATATAAGCAAAACCATTGAACATAGACACTGGGGGATTGGGGTATGCCTGGGAGGGAGGGGGGCAATGGGGAGATATGTATACATGTAACACAATAAAAAATAAAATAAAATAACCCTAAATGTAAATAGACTAAATGCTCCAATAAAAAGCCATAGGGTAACTGAATGGGTACAAAAACATGACCCAACTATATGCTGTCTACAACAGATGCACCTCAAAACAATAGACACACACAGAATAATAGTAAAGGGATGGAGAAAAAAATCTTTGTGCAAATGGCAAAAAAAAAGCTGGAGCCGAAACCAGTTTGGCTCAGTGGATAGAGCGTCGGTCTGCGGACTGAAAAGTTCCAGTTTCGATTCCAGTCAAGGGTATGTACCTTGGTTGCGAGCTCATCCCCAGTAGGGGGCGTGCAGGAGGTAGATGATCGATGTTTCTCACTCATCATTGTTTCTAGCTTTCTATCCCTCTCCCTTCCACTCTGTAAAAAATCAATAAAATATATTTTAAAAAGAGAAAAAAGCTGGAGTAGCAATACTCATCTGACAAAATAGACTTACAATGAAGGTCATCACATGAGACAATCCAAGTCACTACATGATACTAAAGGGATCAATTCAACAAGAGGATATAACCCTGGTAAACATATATGTATCCATTACAGGGGCAACTAGATATATAAAAACACGTCTGGAGGACATTAACAGAAAGATAGACAATAATACAGTCACAGTAGGAGATTTTAACACCCCTCTGAATTCACTGGACAGATCTTCAGACAAAAACTTAGCAAGGAAACAGTGACACTAAAGGACACACTGGATCAGATGGATTTAATTGACATTTATCCAACATTTCACCCCTAAGCAACAGAATATACATTCTTCTCAAGTACACAAGGATCATTTACAAAGAAAGACCACATGTTAGGACACAAATCAAGTCTATACAAGTTCAAGAAGATTGAAGTCATATCAAGTATCTTCTCAGATCACAGTGGAATGAAATTAGAAATCAACTGCAGAAAAAAAAGTAAAAAAGAAACATTCAAAACACATGGAGGATAAATAACATATTATTAACAATGAATGGGTTACCAACATGATTAAGAAAGAAATAAAAAAAATTCCTGAAAACAAATGGAAATGAACACACAACTACACAAAACCTCTGGACACAGCAAAAGCAGTCCTGAGAAGGGAGTCCATACCACTACAGGCCTCCCTCAAAAAACAAGGAAAATCAGCAATAAACTATATGACCCTACAAACCCCAGAATAAGTAGACGGGAGGAAATAATAAAGATTAGAGTGGAAATAAATAACTTAGTGACTAAAAAACTATACAAAAATCAATGAAACCAAGACCTGGTTCTTTGAAAGGGTAAACAAAATTGATGAACCATTAGCCAGAATAATCAAGAAACAAAGAGAGAGGACCCAAATAGATAAAATCAGAAACATAATTAGAGAAGTAACCATTGATACCACATAAATCCAAAGGATTGTAAGAAAATACTATGAACAACTATCTGCCAACAAGCTGAACAATGTGGGTGAAATAGACAAATTCCTAGAAAAATATAATCTCCCAAAACTGAGTCAGGAAGAATCAGAAAACCTGAATAGGCTAATAACAACTGATAAAATAGAAACAGTAATAAAAGAAAAAAACTCCTGCAAACAAAAGTCTAGGTCTGGACAGCTTCACAGGGTAGTTTTACCAAACATTCAAAGAACTAACACCGATCCTCCTCACACTATTCAAAAAAAATCCAAGAGTAAGGAACACTTTCAAACTATTTTTTATGAAGACAGCATTATTCTAATTCCAAAACCAGGTAAAGGCACTGCAAAGAAAGTGACTTACAGGCCAATATCCCTGATGAATATAGATGCTAAAATCCTCAAGAAAATTCTAGCAAACTGGATCCAGCATTATATTAAAAAGATCATACGCCAAGAGGCTTCCTGGAAGATGGCGGCTGGCAGGATGGAGGTGAGGGAGAGGAAATGAGTGGATGAAAGGAGAGTGTGTGGATATGTGTGTGGTGTGTGTGTGAGTGAGTAAGGGACCATTAAATTTCACAGGAGCAGCAGGGGCTGGCAGACAGACTCTCTTGGACAAGGAGAGAATACCATCACTGCAGGCACTCCCCGGACTGCAGAACTCAGGCACAGAGCCCAAGCCATCTTGAAGAGGAAAACAGCCTTTCTTTGGGAACTCATCAACACCACCAGTCAGACAGGCCTTGGAACTTCCCTGCATCCCAGCTGCCACTCTAGCCAAAACCCGGCTGCCACAGCTGCAGGCTCCTGGACCTTGGGACCTCCACCTCCAAAGTAGTAAGTGCAAACTCCCCCTCCCCAGCGGCAGAACTCCAGTCCATATTACCCGTTTCCAGTGTGCATGCAGCCAGGGTGCTGCACTCCCTAGGCAGTGCCTGGGAGCCACTGAGAGCCCCGATTGATGTGATTTTCTACAGACAAGGGAGCATGGCTCCACAGTAGAATTTCTGAATTCCTGCCTCCCAAATAACTACCCACATTTACCCCTGTAGCTCAACCTCAGTGTAGGACCCCTCAGGGTGCATCATCAGAGGGCTGTGCAAAAAAATAAAAAATGAAAAAGAGGATCCTCCACAAAGGAACAGGATGCCTGAGCTCATCTATCCACAGCGTGCTCTGGAAGAAGCTCTGAGTCTCTGCTGGGTGGGATTCGGCACAAACAAGGGCGCCCTGCCCCACAGTAGAATTTCTGAATAAGCCTCTTCCTAAATAACTAACCACATCTAGCCTAGCGGCTCAACCTCAGTGCAAAACCCCACAGAACATGTCAGAGCACTGTGCCGGCTCAACCTCAGTGTAGGATCCCACAAAGTGCCTTAGAGCACTGCACCTGGCAAACATACCTCCACAGATGCAAAGTTCCAAAAGGCAGGCACCCTGAGCCCATATATCTGCAGGGGGCTCTTGGGAGCCACTGTGAACTCTCCCTGGGTATAACCTTGAACAAACAGGGGCACACTCCCCCACAGCAATAGAAATTTTGGATTCACTCATCCTGAATACTGCCCACAGACACCTCAATTACATGGCTAACCTGCCAGGGCCCTTCAGAGTGCTTCAGTCTCCCTCACTGGCAAACTTACCATGGGTGTTCCTGTGAGCCGCCACTTGGAGGAAGTGCCTATTCACCACAGGTGCAGAAGCAAAAGCTGAGTCTGCCCATCCCACAACTAGAGAACTCTGGGCACCACAGTCACTCATCTCCAGAGTGTAGGCCCCTTGAACCACATAACCCAGACAGATGGGTCCTTGTGAGTCCCTAATGGGCATGAGTGATCTCAATTAAGGGTGCAAAACAGAAAAAATAGGGACACTCCCCTTCATGGCTGCCAACTTCTAGACATCAGAGTTGTGCTGCTCAAGCTCACAGATCTACATCAAGAGAACCCAAATAGCTGAAGTAGGGAACCACAATAGATCAACAAGCACAGAAAAATTGAGAGAAAACACCAGTAGCACCACTCCCCAAAAAAACCTAGGTAGCAAAGCATTGGATCTAAATTAAAACATTACAGGAAAACATGGGAAGACAAAAAAGCAATCCCCAAAGGAAAGAAAAAGAGGAATGACCAGAGCAGGAGTTAAATGAAATTGAGGCAAGCAGCTTATCAGAGAAAGAATTCAGAGTAATGCTTTTAAGGATGTTTAAACAGATGGTTGACAAATACACACAACTCAATGAGAAATATAAGGAGCTGAATGACAATGTCACCAACAAGAAAAGAAACCAAGAGGAGATGAAGACATAGCTGCAATAAGGAACACAATGGAAGGCCTAAACATTAGACTAGAGGAGGCTGAGGACCACATCAGCAAATTAGAAGACAAGGTAGGAAAAAACACACAAACACAGCAGAAACTGGAAAAAAGACTTCAAAAACAAGAAGAGAGCCTTAACAAGCTTTGGGACAACAAAAAAATGAAACAACATTCACTTAATATGGATACCAGAAGGAGAGGAAGAAAAGCAAGGAATAGAAAACATGTTGGGGGAGGAGAAAAATGGCGGCAGAGTAGACAGATGCATCTGGAGCTTTGTCACTGGGCAGAGGGAGAGAGAGTGGCTGAGAGTCGCACTGGGAGTGTTTGTTGGCAAGTTAAGAGTCAGTTATCCTCCAGGAGAAGGTGGGGGACTGCTAGACTTGGCTCTCCTGGCCAGGCAGTCCCATTGCCACGGGGATTTTGTCTGCTGGAACCACCAATGTGAACGTGGAGACCGCACCATCTTGCAGAGGGAGGTAGATGTTTGTGGCGGTCTGAAATCTGCGGCTGGGGCACACACCGAGCAGACGGAGACCCAGGGACCCAGAACACCGCTCTCCAATCCACGCAGACATGCGATGGAATCAGAGGTCCACATGGCACACAGAATGGTCAGATTTCACCTGGGATAAGGAGAGGTCTCCCGTCCCGCACAACAGAGACGCACACACTGTGGGAACAGGGCTGCAGGAAAGCTGCCTCTGGAGAGGTCCACAGATGCGGGGCAGGGCATGATCCCTAAGTGTGGAGGCAAACTCTCAGAGCTGTTGACAGCGGGAGCTCTGGAAAATGAATCATTTTGATCTGAGACAGAAGGACAGCTTGGGAGTTATTTCAGTGTCCCGGCTGCAAAATCCCCACAAACCGGTTTTCAGAACCACAGAGTAACAGGATCTGAGCACAGCCTAAAGGGATCCTGAGCTTAGTCTCAGAGGTCAATTCCAAAACACTGCCCCCCATTGGATGACGCACAAATTGACTCTCGCATAAGCATTAAAGAATAAAGAGATTAAAACACAACCAGCAGTGGAACACAGGGAACTGCAATATCCTCCTACCTGGGAAACAGAAGTAACAAGCAGAACAATAGTGGAAGTGAATGACCATTCTATTTTTTTTCTTTTTTTCTTTTTTTCTTTTTTTCCTTTTATTTTTTAAAAAAAATTTTTAAATATTTTATTTTATTTCATATTTTTTTCATTTTTGCATATTTTACTTAAAAAAACATTTTTTTCTTTCCTCCTCAATTGATTTTACCTTTTTAATTATTACATTTTTGTTTTCAACTAGTATTAGTACTAATATTATTTTACCATTTTGGAAAAAAACAAGTGTTATTTTGTTTTCCCTTTATTTTACTTCGGGATTAGAGTTCTACATTCTATTTTCATCTTTCCTTTAGCATAATTTTACTCTATCTCAACTCTACCTTTATGCCAACACTTTCCTCCTAACTTTACCCATTTTGTTGTCTTGTTTTCTCATTCTCTTTTCCAACTTTAGATTCTCCCTGTACTTTCTCCTTACCTCCTAAAATTTCACCCCACTTATATATCTAATTTCATATCCCCTACTCAAAGCCTATACAAACTGCTCTCTTCTTGACTTCACTATCCAAAAAGTTGTTTTTCTCTATGACCTTTTGTTGCTCTTTGCCTGAATGGTGATTATATCGATTTTGTGTACTTTTTTGGTGAGATTGTTTTAGCTTATTTACTTGTTTTATTTTGCTTTTTGTTTGCTTTGACTTGATTTGTTTTTTACCTCTCTTTTCCCTCACCTCATTCCATACCAGTTGTTATTTGTAGTTTGTTTTAATCTCAAGGTACTAGTTGCCAATATTTGTTGCCATTAGTGACTGTTCTATTGGCATTTTCTCCTGACACCTATATTTTGTTCCCCTTTTCTCTCTTATCCTTTTTCTTTGCACTCTGACTTTTTCTCTTCCGCTTTTCTTCTCCTTTTTGTTTTCTTATTTTATTTTATTTTTTTGTTCATTTATTTATTTATTTTCTCCCTCTCCCAATTTGATTTTGGCATTTCTTTCTTTTATTTTTTTCCTCATTTTCCTCTTCTCCTTTCTCTATTTACCCCTAATTTGTCTTTCATTGGTGGTCACCTTATTTGTGATTATTAACATCCTGAATATATTTCTACACAGTGCCTTGTGTGCTGTAACTGGTCATGTTGTAGTTTGTGCCTTTCAATCAACGTAGGAGAGAGAACTGCATAACCAGACACCCGGAGAAGAAAGACCATGGGCAGAAAAAGAAACAGCCCACATAAGACAGAAAGGTAGGTTTCACCAGAAAAGGAAGTAAATGAAATAGAAGCAGAAATAAGCCTGCCAGAGAAAGAGTTCAGAGAAATGATCATAAGGTGGATGAAAAGAATGGAAGACAAAATCGACAATGTAAGAGCCAAGAGAAAATGAAGAAGACCCTAAAGGAGATGAAGAAGAAGCAAGAAGAAATTCAGAAGAATGTAGAGGAGGTGCAGAATAATCAAGAAGAAATGAAAAATGACATCACTGCTATAAAGAACAAAACACAAAGCATCAAAAGTAGACTAGAGGAAGCAGAGGACCGCATCAGTGAGCTAGAAGACACGGCAAGAAAAAATACCCAAGTACAGCAGCTCCTGGAAAAAAAAAGTTAAAAAGCAAGAGGAGAGCCTAAAGGAACTTTGGGATAACATGAAACAAAACAACAAACGCATAATTGGGGTTCAGAAAGAGTGGAAACTGAACAAGGATTAGAGAACCTGTTTGAAGAAATAATGACAGAAAATTTCCCCAATATAAGAAAGAAAAAAACCACACAAATACAAGAAGCTCACAGAGTCTCAAGCAAAATTAACCCCAACAAACCAACACCAAGGAACATTATAATTAAATTGGCAAACTCCGACGACAAAGTAAGAATCTTAAAAGCAGCCAGAGAGAAACAGAAATTTACCTACAAAGGAACCCCCATAAGACTAGCTACTGATTTCTCAACAGAAACTCATCAGGCCAGAAGGGAATGGAATGAAATATACAAAGTCATGCAAAGGAAGGGTCTGAATCCAAGAATACTGTACCCTGTAAGACTCTCAATCAAAATTGAAGGTGAAATCAGAAGCTTCACAGACAAAAAAGGACTAAGGGAATACATTACCACCAAACCAGCAATGCAAGAACTGTTGAAGGGTCTGATGTAATAAAAAGAAAGAGGAAGCAAAGAAGGATCTAAGGAGTAAGGACTAAAAATGGCAACAGATAAGTACTTATCAATAATAACTTTAAATGTAAATGGATTAAATGCTCCAATCAAAAGTCATAGAGTAACCGATTGGATAAGAAAACATGACACATATATCTGCTGTCTACAGGAATCCAACCTCACAAAAAGGGATGGACACAGACTGAGGGTGAAGGGATGAAAGACAGTTTTTCAGGCAAGTGGAAATGAAAAAAAATGTGGAGTTGCAATATTTATATCTCACAAATTAGATCTCAAAGTGAAGGACAGATCAATAGAAAAGGAAGGCCACTTCATAATACTAAAGGGAGCAATGCAACAACAAGAAATAACTCTGGCAAACATATATGCACCCAATACAGGAGCATCTAAATACATACAAAAAAAAAAAAACTTTGGGAGGATATCAAGGGACAGATTGACAGCAATATAACCATAGTAGGAGACTTTAATACCCCACTGCCATCAATGGATAAATCCTCTAAACAAAAAATCAGCAAGGAAACATCAATCCTAAATGACTCACTAGACCAGATGAAATTAATAGACATCTTCAGAACATTTAACCCCAAAGCCACAGAATATACATTCTTCTCAAGTGCACATGGGTTATTTTCAAAGATAGACCATATGTTGGGTCATAGGCAAAGTCTCTTCAAATTCAAGAAGATAGAAATCATATCAAGCATTTTCCCAGATCACGGTGGCATAAAACTGGAAATTTAACTACAATAAAAACTATACAAAGAAATAAAACATATGGAGAAAAAACAGCATGCTATTAAACAATGACTGAGTAACCAGAGAGATCAAGGAAAACCTAAAAAACATCATGGCAACAAATGACAATGATAACACAATAATACAAAATTTATGGGACATACTGAAAGCAGTCTTGAGAGGCAAGTTCATAGCTCTACAAGCCTATTGCAAAAAAATAAGAAACAATAGTAACAAATTACCTTACCCTACAACTCAAAGAGCTACAAAGAGATCAACAAGAAAAGCCCAGTGTAAGCAGAAGGAAGGAAATAGTAAAGTTCAGAGTAGAGATCAAGGACATAGATACCAAAGAAACAATTCAAAAGATCAACAAAACCAAGAGCTGGTTCTTTGAAAGGATAAGCAAGATTGATGTACCTTTTGCCAAGCTCTCACCATGAAGCAAAGAGAGTACACCCAAATAAAGAAAATCAGAAATGAAGGAGGATAAATAACAACATACCCCTCCGAAATACAAAGGATTGTTAAAAAAAAATGCTATGAACAACTCTATTCCAACAAACTGGCCAATCTGCAGGAAATTGACATATTCCTAGAAAAATATAACCTTCCAAATCTCAATCAGGAAGAATCTAAACATCTCAAAAGGCCAATAACTATTGAAGAAATTGAAACAGTCATCAAAAAGCTTCCAGCAAACAAAACCCTGGGACAAGATGGCTACACAGGAGAGTTTTACCAAACATACAAGGAAGAATTGAAATCTATCCCCCTCAGACTATTCAAAAATATTCAAGAAGAAGGAACACTTACAAACACCTTCTATGAAGCCAGCATAACACTAATACCAACACAATGAAAGAGAACGACAGGTCAATATGCCTCATAAACATAGATGCCAAAATCCTCAACAAAATACTAGCAAATGGATTCAGCAGTACATCAGAAAGATCATACACCATGACCAAATAGGATTTATCCCAGTAATGTAATGATGGTACAATATCCGCAAACCAATAAACATAGTACATCACATAAACAAATTGAGAGATAAAAATCACATAATCATATCAATTGTTGCAGAAAAAGCATTTGACAAAATCCAACACCCTTTCTTGATAAAAACTCTCAGCAAAGTGGGAATAGAAGGATCATACCTCAACATCATAAAAGCTACATATGATACACCCACAGCTGACATCATACTCAATGGGCAAAAAGTAAAACCATTTCCCCTAAGAACAGGAACAAGACAGGGATACCCACTTTCAGCACTCCTGTTTGACATAGTACTAGAAGTATTAGCCATTGCAATTAGACAAGAAGAAGAAATAAAAGGCATCCAAGTCAGAAAACAAGATGTAAAGTTGTTCGTATTTGCAGATGACATGATACTGTACATAAAAAACCCAAAAGACTCCATCCAAAAACTAATACACTTAATAAATGATTAGGCAATTTAGCAAGATACAAAATTAATGCCAAGAAATCTGTGGCATTTCTACACACCAATAGTTCAATTACAGAAAGAGAGAATAAAAAAGCAATCCCCTTTACCTTTGCACCAAAAAAATTAAGATACTTAGGAATAAACTTAATTAAGGAGGTAAAAGACCTATATGCAGAAAACTACAGGACACCGAAAAAAGAGATAGAGGAAGATGTAAACAGATTGAAGAGCATACCATGCTCATGGATTGGGAGAGTAAACATCATTAAAATGTCCATATTACCCAAAGCATTCTATAGATACAATGCACTCCCCATTAAAATACCAATGACATATTTTACAGACCTAGAAAGAACTCTCCAAAGATTCATCTGGAACAAAAAAAGACCCCAAATAGCCACAGCAATCCTGAGAAAGAAGAATAAAATAGGTGGGATCTCAATACTAGATTTCAAGCTATATTATAAAGCAACTGTTCTCAAAACTGCCTGGTACTGGCACAAGAACAGACAGAAACCAATGGAATGGGATAGAGAATCGAGATATCCACCCAAACCACTATGCTCAATTAATATTTGACAAAGGAGGCAGCAACATACAATGGAGCCAAGACAGCCTCTTCAATAAATGGTGATGGGAAAATTGGACAGATACATGCAAAAAATTGAAACTAGACCACCATACACACCATACACAAAAATAAACTCCAAATGGATACAGGATTTAAACATAAGATGGGAAACCATAATAATACTTGAGGAATCCACAGGCAGCACAATCTCAAACATATGCTGAAAGAACTTCTTCACTGATACTGCTCCAAGGGCAATGGAAGCTAACGAGAAAATAAAAAATAGAAGTACATCAAAATAAGAAGATTTTCACAGCAAAAGAAGCCATCAACAAAACAACAAGAAAGCCCATTGTATGGGAGAACATATTTGCAAATGTTATCACTGATAAAGGTTTAATCTCCAACATCTATAGGCAACTTATACAACTTAATAAAAGGAAGATAATTGATCCAATAAAAAAAATGGTCAATGGACTTAAATAGAATCTTTTCCAAAGAAGACAGAAGGAAGGCCAAGAGACACTTGAAAACATACTCAAAGTCATTAATTATCCGAGATATGCAAATCAAAACAACAATGTGATACCATCTTACACCTGTCAGAATGGCAGTCATCAACAAATCAACAAACAACAAGTGTTGGCAAAGATGTGAAGAAAAAGGAACCCTAGTGCACTACTGGTGGGAATGTAGACTGGTGCAGCCACTGTGCATAACAGTATGGAGTTTCCTCAAAAAACTAAAAATGGAGTTCCCATTTGACCCAGTGGTCCCACTTCTAGGAATATATCCCAAGAAACTAGGAACACCAACCTGAAAAGATATATGTACCCCTATGTTCATAGCAGCACAATTCACCGTAGCTAAGATTTGGAAACAGCCTAAATACCCATCATCAGATGAATGGATTAAACTCAGTGGTACATCTACACAATGGAATACTACACTGCAATGAAAAATAAGGAGTTCCTACCATTTGCAACAACATGGATAGAGATAGAAAGCATTATGCTTAGTGAAATAAGCCAGGCAGAGAAAGATAAATAGCACATGATCTCACTCACTTGTGGAATATAATGAATTACATAGACTGATAAACAAGAACATATTCAGAGATGAGAAACTTCTATCAGAACATCAATCCTCAGGGAAGGTGGGGTCTATGGGAGTAAAGGAGACAAAACAACAGAGGGACTTGTGTACATGCATATGAGCTTAATCATTGAGCACAGAGGATGGGGGGACATGAGTAGAGAGGGCAGGGGGTAATGGGAGAATAAGGACACATGTAAAAAATAAAAATAAAAAATTATAAGGAAAAAATAAAATATTAAATCTAAACCATACTAGTGGTCACCATAACATTAACAGAAATTGTTTCATGCGACAAAGATTTTTAAATGAAACTCTCAATAGACTGGAAATTATTTTAAAGAAAATAAAAAGAAGTTTGCTTCAAATGTAAGGATTGTAATTGA
This sequence comes from Lasiurus cinereus, assembly GCA_011751065.1. Taxonomy (NCBI): domain Eukaryota; kingdom Metazoa; phylum Chordata; class Mammalia; order Chiroptera; family Vespertilionidae; genus Lasiurus; species Lasiurus cinereus. The sequence goes on along the minus strand of JAAGEH010000029.1, from coordinate 20,419,999 downwards.
AAGTCAATATATTTGCCCACTTGAGCTACAGTAATTTGTATTTTTGCCTCCCTGACAAAGTTTAGATAAAGTTACACAAAGAAATTGACAGCCGGTTTGAAATTGAATTGCCATGGCCTAGAGCAAAGAATATCCTTGCATGATATTATTCTACAATGTCAATATAATTCTTGATATTTTACAACAGCATATTGTACAATTATCCCAAACAAAATCAAGAACTAATTCCTTGAATATTTGGTAACAATTTTAAAAAAGGACATGAAAGGATTTAACTTTTTTTCAGAAGGAATTAAGGCACTGGGAAGGCACTTGAGCATTCTATACTGGCCCCTCTTAACTCTTTTGCCAAGAGGGACCCTCTTCTCACAATCCAATGGCCCTCAGCTGTTGCCTGAACTTTCTATTCATGCTGAGGTTGAAGCCTCCAGGTGCCTGGTATAATGGATCTACCACTTGCCCAATGGTGTGAGCTGGGCCCTCCTTGGGGAAGAAACCTGAATTCCCCAAGATATTTGATCAGTGCCGGGGCCCACCAGCAGGCAAGGGGATCCCAAGGCATATTCTGGGCATAGAGGCCACAGGGGCATAGGCTACCAAGGAGACAGAACTGAACCTCACAACACCCTGCTTGGCCCCGGAGAGGACTGATTAACCAGAGATGATTAAGATTCCTCAGGGAAGGAACAACCTAAGACAGGCACAGTCACAAAGGGGCCATCAAGAGAGAACTTGAGGGTCAACAGAGGTGGGGCACAGATCTTCACCCCCAACCTTGCAGGGGCCCGAACCCTTACCCCTTCTGTGGGAGGTCTCCTGCCCCCATGGCTGCTTCACTTCCCACACTCAGCACAGATTGGAACCCATGCAACAGAGACTTGGCCCAGCTCAGATCAGGACCCAGGTAACAGACAGACTTGGCTGACAGCAACTGCCCTATATCTCAATCCAGCCTAGCACCAGGAATGCTTACGGCCTACTCAAAAATGCAAATAATCTTTTCCACTAATATTTACAGGGTAAACTAAGATTGTTGGTAGAGTATTAAGTTTCACAGTAAAAGAGTAATCAAGTTTTCAGATTAATTTAAATTAGCTAATAGAAGTAAGTGAATATTCAAGAAAATTTAATTGTACTGGACAAAAAGCTGTTTATAAAGTATTAACTAAAATTTCTATTGGTAGTTCATCTCATGGTAAAATTGCTTAACGTGCAATGAATCTTTAATTTTTGTGCAAAAATTTTAAATGAAAGTTATCAAGATTGCATTACAAAATTTACAAAAGCCTATATTAATAAAAAAAAAGTGGGAGGGGACTGTAGGGTAATATCATGTAAGGAAAAATATCCTTTAGGTAAATTATGTATAGAAAAATTTTTACTTTAGAAAATTAATTTTCATTTGTAAAGCTAACATTGAGACACCCATGAAAAACACACATGGTGTCAAAATAAGCCAAAGGAAAATTGGGTGGGCAAAAATTAAAAGGATCCCAAGTCAATTTTATAGAAAAGATTCCTTTATTAACTTTTGGTCAAGAATATGTTTATATACTTTCAGAAAACAGCTCCAAGAGCAAGTGGACTCCTGCAACAGAGAGGAATTGACAGGTCTGCTCCAAAGACAGGAGGAGAAACAGTCCAGGGATGGAAGATGCTGATGATGCCTTGCCATGCTAGCAGTCAGCAGCTGTGCATAACTACAGGATGCCTAGGACCAAACCAGAGAGGGCGGACCTGCATTGCCACCATTTGTCTACCATCCAGATACAATTGCTGATATGTATACATTAGGAACTGTTTGACATTGAAACTGGGACTCGGAACTATTGGACATTGAAATTGGGACTCAAAGATTTTTTTGCTCTTATAGGTTTATTTCTAGCCTGCAGATACAAGATATTTTTAAAGAAAAGAATCAGGGAGAGGAGGGGTTCAGATAGAGGCAAAGCAGTAGTGAACAGACTGTCATACTACAGCAGGAAGGCAGGGGAGGTTGTGGGGGGAGGGGCTGTAAGAGATCAACTGAAGGACTTGTATGCATGTATATAAGCATAACCAATGGATACAAGACACTGGGGTGGGGCAGGTGAGGACATGTACTGGGGGTGGGGAAGGCTGCGGGGAGGTCAATTGGAAAAAAAAAAGGAGACATATGTTCTACTATTTGTAATACTTTAAACAATAAAAACATAAAAAAGAAAAAAAGAAAAGAAAAAAAAACAATAATATATATTAAAAAAAGATCATACACCATGACCAATTGGGATTTATTCCAGGGATGCAAGGCTGGTACAATATTCACAAATCAATGTGATACATTGTATAAGCAAATTGAAAGACAAAAATCACATGACTTACAAATCAATAAACGTGACACATCACATAAACTAATTGAAAGACAAAAATCACATGATCATATCAATTGATGCAAAAAAGGCATTTGACAAACCTACACTCAACATCATACTCAGTGGGTAAAAACTAAAACCATTTAACCTAAGAATAGGAATGAGACAAGGATGCCCGATTTCATCACTCCTGTTCGACATAGTACTAGAAGTGCTAGCCATAGTGTTCAGACAAGCAGAAGAAATAAATGGCATCTAAATTGGGAAAGAAGTAAAATTGTCATTATTCACAGATGACATGATACTGTACATAGAAAAACCTAAAGACTCCATCAAAAAATTATTAGATTTAATACATGAATTCAGCAATGTATAAGGATACAAAATTAATGCCAAGAAATCTATGGCATTTCTATACACCAATAGTGAACTTACAGAAGGAGAAATTAAAGAAACAATTCCATTTACAATTATATATAAAAAATCAAGATACATAAGAATAAATTTAACCAAGGAGGTAAAAGACCTCTACTTAGAAAACTACAGGACGTTGAAAAAAGAGATAGAGGAAGACATAAATAGGTGGAAGAGCATACCATGTTCATGGATTGGTAGAATCAACATCTTTAAAATGTCCATATTACCCAAAGCAATCTATAGATTCAATGCACTCCCCATTAAAATACCAATGGCCAAGAGACATGAAAACATGCTCAAAGTCGCTAATCATCAGAGAGATGTAAATCAAAATGACAATGAGATACCATCTCACACCTGTCAGAATGGCTATCATCAACAAATCAACAAATGACAAGTGCTGTGGAGAATGCAGAGAAAAAAGGAACCCTCATGCACTGCTGGTGGGAATGCAGACTGGTGCAGCCACTGTCTAAAACAGTATAAAGTTTCCTCCAAAAATTAAAAAATGGAACTCCATTTGACCCAGTATTCCCACTTCTTGGAATGTATCCCAAGGAAACAGAAACATCAATCAGAAAGGACATATGAATCCTTCTGTTCATAGTAGCACAATTTATAATAGCAAAGTTTTGGAAACAGCTTAAGTGCCTATTAGCAGATGAATGGATTAGAAAACTGTGGTACATATACCCAATGGAATGCTACACTGCCATAAAAAAGGAATTTGTAGCATTTGCAACAGTATGGATGGAACTGAAGAACATTGTACTAAGCAAAATCAGCTAGTCAGAGAATGATAAATATCACATGATCTCACTCATTTGTGGAATATAATGAACAATGTAAACTGACGAACAAAGATAGGACCAGAGTCATAGAAGCATCAGACTGTCCAACCAATGAGGGAAGGCAGGGGATGAGGTGGTAAGAGATCAACCAACGGATTTGACTGCATCCATATGAGCATAACCAATGGACACAGACAGTAGCCAAATATCACAAACCTATAGCTGATATTATACTCAATGAGTAGGGGGTTGAGGGCATGTGCTGGGGGGTGGGAGTGGTGGGGGAGAAGAAAATGGGAGGAAAAGGAGACTCATGTAATACTTTAAACAATAAAGAATTTAAATTAAAATAGAAGCAACTGCCATTATCAGGCACCAGGGGAATAGAAATCAAAACAAAAATGAGGTACCACTTCATGGTCACTAGGATGGCAGGAATAGACAAAGGCGGGTAACAACAAATTTTGGTGAGGATGTGGAGACCTTAGAACCCGAATGCCCTGCAGTTTTAAATGGGGACTGGTGCAGTCCCTGTGGAAAACGTTATGACAATTCTTCAAAAAGTGAGACACAGAATTAGCACCACATGGCTCACAGTTACACAGGCACACAGCCAGGAGAAATCAAGACACAGGTCTGCACAAAGCTTGTATTCAAATATTCATAGTATTATGAACATTAGGAAATTTAAGTGGTAGGACAACCCCAGGTACCCTTTAATTCATGAATGGCAAAATAAAGTATAATACTGTGAAATATTATTCAGGCATAAAAAGAAATGAAGTACTAATTCATACTATAATCTAGAGGGTCCTTGAAAACATTGTGTTAAGTGAAAGAAGGCAGTCACAAGGACCACATAGTATATGCTTCCATTTATGGAAAATGTATGGAGTGGGTAAATCTATTGAAACAGAAATAGATCAGCGATTGCCTATAGCTGGGCCAGGCGAGTGGGAATTGGGGAGTGATAACTGAAGGATATGGATTTTCTCCTCAAGGTGATAAAAAATTCTAAACCTGACTGTGGTGATGATTGCACAAACCTGTGAATATGATAAAAAAAACATTGCATATACACTTTAAATGGATGAATTGTATGGCACATTATATTCCACAAATTTTTTTAAAAGAAGCAAAAAAACAAACAAAAACAGTGGTATATCTACACAATGGAATACTAACTTTCTGTAAAAAAGAAAGAACTCTTTCCATTCACAACAGCATTGATGGAACTGGAGAGCATTATACTAAGCGAAATAAGCCAGTCAGAGAAAGATACATATCACATGGTCTCACTCATTTGTGGAACATAATGAACATAAACTGCTGAACAATAGATCCAGAGAAAGAGAAACATTGAACAAACAGTCAAACTTCAGAGGGAAGGCGGGGAGGAGAGTGGAGTAAGGGATCAACCAAAGGACTTGTATGCATGCATATAAGTATAACCAATGGACACAGACACTAGAGGGTGAGGGCATGTGCTGGAGGTTGGAAGTGGCTAGGGAGAGGTCAATGCAGGGAAAAGGAGACATATGTATTACTATATGTAATACTTCAAACAGTAAAGAATTTTTTAAAGATACATAAAAAATAAAGACACTACAAAGACAAAAGTACAGGCTAATATCCCTGTTGAACATAGATACTAAAATCCTCAACAAAATATTAGCAAATAGAATCCAGCATTACATTAAAAAGATCATACACCATGACCAAATGGGATTTATTCCAAAGATGCAAGGCTGGTATAATATTTGCAAATCAATAAATATGATACATCATATATACAGATTGCAAGATGAAAACCACATGATCATATCAATTGATAGAAAAAGCATTTGAAAAATCTAACACCCTTTTTTGATAAAAGCTCTTAGCAAAGTGGGAAAAGAGGGATCATACCTCAATATAATAAAAGCCAAATATCACAAAGCTATAGCCAATATCATACTCAATGAGCAAAAACTAAAACCATTTACTCTAAGAACAGGAGCAGGACAGGGATGCCAACTCTCACCACTCCTGTAGTCACAGCAATCAAACAAGAAGAAGAAATAAAAGGCATCCAAATTGTAAAAGAGGAACTATCACAGATGGAATGATATTATACATAGAAAACCTTAAACTACCAAAAAAACCTACTAGATTTAATAAATGCATTCATCAATGTAGCAGGATACAAAATTAATGCATAGAAATTAATGGCATTTTTATACACTAATAATGAACTCTCAGAAAGATAAACTAAAAAAAATCCCATTTACCTTTGCAACAAAAAATTAAGATGCTTAAGAATAAACTTAACCAAGGAAAGAAAGACTTGTATTTAGAAAAAGACATGACATTGGAAAAAAGAGATAGAGGAAGATACAAACTGGCAGAATATACTTTGTTCACGGATTGGTAGAATCAACATAATTAAAAAGTCCATACTACCAAAAGCAATCTTTAGATCCAATGCATTCCCTATTAAAATACCAATGGTATATTTCAAAGATCTAGTAATAACACTCCAAAAATTATATGTAACCAAAATAGAACCTTAATAGCCATATCAATCTTGAGAAAGAAGAACAAATTTGGAGGGATCACAATACCAGAAATCAAGTTATACTACAAAGCCATTATAATCAAAGCAGAATAGGCATATAGATCAATGAGGCAGAACAGAGAACCCAACCCATTATGCTCAATTAATATTTGCAAAGAAGGCAAGATAGTAAATACAGTCTCTTCAATAAATGATGTTAGGAAAACTGGACAGGTACAAGAAAAAAAAAGAAACTAGACCACCAACTTATACCACACACAAGAATAAACTCAAAATGGATAAAAAACCTAAATGTAAGTCATTAAATCATCTTAGAAGAAACCATAGGCAGCAAAATCTCAGGCACTTCTCAGAGCAATCTGTGCATACATATCCTAGGCAAAGGAAATGAAGGAGAAAATAAACAAATGGGACTACATCAAAATAAAGTTTCTACATAGCAAAAGAAATCATCAACAAAGTGAAAAGAGAGCCCACTGCTTGGAGAATGTGTTTGCCAATGATATATTCAATAAAGGGTTAATTTACAAAATATATAAGGAACTCAGACAACTTAACAAAAGAAAACAAATCAATTAAAAATGGGCAAAGGACCTAAATACACACTTTTCCAAAGTGCACATACGTAAGGATAAGAGGCATATGAAAAAAATGCTCAAAGTCACTAATCATCTAAGAGATGCAAATAAATTCTCACCTGTCAGAACGGCTATCATCAACAAATCAACAAACAACAAGTGTTGGTAAAGATGTTGGGGAAAGGGAACCCTAGTACACTGTTGATGGGAATGAAGACTGGTATAGCCACTGTGGGAAACAGTATGGAGTTCCCTCAAAAATTAAAAATGGAACTCCTATTTGATTTAATGACCTCACTTCTAGGATATATACTAAGAAACCCAAAATTCCAATCAGAAAGGATATATGCACCCCTATGTCAATAGAAGCACAATTTATAACAGCTAAGATTTGGAAACAGCCTAAGTGCCCATCACCAGATGAGTGGATTAGAAAACTGTGGTACATCTACACAATGAAATACTACACAGTGTTAAAAAAGAAAGAACTCTTACCATTTGCAACAACATGGATGGACATGGAGAGCATTATGCTAAGTGAAATAAGCCAATTAGAGAAAGATAAGTATCACATGATCTACTTATATGTGGAATCTAATGAACAAGATAAACTGATGAACAAAATAAATCCAGAGACATAGGACTATATAACAGACTGACGAGTTTCATAGGGAAGGTGTGGTGGGGAATGATATTAACCAGGTGACTTACATGCATCTATGCATAGTCTATGGATACAGATAGTAGTGTGATGAATGCTTGGGTCACGTGTGTGGGGGATAGTATGGTTCAATTGGGGGAAAAACAGAGGGGACATCTGTAATACTTTAAACAATAGATAAATTTAAAAAAGAAAAGATGAGATATTGTCATTTGCAACAACATGGATGGATCTTGGGAATGTCATGCTTAGTGAAATAAGTCAGACAGTAAAAGTAAAGAACTATATGATTTCACTCATATGTGAGATATAAAACTGAAAGCAACAGATTAACAAACAAACAAACAAACAAATATTCATAGACACAAACAACAGTAAGATGGTTACCTGAGTGAAGGTGGTGTAGTAGTACTCGTAAAAGGGGTCAAATACATGGTGGTGGAAGATTTCACTTTAGAGCGTTGGGCACACAATGCAATATACAGACGATGTGTTATTGAACTGTATACTTGAAACCTAGACAATCTAATTAACCAACTAGAGGTCTGGTGCACAATTGGTACATGGGTGGCATCTGGCCAATCATCAGGGGTGGGGCCAGCAGGGGCAGGGGCTACAGGTGTTTGGCGGGCCAGCCCCACTTACTGGTTGAACGAACTCCTGGTCAAACTCCCATTTGAGGAAAAATTTGCATATTAGCCTTTTGTTATATAGGATGTCACCCCAATCCTTTATAATAAAGAGGTAATATGCTAATTGGCCATCATTCCAATACACAAGATGGCCACCACAAGATGGCCAGCAGGGGAGTGCAGTTGTGGGCGACCAGACCAGCAGGGGAGGGCAGGAGGGAGGTACACAGGCCTGCAAGGGAGGGAAGTTGGAAGAACCAAGCTTCCAGGGGAAGGCAGTTGGGGGGAACCAGGCCTGCAGGGGAGGGCAGTTGGGGGCCATCAGACCAGCAGAGGAGGGAAGTTGGGGGTGATCAGACCAGCAAGGAGGGCAGTTGGGGGCAATCAGGCTGACAGGGGAGGGCAGCTGTGGGCAATCGGGCCAGCAGGGGAGGGAAATTTTGGGTGATCATGCTGGTAAGGAGGGCAGATGGGGGCAAACAGGCCAGCAGGGGAGTGATTAGGCATCAATCAGGTCAGCAGGGGAACAGTTAGGGGGTGATCAGGATAGCAGGCAGAAGTGGTTAGGGGTAATTAGGAAGGCAGGCAGGTGAGTGATTAGGAGCCAGCAGTCCCAGATTGTGAGAGGGATGTCTGAATGCCAGGATCGGGCTTAAACCAGCAGCCAAACATCCCTCGAGGGATTCCAGATTGAAGATGGTGTAGGCCAGGTTGAGGGACACACCCTCCCCATGCACTAATTTCATGCACTGGACCTCTAGTATATTTAATAATAGACATAAAGGGTTTGTACACTGAAAACCACAAAACATTGAATAAAATTAAAGATAACCTAAATAAATGTAAATATATCCCATGTTCATGGTTTGGAAGACATAATATTAAAATGACAATATGGCCAAATTGATATACAACTTTGTCTAGCAAAATCCCAACTGGCTTTTATTCCCCAGAAACATCATACATTTATATGGGAATGTAAGGGACTCAGACTAACCACAACAATTCTGAAAAGAATAAAGTTGGAGGACTCATACTCCCCAATTATAAGGCTTACTAAAAACTACTATATGATATGATACTTACAAAGATAGACATAAAACAGTGGAATAGAATTTAAAGTTCATAAATGAGGCATACATCTATGATCAATTAATTTTTGACAATAATGCCAAAACAACAATAGGGGAAAATAGTTCTTACAAAAAGTCATGATATGACAACTGGATATCCACATGTAAAAGAATGAAATTAGACCACTGTATCAAACTACATACAAAAATTAATTCAAAATGGATAAAAGACCTAAAGCTAAAAGATAAAGTTATAAAACTTTGAAGAAAATGTAAGTACAAATATTTGTTATATTAGATTAGGAAATAGTTTCTTAGATAAGACACCTAAGTAAGTAACCAAAAAAATAGAAAATTGGACTTTATCAAAATTAAACACTTTGGTGCTTCAAAGGAATTATCAGGAAAGTGAAAAGATAGCCCATAGAATGGGAGAAAATAGTTACAAATCATATATCTGATAAGGATCTAATATACAGAATATATATAGAGAGAACTTTTACATCTCAGCAATAATATATGAGCAACCCAATTAAAAAAATGGACAAAACATGTGAATAAATATTTCTCTAAAAAATATAAGCAAATGGCTAATAAGCAATGAAAAAATCATCATCATTAATCATTAGGTAACTGCATATCAAAACCACAATGGGATAGTTTCCATCCACTAGGATAGCTATAATAAAAAAGATAATAAATATTGGCCGAGACCGGTTTGGCTCAGTGGATAGAGCGTCGGCCTGCGGAATGAAAGGTCCCGGGTTCGATTTGAGTACCTTGCTTGAGGGCACATCTCCAGTGTGGGGCGTGCAGGAGGTGGCTGATCGATGTCTCTCTCTCATCGATGTTTCTGACTTTCTGTCCCTCTCCCTTTCTCTCTGTAAAAAATCAATAAAATATATTTTTTTAAAAAGATAATAAATATTGATATGTTATTTGTGAAGATGTGGAGTAATTAGAACCCTCATACATTGCTGATCAGAATGTAAAATTGTGCAGCTGCTTTGAAAAATAGTTTGACAGGTCCTCAAAAAGTTAAATACAGAGTTATCATATTCTGCCAGTTCAACTCCAAGGTATATACTCAAGAGAATGGAAAATGTATGTCTAACTAAAATGTTTTATACAAAAATTTACAGCAGTAATCATTCATAATAAGCAAAAAGTAAAAATGACCCAAATTCCTATCAAGTGATTAATGGATAAATACAATGTTATATACTCATACAATGCAATATTATTGAATCATTAAAGGGGATGAAGTACTAATACATAACTACAGCATGAATGAACTAAAAAATATTATGGCAAATGGAAAAAGCCAGTCAAAAAGGCCACTTATTGTACGATTTCATTTATATGAAATGTCCAGAATAGACAAATCAACAGAGACAGAAAGTAGATTAGTGATTACTTAGGGTTTGGGTGGAAAGGGTGGAGGTGTGCTAATGGTGCTTTTGTCAGGAGTCATGAAAATGTTCTATAATTAGATTATGGTAATTGCTGCACAACTCTACATATACTAAAACCCACTGAATTGTACAATTAAAACAATGAACGTTATGGTATGTAAAGTATATCTCAAAAAAGCTCTTAAGAAATTTACGGTGCCTTGAATAAGAACAAACTACTAAAATCATATTTTTCTTTAAAAATTAAAAATAATTTAATTTAATAGGTTTAAAAAACATTTCTAGCGTATTTTTAATGTTTTTTCTCCCACTCACAATTGATAAATTCAAAACAAAATAAAATGAATGTGACAACTTGGAAAAATCTTCTTTCCTGCTCATAATTTACCATTAACACTCTAATCACGCATCTTCCACCAGGTCTGAATCAACCATCAGTAATAATATGAAAGACATATGCGTGGTATCCAGAGATAGGGTTTTGCTCTAATTCATTGGTCTACATGCCAGTTCTTGTGCTAAATATACATGTTAGGACCTCAAGGACAATGTTCAATGACTCCTTGGATATTGCAAATATTTTGCTGAAGGATATTTATTCCTGCATGTTGAAATTCAGGACAAAAAATGATTTGAGAAATAGGATATTAGCCCAAGGATATTGTCATTTGTTTGATGCAGGCCTAGTCTCCTGAGTAGGAGGTTATCCTGTCGTGTCAAGAGAACTTTCCATCTCTACCTTCTTGGTGAATATAACAAGGTCATCACCTACAAATAATACCAAGGCCTTCTTATAGGCACATTAGCAATCTTCCATTGCCATATTACATAATGAATGAGGGACCGCCCACACAATATTTCCAAAAGGAGGGATACAGGAGTGACCCATCTAAGAAGGCCTTGGTGTTATTTGTAGGTAATGATTATGCCTATTACATGAGATGTCTGAGATTTTACTGCCTACGTTTTTTTCTAATATCTTTATTCTTTCACGCCTTACATTTAAGTCTTATTGATTTTGAGTTTATTCTTGAGTTTATTTTGGGTATGGTGTAAGTTGGTGACTTAGTTTCATCTTTTTCCTAGTGTTTGTCCAGTTTTCCCAGCACCATTTGTTGAAGAGGCTGTTTTTATTTTTTTTATTGTGTTACATGTATACATATCTCCCCATTGCCCCCCTTCCCTCACAGGCATACCCCAACCCCCCAGTGTCTATGTTTATTGGTTATGCTTATATGCATAGATACAAGTCCTTTGATTGATCTCTTATCTACCCCACCTCTCCTTAATCTTCCTGCTATAAGTTGACAGTCTGTTTGATGCTTTACTGGAAGAGGCTGTTTTTACTCCACTGTATGTTCTTGCCTCCTTTGTCAAATATAAATTGACCATAATGGTGTGGGTCAGTTTCTAGGGTTTTTGTTCTAGTTCATTGGTCTACATGCCTGTTCTTGTGCCAGTACCAAGCTGTTTGGTTATAATGGTTTTGCAGCATAGTTTGATATCCGGCATTGTGATCCCTCCTACGTTTTTCTTTCTCAAGATCGCTGCAACTATTTGGGGTCTTTTATGGTTCTATTAGAGGCCAGTGAACAAAATTTGTACACAAGGTGGGGGAGAGTTGTCCCTAAGCCTGGGCTGCACCCTCTCCAATCTGAGACCCCCCAGGAGATGTCCAACTGCTGGTTTAGGCCTGATCCTACAGGGGACATCCCTATCACAATTCGGGACCACTGGCTCCTAACCACTCACCTGCCTGTCTGCCTGATTGCCCCATAATCACTTCTGCCTGCCAGCCTGATTGCCCTCTAACTGCTCCTCTGCTGGCCTGATTGATGCCTAACCGATCCCCTACCAGCCTGATCGCCCCCAACTGCCCTCCCCTTCCAGCTTGATCACCTCCAATTGCTCTCCCCTGCAGGCCTGGTCACCATCAACTGCCCTCCCCTGCTGTCTTGGTAACCCCCAACTGCCCTCCCCTGCCAGCCTGATCTTGTCCCGAACTACCCTCCCCTGCAGGCCTGGTCGCCCCCAACTGCCCTCCCCTTCCAATCTGGTCATCCCCAACTGTCCTCCTCTGCAGGCCTGATTGCCTACAACTGCCCTCCCCTGTTGGCCTGATCTTCTACAACTGCCCTCCCATGCTGGCTTGATCACCCCCAACTGCACTACCCTGCTGGCTTGTTCACCCCCAATTGCCCTCCACTGCCAGCTTGATTGCCCACAACTGCCTTCTTTTGCTGGTCATCTTGTGATGATGTGAGGCCATCATGACAGGGCGCGAGGACCACCTGGCTTTTATTAGTATAGATTCCTAAACATTTTATTCTTTTTAATGCTACTGTAAATAGAATTGCTTTCTTGATTATATTTTTATATTTGTCACCGATAGTGTGTAAGAATATAGCTAATGTCTGCATATTGGATCATGTGTCATGCAAACTTATTGTACTTGTTCATTTGTTTTAATAGTTTTTACATGCATCATTTTAAGATTTTCAATATGGAAGATAAAGTAATGTACAAATAAAGATAATTTTACTTCTTCATTTCCACTCTGGATGCCTTTTATTTATTTATTTCTCTTAACTAAATACACATGTTAGGACCTCAAGGACAATGTTCAATAGAAGTAGAGAGAGCAGAAATCCTATCTTGTTCTTGAACATAAAGAAAAAGTATTATTTCTCTATTAAGTGTGATATTACCTGATTTTCATAGGTCCCCTTTATTTTTTATTTTTATTTTTACTAATAAATATTTATTGTTCAGATTATTACAGTTGTTCCTCTCCCCCCCCCCATAGCTTCCCTCCACCAGGTTCCCACCCCATCTTCTGCCCTTACACCCCTCCCACTGTCCTCATCCATTGGTGTATGAATTTTGTCCAGTCTCCTCCCACATCCCCTACACCCCTTCCCCCCTAGAATTGTTGGTCTACACACTTTCTATGCCCCTGATCCAATTATATTCACCGGTTTATCCTGTTCATTAGACTTTTTATTCACTTGATTTTTAAATTCACTTGTTGATAGATATGTATTTGTTGAAACTTTATTGTTCATAGTTCTTGTCTTTACCTTTTTTTTTCTTCTTCCTCTTCTTAAAGAATACCCTTCAACATTTCATATAATAATGGTTTGGCAGTGATGAGTTCCTTTAGCTTTTTCTTATCTGTGAAGCTCTTTATCTGACCTGCAATTCTAAATGATAGCTTTGCTGGGTAGAGTAATCTTGGTTGTAGGTTCTTGCTGTTCATATTTCTTGCCACTCCCTTCTGGCCTGCATAGTTTGAATATTTCTTGCCATTCCCTTATGGCCAGCATAGTTTCTGTTGAGAAATCAGGTAACAATCATATGGATACTCCCTTGTAGGTAACTAACTTTTTCTCTAGCTGATTTTTTAAATTTTAATAAATCTTTATTGTTCAGATTATTACAATTGTTCCTCTCCCCCCCCCCATATTTCCCCTTCAGCAGGCTCCCACCCCTCCCTCTGCCCTTATCTCCCCCTCTCATTGTCCTCATCCATAGGTGTATAATTTTTGTCCCGTCTCTCCCCACAACCTCCTCACACCTTTCCCCTAAGAATTGGAAGTCCATCCCCTTTCTATGCACCTGATTCTATTACATTCACCAGTTTATTCTGTTCATCAGATTTTTATTCACTTGATTTTTAGATTCACTTGTTGATAGATATGTATTTGTTGGTCATAATTTTTATCTTTACCTTTTTCTTCTTCCTCTTCTTAAAGAGTACTTTTTCAGCATTTCATATAATACTGGTTTGGTGTTGATGAACTCCTTTAGCTTTTTTTTTTTATTTGTGAAGCTCTTTATCTGCTCTTCAACTCTGAATGATAGCTTTGCTTGGTAGAGTAATCTTGGTTGTAGGTTCTTGTTATTCATCAGTTTGAATATTTCTTGCCACTCCTGTCTGGCCTGCATAGTTCCTGTTGAGAAATCAGCTGACAATCCTATAGGTGCTCCTGTGTAGGTAATTAACTGTTTTTCTCTTGCTGCTTTTAATATCCTCTCTTTGCCTTTTTCTCTTGGCATTTTAATTATGATGTGTTTTGGTGTGGTCCTCTTTGGATTCCTTTTGTTTGGGGTTCTCTGTGCTTCCTGGACTTGTAAGTCTATTTCTTTCACCAGATGTGGGAAGTTTTCAGTCATTATTTCTTCAAATAGGTTTTCAGTATCTTGCTCTCTCTCTTTTTCTGGCACTCCCATAATTCGGATATTGGTATGCTTGAAATTGTCCCAGAGGCTCCTTGCACTATTTTCAAATTTTTGGATTATTTTTTTCTTTTTGCTTTTCAAGTTGAGTGTTTCCTGCTTCTTTGTATTTCAGATCTTTGACTTGATTCTTGCATTCCTCTAATCTGCTATGAGGTCTCTGTATAGTATTTCTGATTTCAGTCAGTGTATGTTTAATTTCTAGTTGGTCCTTTTTCATCTTTTCTTGGATCTCACTAAATTTATCCATCTTTTCTAGGAAATTCTTGAAAAACCTTATAACTGTGGTTTTGAACTCTTTATCCAGTTGTTTGTTTTCCTCCATTTCTTTCCTTTGTGATCTGTTCCTTTCTCTCTGCATTTTCACTGCTTCCCTGAGTTGGTAGAGTAGCTTTGTGTGCTAGGTGTCCTATATGGCCCAGTATCTCCACCTCCTCAGTTACCTGAGTTGGACTCTCTTGGAGCACCCCTTTGTGGACTGTGTGTACAGCCTTGTTGTAGTTAAGTCTTAATTGTTGTTGGTATCACTGGGGGAATTGACCACCAAGCCAATTGGTTGTGAGGATCGGCTGTGTCTATGCTGAGAGAAATTCTGTGCTGGAGTCAGCCTTATGATACAAGACTTGCAAAACTGCAAAAGCCTCTGTACTCAGCTTGGATTGGGTGGAGTCAGGGCTGAGCAGACAGCCTTGGCTTCCTGTCAGCCCTGTCCTACGTGGCCTCTGGGTCTTAGTGTCCCTCGGAAATTGCTCCAGTCCTCTCTGCACACACTCATGTCCATGCACCTCCAGACCTCTGCCTTTCTGGCTCCCCTGAGTTTCTGTGTGCTCCAGGGACCCATATAAATCTGGGTCCCCAGGGTCTCACCCAAAATTGGGGTTCAGAGCAGTCGTAAGTGGAGTTCAGCACTTTCGGGAGGTTCTGTCTTCCTCCTGCTAGAGAAAGCCAGCCACACAATCAGCAGTTAGTCCTCTCTGTGTGCACTGATACACGCTCCTCCAGTCCTCCACCTCTTGTGGCTCCCCTGAGTTTCCATGCACTCCTCTCTTTTTCTGACAGTCCAGACTCCCCCCATATGAATCTTGCCCAGAACTAGGGTTCAGTGCAGTTGGAACTGGGGTTCAGTGCAATCGAGAGTTTCCGTCTCCCTCCTGCTAGAGGAAGCCAGCCAGGTACTCTGCTACCCGTCCTCTCCACATGTGTCTCCATACCTCAGCTTTTTGCAGCTCCTCTGAGTCTCCATGAGCCCCTCTCTTTCCTTCTAGTTGTAGAATTTCCACTCAGTCAGCTTTCCTGTGGTTCTGGATGATGTTGGTTCTGTCATTTAGCTGTAGTTTTGAAATTGTTATCTAAGGCAGCAGTTTAGGTGTTTACCTATGCCGCCATCTTGGTTTCGCCTCTTGCTGATTTTAATATTCTCTCTTTGTCTTTTGCCCTTTGCATTTTAATTATGATGTGTCTTGGTATGATTCTTTTTGGATTCCTCTTGTTTGGGATTCTCTATGCTTCCTGGATTTCACCAGGTAGGGGAAGTTTTCTGTCATTATTTCTTTAAATAGGTTTTCAATATCTTGCTCTCTCTCTTCTTCTGGCACCCCCATAATTTGGATGTTGGTACGCTTGAAGTCATCCCAGAGGCTTCTTACACTGTCTTCATATTTTTGAATTCCTTTTTTTCTTTTTGCTTTTCTGTTTGGGTGTTTTTTGCTTCTTTGTATTTCAAATATTTGACTTGATTCTTGGGATCCTCTAGTCTCCTGTTTGACCTCTGTATATTATTCTTTATTTCAGTCACTGTATGCTTAATTTCTAATTGGCCCTTTTTCATATCCTCAAGGATCTCACTAAATTTATCATCAGTTTCTAGAAGATTCTTGAGTAACCTTATAACTGTGGTTTTGAACTTTATAGCCAGTAGTTTGCTTTCCTCTATTTATTTCATTTTTCACCTGTTTCTTTGTCTCCACATTTTTGCTGCTTCCTTGTGTTGATAGGGTGGCTTTGTGTGCTAGGTGTCCTAAAGGGCCCAGTGGCTCAGCCTCCCTAATTACCTGAGGTGAACACTCTTAGTACATCTCTTTGTGGGCTGTGTTCACAGTCTTGTTGTAGTTAAGCGTTGATTGTTGTTAGTATCACTGGGAGGAATTGACCTGCAGGCCAATTGACTGTGAGGATGAGTTGTGTATATAAAGGGAGAACTTCTGTGCTGGAGATACCCTTATGGGGCATGACTTGTTTCACTGAGGCTTTGGCGCTCACTGAGTGTCCCCCCTGAGTGTGTCTCTTATGAATCTGAAGAGTTGTAATCTGGATGGTCTCACTCTGACCACTGGATACACTGACTCTTGGATAGCCAAGAAGGTGCAAAGTCAGCCACTGCCTGAGGCCACCCAGCAGGAGCTACAGAGAGATCTGCAGTTTCCTCCTCTTTGTTTGGGGTTTGGAGGTGCCCAAATGAGACCCAACTGTGAAGCAATGCAAGCTGCTGTTGAGCCTTGTGTCTTCTTTTGGAGTCTCTGGTGATCTTTGACCCAGCTGCAGTACATTAGGTTTCAGATTGCAAAGGGCCAGGCCATTCATATGCAAAAGCCTTTGCACACAAATTGGATGGGATGGGATTTCAGGGAATCACCAGGATGGAGTAAACAGCAATGGCTGACTGTCAACCCTGCCTGGAAGAGTTCCTGTGTCTCTGTGTCCTGCAGCACTGGGCCAGAACAATGATCACTGCAAGCACTTCTGAGAGAAAGACACCCTTGAGTTCTGCCTGATGCCAGACAGTCTAGTTTTTCCCTATATGAGTCTCGGTCCACAGAGTCCCACCTGGAACTGGAGTTCAGAGCAGTCAGGAGCTTGTGTCTTCCTCCTGATTGAAAAAGACAACAGTGTACTCAGTTGTCAGCCCTTTTTGTGTGCACGCCTCCGTACCTCTGCACTTTACTTCTGTACCTCTGCTCCACCTCCGAGTCTCAGTGTGCTTTTCTATTTCCCTCTAGTTGTAGAATTTCCACTCAGCCAGCCTTCCTGTGGTTCTGGATGATATATATTTTGTCTTTTAGTTGTAGTTTTGAAGTGGTTGTGAAAGGCAGCAAGTTCTGGTGTTTACCTATGCCGCCATCTTTGCTTCTCTCCATAGATGCCCTTTATCAGGTTGAGTAAGTTTCCTTCTATTTCTAGTTTGCAACATGTTTTTTATCAAGATTAGTTGAATTTTGATAGAATATTTTTCTAATTGTAGTAAGATCATGTAGCTTTTTTAAAATTTAAATTCTTTATTGTTGAAAGTTACATATATCTCCTTTTCCCCCCATTGACCTCTATCTGGGCTCTCCCACCCCCAATCACATGCTCTCAACCCTCTACTGTCTGTGTCCATTGGTTATGTTTATATGCATGCTTAGAAGTTCTTTGGCTAATCTTTTACCCCCATATAGTTTTTTGTTTTATTCTATTAATATGGTGCATTATACTGATTAATTTTCTATTTTAAACCAAACAGATTTCCTGGGATAAATCTCACTTGATCATGGTGTATTGTCTGTACATTTTTATATGTTGGTTTGCTAGTATTTTTTTTCTTTATAGATTAAGGTATTACATATGTGCCCTTATTCCTCCATTGTCTCCCCCATTCCCACCCCTGCTTCATGCCCTCAGGTTTGCTAGTAGTTTTGACATCTTTACCTATATTCAAAGAATGTTGGTCTGTATTTTTCTTGTGATAGCTTTGTCACATTTTTTATCCATGTAATATTGGCCTCATCAAATAAGTTGGAAAGTATTCATTTTTCTTCCATTTTCTGCAATGGTTTTTGAAAGATTATTATTATTTTTCTTTGAATATTTGGTAGAATTCACCAGTGAAACTAAAAGTGGGGTTTACTTTGTGGAATGTTTTAAAATTATGAATTCAATTTTTTATTTGTTATCTTAGCTCAGGCTGCTATAACAGAAATACCATAGACTGGATGGTTTAAAAAAATGAACAGTTCTGGAGGCTGAAAAGTCCAAGATCAATGTGCTGGCAGATTCAGTATCTGGCAAGGGCCATCTTCCTAGCTTGTAGATGACCATCTGCTTATTGTTATCCTCACAAGGCAGTATAGAGCAAGCTCTAGTCTCTTTGCCTTATTTTAAGAACACTAATCCCATAATGGGGGCTATATTCTTATGACCTCATCTAAATGTAATTACCTTCCAAAAGTCCAATCTATACTAATAATAGGGTAATATGCAAATTGGTCAGGATGCTCTCACAGTAATGACCAATCAGCAGGCTGCATGCACAGCAGGCAGGGGTGGGTGGGTACTTTCAGCATTAGGGATTGGGGCAGGACTGTGGCAGAGAGGCCTCTTCACTGTGGCCCTGGCTGAGGATCCACAGCCTGCCCCAGCTTTGGTCTACCTCTTTGGGGTGATAGATCGAAGGGCTTTCACACTGTGATAGGGCACAGGCAAGGCTGGGGGACCCACAACCCCTTCCTGAGTGCACGAATGTCATGCACTAGGCCACTAGCCTTTTAATATCACCCCATTTGGGGTTATATTTTCAACATATGAATTTGGGGGGAACACAGCCATGCAGTTCATAACACTTGTTACAGGTCTATCTAGATTTTTTATTTATTCTTAGTTTTAGAAGTTTGAGTTTTCCAGGAATTTATCCACTTCATGTGTGTCATCTAATTTGTTTGCTTGCAGTTTGTTATGGACTGAATTTTTTTTCCCCATATGCTGAGATTCTAACCCTAAATATGACTGTCTTTGGAGACAGGGTCTTTAAAGAGGCAATTAAGGTTAAATTAGGTCATAAGGGTGTAACCTTAACTCAATATGATTGATGCCCTCATAAGAAAACAGATCAAGCAAAGTACACTCACAGAGAAGAGGCCAGGTGAGGAAATGACAAGAATGCTGCTGCCTGCAACTAAGGAGAGAGCCTAAGAAGAATCCAACTCTTCCATCTTAGATCCCTGATTTTAATAATTGGAATCTAGCTTTATTTTATTCTTAGTGTAACTAAAGGTTTGTAAATTTTGTTGATCTTTTCATAGAGCCAATTTTTTGTTTTACTAATATACTCTATTACTTTTCTAGTCTATTTATTTCCACTCTAATTTTTTTTTATTTCCTTCTGCTTGCTTTGGGTTTAGTTTGCTCTTCTTTTTCTAATTTCCTAAGATGGAAGGTTAGATTATTGATTTGAAATCTTTCTTCCTTTTTTTATATAGCTATTTACATCTGTAAATTTGCCTTTGACCACTGCCTTTACTTATAACTTTTGGTATATTGGTTCATCTTTATTCATACCAATGTATTTTCTGATCCCTCTCCCCCTTTTTTCCAGTTATTGCTATTTAAGAGAGCATTGTTTAGCATCTGCATAATTGTAAAGTTTCCAATTTCCTCATTGTTAGTTTCCAATTTCATTCAACTACAGTGGAAGAACATATTCTGCATGATCTTAATCCTTTTAAATCTAACAAAACTTGTTTTGTTATTGCATAGAGTATATTCTGGAGAATATCCCATATGCACTTCAGAGTGTATATTGTTATTATTGGATAGTGTTCTGTAGATGTTAGGTCTTGTTGGATTATAGTGTTCAAGCTTTTTATATCTTTGCTTTTCTTCCTAGTTATTTTACCCATTATTGAAAGTGGGGTATTAAGTCCCCATACATTATTTGTCTATTTATTCCTTCAATTATGTCACTTTTTGCTGCATGTATTTGGAACTGTTCATTTACACCAATAAAAGATAAATATGCAAATTGACTGTACCTCTGCAACACCCACCAGTCAATCAGGAGTGAGTATACAAATTAACCCAACAAAGATGGAAGGTTAATTTGCATATGCAGGCGCCCAGCAGCCTGGGTCCCAGGAACATCCACTTAGAGTCTGTAGGCTGCGTGCAGGCCCTGAGCACCTGGGGTCACAGTATGCCACTGGCCACTCCTGGCCTATGGGCCTTGGTGCCGAGTGTACAGGAGCCAGGCTGCAGAGGCTTGATTGGAGCTGGGGAGCCCTGCCCAAGCCACAGCAGAGGCTTGAGCAGGGTCTGAGTGGAGCTGGGGGGCCCTGCCAAAGCTGTGGCAGAGGCTTCAGCAGAGCTGGGGGGCCCTCCCCAAGCCATGGCAGAGGCTTGAGCAGAGCTGGGGGGGGCCATGCCCAAGCCACAGTGGAGGCTTGAGCAAGGCCTGAGTGGAGCTGGCAGAAGAGGGCTGCCCAATCCAAAGCAGAGGCTTGCACAGGGGTTGAGTAGAGCTGGGAGGCCAGGGCTGCCCAAGCCACAATGGAGGCTTGAGCAGGCTCAGAAACAGGGGTTATGCCAGCCTCGGCTTGCCAGCAGTCCTGCCTCTGATCATGAGCTGCAGAGGAAACACCTTTTTTGAATGCTCATTGGCTAAGTTCCCTATATGCCACTGGTAATGTTCTTCGTAACTTGGGTAATAAGAATCCAAAAAGGTGATCTAGGGTTTTTCCACCACACTCCTGGAGGAGAAAACGAAGGTCCACTGTTGGAGGGCTAATAAATGTCATATCCTGCCCTAGCTGGTTTGGCTCAGTGGATAATACCTCAGCATGCTGACTGCAGGGTCCGGGTTCAATTCTGATCAAGGGCATGTACCTAGGTTACAGGCTGGGGCCCAGGTCAGGGCTCATGCAGGAGGCAACCAATCAAAGTGTTCCTATCACTTTGATGTTTCTCTTTGTCTTTCCCTTTCTCTTCGACATTCTCTAAAAGTCAATGGAAACATATCCTCAGGTGAGGATAAAAAAATAAAATAAAGAAATGTCATATCCTATGAAAGACACATCTTGAAAATGCCTAAAGAAAGTTGTAATTTTTTCATGGTGAAGGGACTGGAGTCCGTGTTGATGAAAACACCTTGGTGGCTGGGGCAGTGGCTATAGCAGAAGGTGATGGGGTTGGCGCCTTCCCCTGATTAGGCTGGTCGTCTCCCGCAATCAGAGGACAGACTGCAGGTTAGGCCCACTCCTCATGGGGTGCAGCCCTAAGCCGTCAGTAGGACATGCCCTGAGGGCTCCCAATCTGTGAGAGGGGGCAGGCTGGGCTGAGGAAACTCCCCCAGTGCACAAATTTCATGCACTGGGCCCCTAGTATGTTTATAATTGTCTTTCTTAAAGATTGACCCTTTTCTTATAAAATAAACTTTGTCTCTAGTTTTTTTCCTTAAAGTCTACTTTCACTTATATTTTCTATACCTTCTCCACCTTTAGCTATCTGTATAGTTTGTTTTTGTCCACACTATCTACCCTTTAACTGTGCTGTTTAATACATTCACATTTAGTTATTTATATGGTTGTTTACTTCTGCCATTTTGCTTTTTGTTTTCTATGTCTCATTAATGTTTTGCTGGAAACTTATACATTTTAATAATATATTGCAACAACTCTGTGTGACCTCCCCCACCCAGGGCTTGTTACTGCTATTTGCTTATTTGTTTAGTTAATGGCTGTATTATTTTAGTGATGTCTTTCTCCTCTCACGGTGCCAAGAGTCTAATGTTGCTCCTCAGGATGTTTCAGCTTCTGATATGCTCACAATCATCCTGGGATGACAGAAGTTTGGGAAGGGCTTTCTTGCTCTTTCCTTGACTACACCCAGCTGTTAAACTCACTTATTATAGTCTTATTACTCAACTGTTTTCAACAGTGCCCTGTGACATATATTTCTCTACAAACTGAAGTTTTTAAGGTTAGTGTTTGATATTTGCTCTGACCTTAGGAGGGCTCTTCCCAAATGCTCTATTTACTGGTTCTCTCCTGCAAATGAGCCTGCCTACAGTTCAGCTTGTTTCTTATATCTCCTCTCACTTGCCTTTCACCACACTCTATTGGTAAGAGCAGTCTTTATTTGAGGCCTTTGGGAAGAGATTAGAAACTATTCTGTAGCCTCCTTCTTCATCCAGGAAAAATCTGAGCCAGGTCTCTGGACCTGGTAGTGGGGACAATGGCAAACTTCTCTCTGAGTGACACCTTTACTCTAGTTATTCAGCTTAGAACCACCACATTATAAGGTGGGGCAAGGGTGTTTATGGCCTCAGTCTTCCCTGCCCAGAGCACAAAAGTAGAGCCTCCATTCCATGAGAGGGGGCTAGGGAGAAGAAGGGAGCCCTCATCTGTTAACCACACTCAATGGGACTTAGCTTCTGTAATAAATAGCTAGGGGAAGGGTGAGAAATGCTGATGTCCTTCTCTACCTGAAAAAAAAAGCTCTTGGCCTGGGAGTATGGGGTTGCGGGGGGAGAGCCTGGGCTTCTACCTACAGCACTGTACAGTGCAGTCTAGGTCTTGATTCAAATACCATAAATTCTTACAGACCGTTCAATATGAATAGATTTGTTGTTCTGCTTATTTATGCCTTCATTGTTTTATGCTTTTTGTGCTCTGATCAAAGATCAAATCCACAACCCTGACATATTGGGACGATGCTCTACTCAACTGAGCTACCTACCTGGCAAGAGCTAATTGTCTTTTTAAAAAAAGTTTTCACAAGTTCCACTGAGAAACAAACTAGTGGACATCTTCACATTTTCATGGCAGACATCTTTCTAATTAGTTTTTAAACTTCCTAACCTGCATTTTATAAGCCCTCCTTTATGAAAATGGAAACTTCCTAAAGCATTTCACATAGCATATTTGTTTCCAAATAAATAACTTTAATCAGTAGAATATAGGGCTTATCAAGATTCTAAGAAAATTAAGTCTCCAATGGAAGTATGTTTTAGAGATTAGGAAGATGTATCAACAAATAAGAAATTTAAAATAATAGAATCACAAGTACCAAAGAAATAATTTAGCAATCAAATTTAGCCTTGTTCAGCTAAACATAACTGGCACCAAAACCACTTCAGCAA
Source organism: Lasiurus cinereus (assembly GCA_011751065.1). Classification (NCBI taxonomy): domain Eukaryota; kingdom Metazoa; phylum Chordata; class Mammalia; order Chiroptera; family Vespertilionidae; genus Lasiurus; species Lasiurus cinereus. The sequence goes on along the minus strand of JAAGEH010000029.1, from coordinate 20,396,398 downwards.
GTCTCTGAAAAATCTGGTGTTAAAACTAACCCAATTGGGGAGTGACAGGTGTAATAAGCAAGCACAAAGGCTTTGGAAAGAGATGAGTGTAACCCTACCATGTATTAGCAGTATAATATTGAGCAAGGTTGTTTTCTATACCTCAGCTACCTCATTTACAAAATGAGGCTATCAATATCTTCCTAATAGGGTTGATCTCTCAAGAAAAATAACCACTATAACTGATACAGCAAATCTGATATTAAAATTCCACCAACAATCCCTTGTAATATCCCTACTCCTAAAAAGCAAAATTTATGTGGGGCTTTCCCTAACTTATTTCTGAGGTTATTGTGCTTAAAAAGTATGAAACCCAAACCCTGAAAACTAGGGGATTTCATTCCTCATTAACTCTCCAAACCCCATTCCTCTCTATCCTTTAGTTAAGATGTATTTTAGAAAGAACTTTTAGTATCCCTTTTAGCTATCCTTTCTTCCCTTACCCTCTACTATAACCACAGTACCTTATCCCAGTCCAGGCTACTTCCATCTAAATACAGATGGTCAAGCATACAGACCAGAAAAAGAATGGTGTCCAACCACAGCAAAAAACTCCAATCTTTATTTCTAAGTTATAGACTCCAAATACAAAGATTTGTGTAAGTATAATCAGTTAGCCAAACCTGACTTGCCTTATCTACCTAGAAAAATAAACTCTCTTCTTTTAAAGGCCAAAATAAAACAGAACCGATTTACTAGAAATAAGGTAGCAAGACCAGAGAAAATTAAGATAATACCTTTCTGTTTGATTTTTACATCAATCTTTGTTGACAGAAGACCTCGAATCTTATCTGTTAGAAACCAACATTTCTATTCCTTGGATGATGTTCAGAATGAGTGGAAGGTGCCCAACTGGTGTGGCACAGTGGCTGAGCATTGACCTAGGAACCGTTAGGTCATAGTCCAAACCATGGTCAGGGTACATGCTCAGACTGCAGGTTTGATCCGCAGTAGGGGGCCTGTAGGAGACAGTTGATCAATGATTCTCTTTCATTGAAGTTTTTCTCTCTCCCTCTCTCTCTGAAATCAATACAAAAATATTTTTAAAAAAGAATGAGTGGAAGGTGATTAGAAAATATAGCATTGCAAAATATGAATAAAATCAATGTAAATGCCATGAACCAAAATTCAACTTGATCAGTCTTAATGGCTTTTCAAAGCCCATTGCAAAACCCCATTCCTTAAATGTAAAGAGGAGAAATTCACCATGTAACAACACACAAGTCCTTAGTTAAATTACTTGAATATCCCCACACCCCCCAACTAACAATCATATATACTATAATAGAATTGTTATAAAATTCAAATTACCAGGGTTTTAAATTTAGTTTTACTGGCCAAAACCAGTTTGGCTCAGTGGATAGAGCGACTGAAAGGTCCCGGGTTCAATTCCGGTCAAGGGCATGTATCCTGGTTGCAGGCACATCCCCAGTATGGGGCGTGCAGGAGGCGGCTGATCGATGTCTCTCTCTCATCAATGTTTCTAACTCTCTATCCCTCTCCCTTCCTCTCTGTAAAAAAATCAATAAAAATATATTTTAAAAAAATGTAGTTTTACTATATTTATGGGGTTACTCAAACCCCATTATCACACTACCCTGAAGTCTTAATTTTCTAGCTTTCCACTGCCCTGTAAGAGTAGTTCAAAGAATGTTTTAAAACTCTTCTGCCTCCCCAAAAAGAAAAAAAAAACTCCCCAAAATAAGAACCCCCGAACTAAATTAAACCCATGGATTAAGCTATGAACTCTAAAGCACTCTCTGAGAACTGTACCTGAAACCCATTAAAATCAGAAGGGAAAAAAGTTCTAGATTTTGCCACTGGCAAGAGAACATATGTAGCATGTAGAAAATAACAATAACTGATAAGTTTTGTATCATGTAATGTAAAGCACACTTGTGTACATTATTAGCAGAACTAATATAGCAAGATAGGAGTACATTCTCTACATTTTTCTTGGGCATTTACTCTTGTGGCAGTTGGCAAAAGAAATGAACTTTAAGGACTCTATTAATTTCTCTACTTCCAAACCCCATATCTTTAAAAATTTCAGCCCTTAACTAACATCTCCCCCTAAAGTACTGAGAGACATAAAGATCCACACCTTTCATAACCTTAGCCAGAATCAAAAGAAAATGTGATCTTCAAGATACATATGTGTGATTTTGGAGTCCATTTCTTGGAGAATGGAAGGAGGAAAATGGAAAAAAAATCAACCCACTAATTTGTTTATACTAAAAAAAAAAGAGTAATATGCTAATTAGACCGGGAGACCTTCCAGACAAAGCCAAGGTGGTGGGGCTGAGGCAGAGGCAGTTAGGGGCATTAGGCTGGTAGGAGAGAGCAGTTAGGGAAATCAGGCCAGCTGAGGAGGGCAGTTGGGAGTAACCAGTCAGTCAGGCAGAGAGGTTAGGGGCAATCAGGCAGGCAGGCAGGTGAGCAGTTAGGAGCCAGTGGTCCCAGATTGTGAAAGGGATGTCTGACTGCTGGTTTAGGGGTCCTTGATTGGAGAGGATGCAGGCTGGGCTGAGGGACCCTCCTCCCATGCACAAATTTCGTGCACTGGGCCACTAGTATATATAAAAGCCTAGGTGACCATTATGACCAGACGACTGGCCAGGAGCTATTGAAGCATCCATCTTATATAAAAACTGCTGTTTGAAATTTTAACCCTACTATTTGTCTTCTGTAAATGCTTGCTTGCTTAAATAATAAGTAAATAAGACTACTCCCACTTCAGAGAGGCCATTAAACCTTCCCCGGACAAAATTATCAGTGCTGGCATCAAGCCAAGCCTTTGGTTGAGGTCTTAAGGCCCCAGCACATAGGGGCTCTTTAAGAACTTGTAAAGGGGGCTGGAAACACCCCATATTTGGGAGACAAAGAAGTTAAAAACATATAAATAGGGAAAGTCCCTCCACCTCCATGTTGGGGCCCAGAATTTGAGAGACACTTTCCTCTGAACCCTCGCGTAATAAATGTAACTCCATCTCTCTAAGTGTTGCTTGGTTCTTCTCTGATTTTCTGTAACACTATGACACACACTGACCAACAGGGGGTAGACGCTCAATGCAGGAGTTACCCCCGGTGGTCAGTGCGATCCCACGGCCAACCTTCTGTGGCTGGCCAACCTCCCACGACACCTCCCCCTGGCCAACCCGCCAACCTTGAACAGCCCCTCCCCCAGGCTCGGCCCCATTGGCCCAGACTGGTGTGGGTTGGCTGGCCAATCTCCCTCAGCTCCTTCCCTGGTCTGCCCACCCCAATCATCCCTGATGGGGTGGCAACTTCCCCCAACTGGCTGCCCTGATCAGGGCCAATTGGGGCTGGCCAGCTGGCCAACCTTCCAGAGTCCCTCCCCCTAGTCGGCCTGCCCCAATCAGTCCCGGGCCTGAATTGGGGTGGGAGACAGGCCCAATTGGTCCAGATCGCTGGTCCCATGCACGAATTCATGCACTGGGTCTCTAGTAAGCTATAAAAGCAAAGATGAGAAACCTAGAAACAGCTATTTTGGATGAATCAAGCCATTTCTGTTTACTAACTGTGCGACCTGTGACAAATAACTTGATTTCATTGTAACTCATTTTTCAGATATGAAAATTAAATTTACTGATAGCATCACTCTGGTGATTGCATCCGTGGGGTTTGAGTAAGTCTATAAACTGTAAAGCTCTTTTTAAAATTACAGTGCTTGTCATATAGAAGAAACTTATAAATGTTGAATAGAAGTCTGGGAAGAAATAAACTAGTGTTCCTTTAGCCATTTTTTATCCTATCTAAGAAAAGAGTAATATGCAAATTGACCATACCTCTGCTACACCCCAAGCCATGCCCATCAGCCAATCAGAGCTAGTATGCAAATTAACCCAACCAAGATAGCTACAGCCACAGAGAAGCAGGAGGGAGGCTTGGGTTGCCCCTGGCCATGGAGGAAGCCCAGCTTTCTGTATACCCTGGCCTGCAGAGGCCTCCACTTAAGGAAACAAAGTTTCAATGGCTGCTGCTGCAGAGCAAGCAGAAGGCTTGGCTCCACTCCAGGCTACAAAGTTTCAATTGTAGAAGATAAATAAATCCCAGATACCAGGGCCTCCGCTTGGTTCACTGGGGAGTGTGGTCAGCCTGCAAACCACCACAGACCCCTCAGCCAGGCAACCCCATACCCCAAAGGAACACCCACCCTGATCCAGGACACCTTTCAGGGCAAACCAGCTGGCCCCCACCGATGCACCAGACCTTTATCCTATCTAATAAAAGAGTAATATGCAGATTGACCATCACTCCAACACAGAAGATGACTGCCCCCATGTGGACACAAGATGGCCACCACAAGGTGGCCAGCAGGGGAGGGCAGTTGGCAGAGACCAGGCCTGCAAGAAAGGGCAGTTGGGGGTGATCAAGCCTGCAGGGGGGGCAGTTAGGGGCAAACAGGCTGGAGGGGAGCAGTTAGGCATCAATCAGGCTGGCAGGGGAGTGGTTAGGGGATGATCAGGCTGGCAGGCAGAAGCAGTTAGGGGCAATCAGGAAGGCAGGCAGGCGAGCATTTGGGAGCCAGAAGTTCTGGATTGTAAGAGGGATGTATGAATGCCTGTTTAGGCCCAAATCCAGATAGGGGTCCCAGATTGGAGAGGGAGCAGGCTGGGCTGAAGGACACATGCACGAATTTCATGCTCGGGTACTCTAGTCTATATAATAAAAGCCTAGGCAACCATTATGGCAAAACGACCAGAACAATGGGTTGCTATGATGCGCACTGACCACCAGGGAGAAAATGCTAATGGCTGGCATGTACAGCAGTGGTGGCAGGAACCTCTCCCACCTCTGTAACAGTGCTAAGGAGCAATGAGCCAAATGGTAAGGAGCGAGGAGTCCTAGACTGCAAGAGGTTGCAGGCTGGGCTGAGGGGAACCCCCCTCTCCAGTACACAAATTTCATGCACCGGGACTCTGGTCACTAATATAAAAAACTCATATAGGTTACAAATTCCTACTGATAGATACTGTCTTATATGAAGGTGATCCCCACATGTATAAGGAAAAAAAACATGACTCATTATCTCAGATTGTTCTCTGATAATTCCTGCTTGAATAATTATAAGCAAAGCAATAAAAGATTAGTATTTTTACAGTATTGAAAACTTATCATTATATTTACCAGTCTTATAATTTTCAGGCAATTGGAAAAAATGTTCTTTAATTATCATTTTGCCTTTCATGAGAACTACTAAACACACTTACAATAAAGAAGACCAGCAATCTCCAAAACTGAAAGGATTACTTGGTAATTTGACTATGAGAATCTCAAGGACATATTTTCTGTACCATTGGGTCAAACTTGACAAAATTAAGATTTTTTTATATAAAAGACTTGCTCTAATTTATAAATTAAAATTTAACAAATGGGGACAATTCAGAACTACCAGCACTTCATTATTAACATTTTAGATGAACAATTCCCAAACATAACAAAATATCCATCTAAAAATGACCTACTTTCCAATATGGGCTTCAATTACATTTTAACATGATATCCCATATTTTTTAAAAAAGTAAAACAAATGTCTTAAGACAGTTTTACTGATGATAGAAGGAGACTTGACTTGGGGTGATAAACACCCAGTACAATATACAGATGATGTATTTTAGTTAATGTCATCCCAATACATTAGATTTAAAGACAGTTTTGGTGCCTTAAATTACTTGATTACACAATATTCCTAATATAAATTGACATATTGCTATACACTCTATTTAGAATTGTAACATGACAAAAATTAGGTTTTGCTTAATTCCTTCACCTTTATCACCCCAATAAATCCAATAAACATTTTTAAAGTAACCCTGGTTGATATGGCTCTGTTGGTTGGGTATCATCCTATGCACTGAGTGGTTGCTGGTTCAATTCCCAGTAGGGTGTATGCAGGAGGCACACTGATGTTTCTGTCCTTTCTCTCTCTAAAAAAAAATCAGTAAAATATTTTTCAAAAATATTAAACACAGAGATATCCCTAACATTAATAAAGTCCACAAAATATTAGTAACCTAAATAAAATAATTTAAATTGTTTTGATTTCTTAAATTATTACTATAAAACATTCTCTGAAGAGAATCATGAAGATGATGAGCAGGCAAACTGAGAATTAAAAATTTACAAATTAGCCCAACCAGTGTGGTTGGCAGTTTAGCATAGACCTATGCACCAATAAGTCACTGGTTCGATTCCTGGTCAGGGCACATACCTGGGTTGCAGACTCCATCTCTGGTGGGGGCTGTGCAGGAAGCAGCTGGTCAGTGTTTCTCTCTCATCCATGCTTCTTTCTTTCTCTCCCTCGCCCTTCCTCTCTTTTTAAAATAAATTTTTTAAAAACTTTACAAAATAGCCGAAACCGATTTTGCTCAGTGGATAGAGAATCGGCCTGGGGACTGAAAGGTCCCAGGATCAATTCTGGTCAAGGGCATCTATCTTGGTTGTGGGCACATCCCCAGTAGTGGGCGTGCAGGAAGAGGCTTATTGATGACTCTCTCTCATCGATGTTTCTGGCTCTCTATCCCTCTCCTTTCCTCTCTGTAAAAAATCAATAAAATATATTTTTTTAAAAATTTACAAAATAATGAACGAGTATTAGCTTCAGAAAGTTGCTTTTTAAGTCTCCAATATAAAATTTAACTGTTAATAATTAATAACTTAGTTAAAATTATCTATTCAATATTTGTAATCTATCTAGAGGTAACTTTATTAAGGGAATTGCCACAGCTGGCAAAGGAAAAACATACTAAAGTTACAAAGAAAGAAAAGAAAAAAGTTTCCTTAAAACTTTGGGAGAATATTAACATCATAAAAAGTTTATTTTATTTATCGTATTTGATTTGCCAGTAATATGTAACATAAAAAATCTTTTAAGTATTTATATAAAGGTCCTAAGATAGCAATTATAAGTTTATGGTATTAAATATCCCAAGAAAACCAATTCAAAGGATCAATATATTGGTTTCAATTTATTTTATGTTGGGAAATAGCTATAAATTGTCAGGGATGTGTAATTGACAGAGTATTTGTTCTTGCCCTTCTCAGCTAGGAAAAAAAGGGTTCTTCTAAACACTGCTCTAATATCTGTTACAAAATTTATGTACTTATTCTATTTAAAAATCTTAGCAAATGAAGTCAGAAAACATCAAAAACTGCCAAGAAAAAATTTTAATGTACATTTTTATATCTTTAAATAGGGCTATGTTTAATCAATAATACAACTAAATGCACATACCAAACAACAGATCCCACTTCAACATCCAAATATTGTGAAAACGTGTGCTACTTTCACTGCCAGAGGATATGTCAGAAGATAACATTAATTTTTTTCTAAATACCTTATTTTTTGGTCCTAAATATACAAAACAGACAATGTATATATAAAACACTCAGTCCAGTCTTTGGCCAACTTACTTACCTTCAACTGAGTGAAGTTCTTGCCATTGGGAAGAAAATTCTGGCTAATTTACAGGTGCATAAAATAGGATGAATGTTCCTATTAGGGTTTTCAGTTCCTGGCTCAAAGTTACCTCTCACCTTACTTCTTTACCTCCTCACTTACATTGACTTAAAGCAACATTTATAATGTAACTAAGCCTCCGTGGGCAATCTATATACAGTAGGTCCTCAGGTTACATCAAAGATCTGTTCCTACGACGTGACATAAAACCGTAAGTTGGAACCCAATGACATAAGCACCTACATCACTTACATGGAGCACATACACAGCAGTAATGAAGTGAAACTGTAAAAAAAAAATTTAAAGGTAACAATTCCTGACCTTTACTTGTGGTACGTAAATAATAAAAAAAATATAGCACATATGTACATATATCAAAATGACGTAACCTTTTTCTTAATTATAAATAAATGTGAGATGTTGATGTAACCACGAAACGATGTAGGTTGAGTCCAATGTAACCCGAAGACTGCCTGTACAAGAAAGCCTAAGGGACAGTCTGACTGGTAGCTATAATGCACACTGACCATCAGGGGCAGACACTCAACACAGGAGCTGCTGAGCTGCAGTGACCTGGCAGCTGAGCTTCTCTGGTGATGCACCTGGAACCAGAGAGGAGGGAGCCTGATTCCAGGGTGCATCACCTGAGAACCACCCTCTCACAATCCGAAACCCCCGAAAGCCAATCTGAGGGATCCCACGGGAACTCTAGCCCATTGCAGAGGTCATGGATCTGGCCTTTACAGAAACTTCGACTCAATTAGCTAGAGGAGAAGTGCAGGGTCTACTGGCTGCGGCCCTGACATCCCTGGCCCATCCACTTAATATCACTTTCCCGTGGTGGCAGCGAATTTTCCCGCTACCACTCTTAGCTGGGAAACCGGCCTCGGCTTCCTGCTTCCAGCTTCCCTTCTTCCGGGTGGACAGTAGCGCCAGGGGGCAACTTCCAGGGAGGGAAGGAGGCGAAGGAGCAGCTCAGGTGGGAAGAAGGAGGTTCCCACCACCACAGGACTCCGCCTAGATGGAAGGGCCTGGGCGGTTGTCTGACATTGAGCAGAGTTCTGCCCTAGATCCCACTAGATTCCAGGCTAAGTAAATCTTGTTTGATAAATAATTGCATTTTGCAGCTAAATGCCCACAAGTCGCCAAGCTTAGGGTAAAGTGAGATGAAAGAAGTGAGACAGAGAAAGTGACATAGTATTGGGAGAAGAGAGGAGGGAGCCTGATTCCAGAGTGGATCACCTGAGAACCACCATCTCACAATCCGAAACCCCTCGGGGATGTTGAAAAGCCAGTTTTGCCCGATTCCCACATGCAAGGCCAAGGGAACCATGCACTGGGGCCTCTAGTGACACTATAAATAAAAGTGCGAGGGATACATAGCTCAGCTATTAAAACTTATAAACTGTAAATACATTATAAATCTATTCATTTCAAAAAGCTCTACAAAATATTGATTCAAGCTTTAATGCACCAAGCAACCCACATTTAAAAAATGTTATTACCTAAAAGTGACCCAGAATATCTGTAATGACAAAAGCAAAAAAAAAAAAAAGGCTAATTTTTCTTTGATAGTAGGAAGTACCTAGCTCCTCAGATTAAAAATAATAAAATACTACATGACAAAGATACAAGAATGGACCCAAGAGCTACATGTTATAATCTCTGAAGCTGGATAATGAAAAGGTAACTCCATATTTCTTTCTTCTTGTTAATTTATCTCTAGTACCTAAAGCACAAAGCAGCAAGACTGCAACTGATTCCAAACAACTTGGAATTTTATTGTAAACATCCCATAAAGAATGGCAACAAATTAGTTCAGTATTTTTTGTCTTTGAAGATAATTGCTTATAATGACTTACAACTGCCAAACAAAACATCTCTTATAAACCAAGCCAGGCTAGTTTACCTTTCTTTACTGAATTTCATTTAATGGACATTTTGCCCACATACATCACATCAACTATTAACTAAATGATTTTCCATCTTAAAACTTATGTATACTAAGAACAAACATAAGGTACAGCTTTGTTAATACTTTGTAAAGGATTACAAAAGACAAGGATGATAAGTTACAGGACAAAGAAATAAATTACTGATTGCCATCACCACAGTATTGTTTAAAGAACTAACATTTGTAGTACTGCCTAATGTGTATCTGGTGACATATGTAAAAAACACATTTCCCAACTGGGTTTCTGAATATTTTTTTGTATGTGAACTTAAAAGTCAATTACCAATGGCGACTTTAATATGTATCAATAGTTTTATTTTTTAGAAAATACTTATCATGCTTTTATATGTCAAAGTCTGATACTCTAGGCTTAATTAAGATAAGAATAACAAATGGGGTATATATATAAATAAACAAACACACCGTAAGTCTAAACTGCAGGGCCTTTCTACTATATTTCTCCCACCAATGAATCATAAATTACCAGTCTTTTTGAAGTGTGCTAAATTAGGTAAAATCTTCATTGCAGAAAGAGAAATGAGGATAAAAGTAAGCAAGAGAGGAATGGTGAAAAATGAAATAATCAAGGGTAAGGCTACAAGAAATTGAGGGCAATCCGCATTCCACAAAATAAAGCACATTGAAAAAATTAAAATTTATATTAGAATTTAATCATAACTTGGTAAACTTGTTAATTAAAATTTGGTAAATAAACTTCACTAAGAGGTGAAAAGCAAAAAAGCATGAAAATATTTTCATACTAATTTTTAAAACAAGCCTTAAAAGTGATCTTAGAATATTCTATTTTCAACAGAAGATTCACATAGCCTCATGGACCACAAAAATGTTGGGGATAGGGATAATATTTAAAACAATGAACTTTAAAATGTCAAAAGTTTTGTTCCTTTCCCCCAGAACTAAAAGGTTGGACATCAAAATATACTAAAAATCACACAGGAATTAAGTCTCCTTTTTGTGAATGTTAAAATTCAAACTTTAAAGGTAAGTACCAGTTGGTAAATGTGCATAAAATAATTTCTGATATATGTGCATTTAATATAAGATGTTTAATTTATCACTACCATAAACATACAAATTTTGAAAAATGCTCAAAAAAATTTTATCAGAAGTGAGAAGTGGCATTCACATCTTTCTCTTTAAAACAGTTATTGTCTGATGACAACCTATAGGATTACAAAAAAAAAAACAGCAAAAAAGATTAATCACTCAAATTTATTTCAAATTATTGGGAAGCTGAGTTAACTATCTGAGCACACAATTGTATGAATGAGATTTATGAATTTTACTATGGGAGAAACAATGTACTATATGGAATAATTGTAGTACAAGCCTGATCTCTGGTAAGGGAAACCAACAAACAAGAAACAAATGAAAGGGCAAATTAAAAGAAAATATAGGACACGTGTATAGAACACAATCTAGATTATCTAGAAGGTATAACAAAATGAGTGATCATGTAGTGTACATATATATGTATATATATACACACATATATACACACACATGTACACATACATACATGTACACACATGTATATGTATGTGTGTGTATACACACACACAAACTAAGCGCTTTACAACAGGCAAAGAATTGGTAGACAATGATATTATTTTTTATATCTGAGATAAATTGTGCCAAGTTGGACAAAATCTACATACATACATGTGCACATGTATGTAAACACACATATACACACATGAACAAATTTAGTCACTAGGCTAATAGGCTAGTGAATATTTTAGAGAGCATCCGAATCTGGAAGAGACGCACACAGCAAGCCATAGAAAGCACACACAATTCGGTTTTCATAAACATATACCATGCTAAGATCTTAAAGCTGGGAATTAATGTTATTAGCATTCATGAGAAATATTACAGTTCACTGACTACTAATACCTAGCATAAGATTAGGCTTATACATCTATCTGTATGCTCTCATGAAACTAAATATGTCAGTGGTTTTTTTTTCTTAACAATGCATTCAAGATTTAGGCTTTTCTTCAACTTTCTTAGCTCATTTCCTACTTGCTTTGCTATGACTGAACCCAGATCTTATTTAGGTTTAAAGGGCCTCTAAAAAATTAAAGCAATCATATAGTCAATGTGACACAAATTACATCACATTCACAGGAGGCAGTGCTACAAAATAAGCAAAGTATAAATTGGGAGGGGGGAAGTCCGGGTATAAAAGTAAAAATACATCTTCCAAACTTTTATTTTCACAATTATTAAAATAATTTGCATGCGAACAGAAATGATGTTTGTTTTGTAATAAATGATTATGCTCATCTAATACACCCTGGTGACTAACTCTTTAAATCTTAACAACTGAAACCAACATTACAGCAAAATGCTGTCACTAGTATTTTCACAGTATTTCACTACATATAAAATATGCTTAAAATGTCTTTAGCCTTGTTTTTCTAAATACCTAAACCTAGAAAATCTTGACTTTGGGGGTTTAATGTGGCATTTTTATTTTTCAAAATAAATTATAAATAAAGCTTCAGAGAGCTAAAATCATAGATGGCATTCTACATTTCAAGAGGTCAGCTCTTCATAGAAGAATGTCAACAAAGAATTTCATACTAAAATGATACACATGATACTCATTTGGGTATATCCATGAATTTAAGTAACTGTTACTTTGATTAGGATAGGCCAAAGTATTATTGATTCCAGGAAAAAACAGGCACAAATTTAGCCTAAATGCCCAAGAGATGAAAAACTAAAAAAAAAACATATCTTAGCAAAAATCAAATGTGGAGTTTTAAATATGAACATTTTTAAATCTATACTATGGTTAAAAGTGGCAGTTGAGTTACAACCAGAAGTAGTTTTAGTTTAGTGAAAAAATGACTACCAAAAAAAAAGAAAAAAAAAAGCTTGATCTGCTCTCCAGTAACAGAATTTAGTGCCATTAACAATTCACAAGAATACTTTCTTAAAGCCTGAACAATTCTACTGCAAGTGAAAATTGCTTAAAGATGTTAGTCCAAGAATAATCCCCACCTGACCCAACCAAAAAAGCAAAGTTATGTGTGTACTCCTTCCTCTGCATTTACGGATTTTTCAGATGCATGAAATCATTGAAAGCATGAAACAAACATATTAGTTTAAATATCCTAGGATTACTAGGCATACATTAAGAGTTTCTTTTATCCCACAAATCTATACTAAGTGCAACAAATCTGCTGTTACAAAAAAAGAGATCAATATATTCCCTTCCACCTCAAAAATCTAAATATCTAACAAATTTGCAAACTCTTGAAATTTTGGAATAAAAAGGACCTTGGAACTCAAGCTCACTTATGGAACTATGTGCACTCTACTGCTGTAAACAAGACCATAAGGGTTGAAAAAATTTTCACCTCTAAAATAACTCAGAATATTAGTATGCAGTGCAATGAGGTTCTTTTCTGAAAGATTATAACAAAAGAATCTTTTGGAATGGTATGAGCAGAACCTATGTATATTGATTCAAAATATTAGTTAGCCAAAACATTCCAACTCAAACTAGGTGTTTTGTTATATTTTGAAATTCAAATGAAAACCATTTTCTCACAGCTGTTAAATAGTAAGTGGTAGCAAATATATATTTGCTACCACTACTATATATATATGTAGTCACCCAAGTTTACACATAAATATGTTCTAAGAAAAGTCTAATATAGAGCATACTATACTTATACAAGTTTGTTAATTACAACCATTAATTTGAGAGCCGATATGATTAACAACCTCTCAGCTTATAACTTATACTTATTTTCACCAAGCTTGTTCTATTTCTCCTTAGTCAATGAATAACTGTATCTATTTCTCCTTAATGTTTCCAGTAGTTGTAGTTAATAGAGGTAGCTGAGCTACTATTCAAAGAAGTTATTTTTTTTGTGGATGAGGATTGTTCAAATGTTTAAGGTATCCTTTAAGCTACACAAGTTCTATTAATGCAACAAAATATAATAGGAAAAAGAAAATGGATGCAAGAAACTTTTGCATTTGGCACCTTGTCTAGATTGATACCTCAAGTATTCTTTTTTAATAAAGTTAATGCACACATCAGAACACACCACAAAGATTTGCTACATATTTACAAGGCACCAACCCTTTCTCACCTTTAACACGAATTAAGCAAATCAATGAAAAGCATATCAAGATCCCCCCACCCCCCAAAAAAAAACTGTAGTATAAATATATACTTCAGTTCAGTACAATTATTGAAAGTTTGGCCTGGGAAGAGTAAAATAATCCAGATCGTTCTTACAATATAGAAACTGTAAACATTTAATAGCTGCCTTTAGGATTGGTGTATTGTGCAAAAGTTATTATTACTGGGTACAGGAATCAAAATGGCAAAAACAAACTATATAAAACTCTGTAAGAAGCTGCTATACTTCTGTGATACAAAAGCAAAAGAGGGATATTCTACTGAGATAAAAATGTCATGCTACTCTTAAGAAGCTGAACGCTTCTTTAATGTAGTAAATCTGTAGTGTGTCTGTGGTGTGTGTGTGTGTGTGTGTGTGTGTGTGTGTGTGTGTGTGCAGAATTTTTTTTTAAATTTAAGGCCTAATGAATAAGGCTTGTTTGAACAAATTAAGTGTGGAGATCAAAAGTCTTGAAACAAATGTGTACTGGCATAATGGAAAAGCACCAATGTGAAAGGAAGCGTAAGTCCCCACACAACTTGCTTTGTAGATATCCTGGTAAGTTCCCTGCAGTAGAAGGCCATTAAATTTTTTAAATTATTCTAAATTTCTTAACTGTTAGTAATTCCATCCCATGAGGTGGCTAACCCTGGCTTTTTCTGTCATTTTACGTACTCTGCCTGATCTGGATGTACCAAGATTCAGAGGATCTTCAGTAGACACAAAATTGTCATTATCAGAATCATCATTATATAAAACAGTCCTCCTGCCTTGGTTTCTTGTTTTAATTCGAGGCAGTCTACTGAAACGTCCTGAAAATATGGTATCAAATTCGTCATCAGCAATACATGCACGTTTGGCTCTGGCAGCTCCTCTAGAAGTACCTCTTCCTCCTCTCCCTCTCCCTCTCCCTCTGGTACTACCTCCACCTCTTCCTCGACCCCCTCGTCCCCTGCCTCCTCTTCCTCTGCCTCCTCTACTCCATCTCCCCCATCTCCCCCACCTGCCCCTTCCTCCTGTGCCTCTTGTTTTCCAGTTTCTTTTTCCATTGGCATATTGCTTTCTGAGTTTTCTTTTAGGCCTGGTTTGTACAAACTTGCTATAGTCATGGTCTCCATCTACATAATCTTGATCTGTTCTGGAAGTTGATTCAGAATCAGAATCAGAACCGCAGGTACTTTCAGAACTTAAACTGGATCCTAACTCTCCACTCTCTGAGGAGGATAAATGTGATTTCTCTTTTGATTCTTTCTTCTCTTTATCTTCTCTTCCCATGCTTTCATCTTCTTCCGATGCACTAAGTAGTTTTCTCTTGATTCCTGTCCGGGGCTCTCTGCCATCACCATTTGTAATGGGTCCATCAAGGGAGTGATCTAAATCAAGATGAATGATTATTTAAAGTTAAGCTTTGACATTAGTAAGATGGTTATTTAGGTTCAAAAGTAACATAAGCAATCTATAAAAAATATTTATATCAAAAGATGGATGAGGTAAAAGCATAGAGAGTGTTTGAGTATGAATTTAAATCTGTTAGAAATGAAGAAGATAAAGTTTTGATTTTGTCTGATTGCTTTTTTGAGGGAGGAGGGATGTGGAAGGATATGGTAGCTAGGCAGAAATTTTAAGGGCTTGAACTCTAAAAAGAATTATCTGGAAACGTGTATCAGAATAATTTCATTCATTCATTGAATAAATATTTACTGATTATCTACTATGGTCCAGGCATTGCTTGGAACTTGAAATGTGGTAATTATGAGACAAAGTCCTTGCTCTTTGAATTTATATTTTAGTAGTGAAAACTTGCTAGACAATAAAATGAACAATTAAATAATAAAATTTTAATTAATAATATGTTATAAATAAAAGAAGGTAAAAATAGACTGTGAATGTAATGTTTGAGGGATATTTTATATAGAAAAGACTTTGCTGGAGAGGTAGTATCTATGAAAAGAACTGAATGAAGTTTGATCTGGGGAAAGAACATTCCATCAGAGGATATAGAAACTCAGTATAACTAGAGTAGAAGAGAAAAAAAATAGTAGGAGATGACTGCCAATGGAGAGTTTTATACTTGAAAAATGAAGGATCTGATTTATACTTTTAAAAGAGTGCTACGGGCCCTGACCAATATGACTCAGTTGGTTGGAGCATCATCATGTACACTGTCAGGTTGCGTGCAGGAGGCAATGAATATATCTCTCTCCTCTCCCTTTCTCTTCCTCTCTCTAAAATCAATAAAAAGATATCCTCAAATGAGGATTTAAAAAATAAATAAATAAAAGAGTGGTATGGTTGCTATATAGAGAACAGGTTATAGAAGGGGATGATTGGAAGCAGAAATCAGCTGGGAGTCCATTTCAATAGTGAAGGAAACACAAGATGAGGGATATAATAATAGAGGTATTGAAAAATGACTAGATTTGGAATATTTCCTTCTAGTGGTGCCACCAGAACAAACCTTTATTTTTATTTATTTATTTACTTTTACAATATATTTTATTGATTTTTTTACAGAGATGGAGGGAGAGGGTAGAGAGTTAGAAACATTAATGAGAGAGAAACATCAATCAGCTGCCTCCTACACAACCCCTACTGGGGATGTGCCTGCAACCAAGGTACATGCCCTTGACCAGAATCGAACCTGGGACCCTTGAGTCCGCAGGCCAATGCTCTATCCACTGAGCCAAAACTAGTTAGGGCAAACCTTTATTTTTAAATTTCCAACTGAGGAGAATAGCTGATGGATTGGATGTCAGGTGTTAAGCAAAGAATGAAGGTCAACTACTGGTTTTATAGCCTGCAACTGGGTGAATGTTAGAGATGTTTTGCTAAGTTAAGGAACACTAAAGAAGGAATAGATTCAGGCAAACTAGTGAAGAAAATAGATTCCAGTTTTAAATACTACCAGAGGCCCAAGTAAATACATTAAAAAAGAAAAAAAAAGCAGTGGATATACCAGTCTAGAGGCTCAGGGGAGTCTCAGAGCTGGAAATATAATTTTGGAAATTTTCAGTAAAGATGACATTTACTGTCAAGAGAACTGAGAGAGCTCATTAAGAAAGCAAGTAAAGCAAGATGGTGGAAGACTAAGAGGGGATATTTCAACATATAAAGAAAAAGAATAGGCAAAGATTATTGGGAAGAATAACCAGTAAAGTAGGAAGAAAACAGAAGTGTATACAGGAAACAGTGGAAAAAGAAAAGCCTAGAGTTGGATGGCAACCAAAGTTACAAGATTATTCTAATTGTCTTGGTGTTATGGACTAAATTATATTATCCCCCAAATTATGTATATTGAAGCCTTAACCCTCAATGTGACTTTATTTGGAGATAGGACCTTTAAGGAAATTTAATGAAGTGAAATCACAAGGGTAGACCCTAATGAATTAGGACTAGTGTCCTTATAAAAAGAACAGACACCAATGTTCATTCTCTCTCCCCCTGTCTGTGGATGCACAAAGAAAAAGCCACATAAGGACACAACAAGAAGGTGGCCATCAGTAAGCCAGGAAGAGACCCCATACCAGACACCAACCCTGCTGGCATCTTGATCTTGGACTTTGAGGCCTCAGAACTGTGAGAAATAAATGTCTCTTTTAAGTATTTGAGGTACTTAACATCGCTAATCGTCAGGAAAATGCAAATCAAAACCATAAAGAGAGATCACCTCACATCTGTTACAGTGGCTAGATGAAAGAAAACAAGTGTTGGCAAGGATGTGGCAAAAAGGGAACCCTTGCACATATTTGGTGAGAATGCCAATTAGTACAGCCATTATAAAAATCAATATGGAGCCGAAACCGGTTTGGCTCAGTGGATAGAGCATTGGCCTGCAGACTGAAGGGTCCCAGGTTCGATTCTGGTCAAGGGCATATATCTTGGTTGCGGGCACATCCCCAGTGGGGGGTGTACAGGAGGCGGCTGATCGATGTCTCATTAATGTTTCTAACCCCTCTCTATCCCTCTCGCTTCCTCTCTGTAAAAAAAAATCAATAAAAATATATTAAAAAAAGAAAGAAATAAAATCAATATGGAGGTCCCTCAAAAAATAAAGAACTACCATATATCCCAGCTATTCCACTTCTTTGTATATATCAAAAGAAACTTAAATCAGGACCTTGAATAAATCTGTACCTCTTTATTTTTTGCAGAATTATTCATAAAAGCCAAGATATGGAAATTATATATATGATGACTTATTCAGCCTTAAAAAAAGAAGAAAATGCTGGCATTTGTGATAAGGATGAAGTTGGAAGACATGCTAACTCAGCAAAATAAGCAAGACATAGAGAACGAATTATTGTATAATATTATTATATGGTAATCTAAAATACAGTCATGTGCTGTATAACAATGTTTTGATCAATGACAGACAGTATATATGATGGTGGTGGTCCCATAACATTGTAATGGAGCTAAAAAATTGCCTATTGATATCATAGCCATGGTAATGATATCATGCGACACATTTGTGGTTATGCTGGTACAAAGAAACCTACTGCAGAGCCAGTCATATCAACGTATACAATTATGTACAGTACATAATACTTGATAATGACAAATGACTATGTCACTGGTTTATGTATTTACTATACTATGATTGTTACTGTTATTTTATAGTGTCCTCTTTTTCTTAAAAGTTTGCTGTAAAGCATGTGCCATAATAATCCAGCAGTAAGCAGGCTCATATATCTCATGTTCACTGTGTCTCTAGATTGCATCTTTTTCTTGTGTTTGATTTAATCTTGTGTTGTTTTATACAGTAGCATGCTGTATAGGCTTGTAGCCTATGCCATATAGCCTTGATGTATAGTAGGCTATACTATCTAGGTTTGTAAACTCTATGATGTACACATGACAAGATCAGCTAAAGATGTGTTTTCATAACATATCCCTGCAGTTAAGTTCATAGAAGCTGAGAGTAAGATGGTAGTTGCCACGGGCTGTAGGGGGTGTGGTAATGGGATGTGTTGGTCAAAGGGAACTAACATTCAGTTATTCAGGATGAATATGTTCTAGATATGTTCAGTATGGTGGCTATAGTGAACAATACTGTACTGCATATTTGAAATCTTCTAGGAGGATAGATCTTAAATTTTCTCAACAGACAGACACACTAATCATGTAGAGGTGAGATGTTAATTAGTTTGATTGTGGTAACCATTTCACAGTGTATACGTGTATTAAAACATCAAGATGTACACTTTGAATATGTACATTTTTTAAGTCAATGATATCTCAATGAAGCAGCTAAAAATAAATAACTGTTGTTTAAGCCATCTAGTCTGTGGTGTCTTGTGTGACAGCACAAGCTGACTAAAATAGTAGGTGACAGCAATAGAAACTATAGATAAGATATTTAAATAGTATTACAGAGTTGTAGAATTCACAAAATTTAGCAACTGACTGGATATGAGGAGTAAAAGGAGAGTCAAAGAAAACTATTAAATTGGATGACTAGGAAGATGATGGTATCATCAACTAAAATAGTAAATATAGCAATACAAGCAAGTTTGAGAATGAAGAATGATAAGCACCCAATGGAAATTTTTTAGGATGCACTTGGGAACTAGACTGGTAGAATAGAGATGTTAGGGTTAGATATGAATTTGGAGAGTCATCAGCATAAAAATATTGATGTAGCAATTAGAAGACAAAAAAAGAAAGAAAAACAAACAAAAAGAAATACAGACTATATTAGTACAGGAGCAACAGGGATATAAGAGAAGCAGTACTATAGAAGCCAGGCACTAGAGTTCCTAGAGAGTAGTCAACAGCATGCAATGATATAGATTGATCAAGAAGATAGAACTATGAAAAGGATACTGGTCCGTGAAGACAACTTTTATAGAGTGGTAGAGGCAGATACCAGACAATAAAGGGTAAATAAATATTTAGATGGAAAGAAAATAGAGGCAGGAAGTATAGGCTACACTTTCTAAAAGCCTGAAAATGAAGAAAAGGGCACAATGTGAGGTAGCATAAGTATGCAGCTGGAACAAGAGAAAAAGTAAAGGTAAAAACTGAGGAAAGTAAATGCAATAACTATCTTCAAATAATCAGATATATAACAATATTTCTCATGCAACTAATACAAAATATATCTTCAGAAAGTATTTTTGAGTCATTTGATACTTCAATAACAATGGATAAACTACTTGATCTTTCAATAAAATGTATATAAAATAAAAATATAGACTATTACAAAGATATTTCTAAAAATATAGCAAATATTCTTCACAAACTTCAAATAGATGAACACATTAGAAGTTTCATTGAACATGTTCAAGGTCCATAACAAAGGGCTAAGTATAAGAAGAAAGTCTATTTAATAACCTTCAGCTATTTATAAATGATGTCCCCTGATGTGGTGCAAAAAAAACTGCACATGATAATGAATTACTGGGTCAGTGATTTCTCTTTAATTAGTGAAATTTTTTTCTATAAATAAAAGTTATATGGAAGCTCATTACATAAATAATAATAAGTTGCTCTTGTTGAATGGAGAAGGCTATTCTGAAAATTCCTGAAGTAGCTCTGTGGATTACTGAAAAAAATAGGCAGACAGAGTCTGAAAACCACTGAATTATTGAAACAACAGGTATTGAGGGAAGAGAATATCTTAGTTATATGTAACTAGAAAACCAGAATAAGGTGGTATATGTAGATGTTGACTAAAAGAAGGCTCATTGGTCAACAAAACCCTTTTTAATAAACTGGGGTAGGCTTTTAAATAATGAACCTTATTTCAAGGTGATCTTGGACTTTTTTGCCATTTTTATTAATATGGTTTAATATACAAATAATCCTAAATGTGCCTAATATTCTGGTTTCTATGTGCTTGGAGAAGAAGCTCTTCATTCAGTTGTCCCTCCCTATTCATTTTATATTTTATTTTAAAAGATTAAAACATGTTCGGAAGTTTTGGAAATATGCTAAGAGGTTTTTCCTAATTGTAGATATGAAACCTGTCTGAGTCAAATTCAACAATATTAAAATACTCACTAACTATAAGGACATGCTAATTTTTACAACCTAAATATACCAACTTTTAAACAATTCATCTGTTATTATAAAGGAACAAAGAATAAATACCATGTCCATATTTATTTCCTACCTTGTTTAATTGGCAAAACTCGATTCCGAAATGATTTGGCTTTCCCTGGATCATGGCTATTTCCACTTCGGCTATATCCACTGAAGCTTGACGAAGAAAATGGTCCATCCACCTCATCATCAAGTAAATATAGTGAAAGCCCTTCAGCAGCATCTGAAACTTATATTTAAAAAGATTGCAATGTTAATATAATTACCATGTTTTCAATAAAGTTATAAAAAAGGCTGTTTTTAAAACTTTATCTCACTCAGTTACTCTAATAATTTGTGCATTGTTTGGAGAAAATATGAATATTTTGAGAAAAAATGTTTTATCACATCATTAAGCTTTCAAGGACGGAATAACAGAAAAACTTTTCCAAGGAAAAAATATCAGAGAATTGCACACACAAAATATTTAGTCCAAGCTGTTAAAGATGTTGTCTAAGGAAAACACTTCCTCACACAATGAATCCTTAATTCTTACATTGGCAAATATATTGTAGACAGTACTCTGAGATATAATAGATGTTAAAAATCATAAAATTACAGACTTTTAAAGCTAAGTCACTTAAAAATTCATTTAGTCTTAACACCTTCATTTAAAATACGAAGATACTTAATCTTATGGCCTAACGTCTAACCTAAGATTACAAAGCTAGAGAAAAGAATTGGAAATAAAACACAACTTTTCCATACTGAAATTCACTGCTCTTTGTACTACTAGTATAAATCATGCTGCCTTTTCTACATCATTAATATCAGTATTAAACTGAAATATATAACACTAACACTAAAGGCATTTACCAGGAGACGAGAAAGGAGAGCTGGTCCTTGCATAAGACACTGAGGTATTCTGGTCATTTTTAGGCTGCAACTTCATTTGTTTCTGTTTCCCTTTTGGACTACAAGTAAAATTAAGTAACAGTGAAAAAAAATCTATTAGTAGCATATTACCATAAGACAGTATAATACAAAATGCTTAGGTGACCAAAAAAGAAATGACCAATAATTTAAGTTAAATGCTTCAAACTGGTAATATAATGAAGTTAAATTTAAAGCATTAAAAAAATAGGAAGATTCTGATACAACAAAATCCACATGAACATAGCTTTGGGTTACCAACTCCATGTTTACACAGGTATAAGATTTCTTTAAAAAATCTCTTGGATCTTGGGATCCCCACTAACTATTCAATAAACTTTAAGGAATGAGGTAATAGACACAAAATGCTTTGAAAACGTAAAATACTACATCACTGCAATATACCTAGGAGCTCTGCTACTTGATAATGAACTGCTGCTGCTTCTCAGACGTTTTCTGTATCGTGGCCTTCTCCTCTTCTGACTCTGGATTGTTGACTTATATTCAGAGATGATATTTTTAATATGACTTTCAAATAAGGCAGATAACCTCAGTGTCATGCTATAGATCTGAAAAAGTAGAAATTAGTCTTGTTTTAGCAACTACTTCAATTACATAAAAAATAAAATGTATAAATATGCCTGGGCCATTATCAGCATCATCCTTTCATACAAAATATATATGTTATTCCATACACTTAAAAAAGTTCCTGAAGAATTAAAAAAAGATACCATTTTTAACCAAAAACTAATAAAGGTTTTTAAAAGATAACATCCAATGTTGGGAATGGTAGACAAAAAGATTCCTATACATTGCCAGTGGGTTTTTATTAACAGGAACAATTCTAAAGGACAATTTGTAATAGGTATAAAAAAATCTTTTAAAATATACACTTTCTTTGGCTAAGAACTTCACTTCTGGGAATTTATTCTGATAAAATATCAGAGAATTACACACAAAAATAATCATGTTAAAGTATGTTAAATATGTTAGCCAAAACTTTATTCATGTAAAGTGAAAAACTAGAAACAACCTAAATCTCTAGCACTAGGATGCTCATGAAATAACATAAAACCACCATATAATAAAATACCATGGAGACATTAAAAGAGTAATAATGACATGGGAAAAGGCTCATAATATATGTTTTAAAAATTTCAAAGTATAAAATGTTTTAAAGAATGTATAAGCATGTGTGAGTATAAGTGTAGGAAAGAAAATCAAATGTAAAAATTATGCCTGCAGAAATTGGTGAAAATTCATTTTATATGAGTTGAAAGCAGGCAAGTTATATAACTATTGTAGAACTTATTTAAAAGTTAATAATATACCAGTGATTACAAAACACAAAAATTATTATTAATACTGTTTTGTTCTCAAGATATTTAATTTCTGACAAAACATAGAAGTGTTAAATGTGAGTATGAACATACAGTTGTAACTTCCCAATTTGGTTTACTATCCTCCTATCTAATAAAAGAGTAATATGCAAATTGACCATCACTCCAACCACAAGATGCATGCCCCATGTGGACATAAGATGGCCACCACAAGATGGCCTGCAGGGGAGGGCAGTTGGGGGTGATCAGGCCTGCAGAGGAGGGCAGTTAGAGGCAACCAGGCTGGCAAGGGAGAGCAGTTAGCAGCAACTGGGCTGGCAGGGGAGCAGTTATACATTGATCAAGCTGGCACAGGAGTGGTTAGGGGGTGATGAGGCTGGCAGGCAGAAGCGGTTAGGGACAATCAGGCAGGCAGGCAGGCGAGCAGTTGGAAGCCAACAGTCCTGGATTGTGAGAGGGATCCCAGATTGGAGAGAGTGCAGGCTGGGCTGAGGGACACTCCCCCTTCATGCATGAATTTTGTGCACTGGGTCTTTAGTATCTAACAAAATAGTAATATGCAAATTGACCATTACTCCAACACACAAGATGGCTGCCCCCATGTGGATACAAGATGGATACCACAAGATGGCCAGTAGTGGAAGGTATTTGGGGGAAATCAAGCCTGCCAGAGAGGGCAGTTGGGGGTGACCAGTCCTGCATGGGTGGGCAGTTAGGGGCAATCAGGCTGGCAGCGAAGCAGTTAGGCATCAATCGGGCTGGAAGGAGAGTGGTTAGGGGTGAACAGGCTGGCAGGCAGAAGCAGTTAGGGGCAATTAGGAAGGCAGGCAGGTGAGCAGTTGGGAGCCAGCAGTCCTGGATTGTGAGAGGGATGTTGGATTGCCCATTTAGAATTAGGCCTAAATGGGCAGTCGGACATCCCTTGAGGGGTCCCAGATTGGCGAGGGTGCAGGCTGGGTTGAGGGATACCCCACTGCATGCATGAATTTTTTGCACTGGGCCTCTAGTTTGTTATAATAAAGAGAATATAAATATTCAGAGCTAATACAAATATATAAATTAATACTGTTAACTTCTCTTATTTATAAAGTTATTTATTGGACATATTAAAGGGTACTTAATTACTAGCTCTCTATCCCTTGACCTCTCTCTGGCAGATATAGAATATTAATAAAAAACAAAGATGAGGCAGGTAGGAGAAAGAAAGAGGTGCTTAATTTCAGAATGACTGCTAAATGTATCTTTATGCATGCCTAATAAACTGTTAGGAAACACTGAGAATCAAACTTTAGTAGCGATGTCAGAATTGTGGTATATACTTTCTTTAGCAATTTTAAAACTATTGAAAGGAAAAATTGCATGCTATATATAACTAGATGCTTAGAGGATCAATCCACCTAACATAGGTTTTACATACCCTTGATTTTTTATTAGAGGTATACGTTTTGGAGTTGCTGAATATTTGGCGAACATCCTTATAAAATTCCAGAGGACTACCATAGCTTCCTGCTTCCAGAGTTTCTTTCACAATACTGAAGTCCATAGGATTGTCTATAACACCTTGATAATCCTACAAAGAATGTATTATTAAATACATAGGCTGAGTAACAATACTATGTAATACAATGGGACTAAGATTTGCATTATGAAGTCACTATGAAATAAACAGACTGTTTTTCAATCTGCTGCCACCCCTCAACCAGGATACATTTAATTGAACTCTTGTTGGCTCAGAAAAACAGCAGGGGCATATGGAAGAGTCTTATCACTCCTTCTACAATTCATAACCATATGATTCTCTCTAAAACCAGAAAAGAAAATCCACAGCCACTGGTTTCATCCCTACGGAGTCCACAATATAAAATTTTATTTCTTCCTTAAAGGCTGAAATAACCCCAATTCCCTGGCAAACTGCTCAATGAAAGTAGATGGGATAATTATCATATAATTAAACAGTTCCATGTACCAATTAGTTACATATTTCCAAGGCATTACCAGCTATGAGGACATTCTAAGATGTCATTAGTTGAAAGTCAAAGTCAAATTGGCCTCTCTCTCCTATCATTCTGATTTCAATAAATGTGATGATTCTGCTTCATCTAAGGCAGTAGTTCTCAACCTTTCTAATGCCATGACCCTTTAATACAGTTCTTCATGTTGTGGTGACCCCCAACCATAAAATTATTTTCGTTGCTACTTCATAACTATAATTTTGCTACTGTTATGAATCATAATGTAAATATCTGTGTTTTCCGATGGTCTTAGGCGACCCTGCTAGCGGTTCTCAACACAATTGCTCTTAGTATGTCTTTTTAAAAATGTTTGCTTAAATCATAAAAATAAAAAATACTACAACACAGCATGGCTTAATAGAATAAAAACATTGGAACTTTGTGTAGTATGATGAATTTCAGTAGGAATAATCAGCTGCAATACTGACATAATTATATTGTGCAGTTGGTGATTTCTACTATGCTACAGTAGCTTTAGATCTATAGAAACAAGTAAACACCTACCACCTATACAGATGGTACACAAAGATCCCTCCTGAGAATATGTATTTAAAAGAAAAATAAACTACTAAAAAAAATCAAGGATAAAAAGGGAGTGAGCAGAGTTGGAAAACAACTTTGCAAATTATAAAAGTTTTATTTACAGTATGGAGATTTTAAAAAGTAAAACTACATAAAAATAACCAGTATGTGTCTTTTAAGAGATTACTAGGCCTACCTCAGAAATAGTTGGATCTTGCTGTCTTTCCAGAACTATTGACCCTGAGGGTTCTCCCTCTTGCTCTTGATGGCCCTATTAGGGTAAAGAACATATATTGTGTTTCTAGATCACCACAACAAAATATCAAGAATTGGAATACAATTATTATTTAAAGTTCAAAGATCCGTAAATAGGAACAATGTTTTTACTGATTTTACTTTAAGATGAAGGAAGTTTACATTCATCACTCTCCTCTACTATGAAAACACAAGACTAATTTATTTTACCCAAGCTCCCTACAAAAGAACAAACAAGCTTTATGAAACATAGTCTTATTTATTATTGGAATATTTTTCCCAATTTAAACCTGTTTAAGTAGAGACTACTGATGTTTACTAATTTCAGAGGACAGTCTGATGTATTTCTGAAATACTGCTATACCTTTTCTCTGAATATGTTAAAATAAGATTTACTATTAATACTAAAAGGTTATTCAATATATAAATAGATAACACTATTAGAAAAAAAAACTACAATTGAAGTTCTCATGCTTATATCTTTGATGAAAAGTAATATGGTATGTTGCTTACCTAAGTGAAATATTGGATAACATATTTAAATTATTAACATAAATTAAGTGTAAATTAACATATATTAACATTTAAGGCTGACACATGTAACCAAGGGTTTGCAGTGTGTAGAAGTGTATTATAAGTTAGCAAAACATATTAAATATCCAAAATAAAAGCAGGATATTGCAAAGATATTTTTTTATTTTTTAAATTAAATTTATTGAGGTGACATTGGTTAATTATATGTGTCAAGTGTAAAATTCTATAATACATCACTGGCAAAGATATTTAGATTAAAATTGGGTTTACAAATGTATAATCTATCTATCTATCCCTAATATGCAAATAGACCAAATGGTGGAACAACAAAACAACAGAACAACTGGTTGCTATGACATGTGTTGACCACTAGGATGTGTGTGTGAAACATGGCAGGCATCAGCAGCAGGCAGCAGAGCATGGAACATGGTGGATGTCAGCCACAGCAGGATAGCAGAGCAGGTGAACAGGGGCACCAGACCAAGGTGAAGAACTGGTTGCTGTCATCAGGGTGAGCCTCTGGTGGTTACCGAAAATTCTTTGCTCCCAGGTACCGCGGTCCCACCCTGAACTCACACCTGCTGTTGGCCCACTTGCATTTACTGCCAGCTCCTGGGGCCGGCCCCAATTGCTCA
The DNA here is from genome assembly GCA_011751065.1 of Lasiurus cinereus. NCBI lineage: Eukaryota > Metazoa > Chordata > Mammalia > Chiroptera > Vespertilionidae > Lasiurus > Lasiurus cinereus. Next base: position 20,369,496 of record JAAGEH010000029.1, on the reverse strand, counting down.
CTGCTGTCAGTAAATGTGAGTAGCAACTGCCAGCCCCAATTGCCCCTCAGGGCAACTCCACTTCCCCCTGCTCCTGAGGGGTGGTTGGGGCCAGCAGCTACCTCTTGCACCTGCTGCTGGTGCCAGCCCCACTCGCACCCACTGCCAGTGCCAGAGCCACCATTTGCACCCACTGCCAGCTCTGGCCCCACTAGCACCCACTGACGGCCCCACTAGCACCTGCAGCTGATGCTGGAGCCACCACTTGAACCCACTGCCAGTGCCTGGCGCCAGTCCTGACTGCCCCTCTGGGCTTCTCCACCTCCCCCTGCTCCTGAGGGGTGATCAGGACATCAGCCACCACTCACATCTGCTGATGGCACCGAGCAATTGGGGCCAGCCCCACTCATACCACTACTGGTGCTGGCCCCAATTGCTCCATACAGTTAGCAGGCACAAGAAGGGCTAGCACAGCTGGCAGAGAGGGGACCAGGGGCTGTGGTAGGGGGAGCTGGGCGGGGGTGTGGAGGATGTGCCAAGACCTACCCCTGTGCCCACTGTAGCCTCATGACCCACAGTTCCTTTCAAGGTTCAAGAATTCGTGCACTGGGCCCCCAGTTTACATATAAAGTACATGACAGATATTTTAATAAGTCATGACTAATCACACTACCCACATTCACAATTCAAAGACATACAAAGAAGGAAGTGGAAGGAAGGACGGAAGAAAGGAAGGGAGGGAGGGAGGGAGGAAAAAAGAGAGGGAGGGAGGAAACGTGAGAGGGAGAGAGGGATGGGAAAAAGGAAGGGAAATAAGGAGGGAGAAAGAAGGTAGGAAGGAAGGTGAAAAGTGGCTCTTAACTAGATCTTAGCAGACATTTATGGGAAATTACATATTGGCAACTATTTAAACTGCACACTTACTGGGTAAGAAAGATGATCAGCTGGCTGTCGAAATGGCTCTGAGTCTTCACGTTCATAAATGAGGCTCAACAGTTCTTTGCACTGTTTTCTCCAAGCATCAGGATTACACTTCAAGGACTGTTTTCTGCCTCGACATTTGACCTGTATATTTTAATAGAATTATATCTAAAAGCTCATTTCTTCACTATTCATTGATTTTCAACTGTTTTTCTAATGTTAGTATGTCAATGTAAGATAGAACAACTAAACTACTTAAAATTAATTGAAGTTCTTGTGCTTATATCTTTGGTAACAAGTAAGTCTAAGTTTAAATTAGACATAATTTTCCGTGTAAAAATATAAACAAATAAAAAGTAGGTATTATATTCATGAAAATAGCAAGAATTCTATTATTGTGAATTTTCATTTTAAGGAAATCTGTACCTCAAATATACACAGGGGAACACATTATTTTTCTGCCACAAGGCCAAAAAAAAATTATTTGCTGTTAGTTAAGTGTACCTGACTATGGCATCATAATCCCATAATCTCAAAATAACACTTCTATCTCTTTCTCTCTCTTTCTCTCCCCTCTCCCTCTCTCTCTCTCTCTCTCTCTCTATATATATATATATATATATATATATATATATATATATATATATATAAAATTTATGATCACAATAAATGCTGGCCTTCTGGCCTTTACCATTTGATGCCTTCTTTATATGATCTTTTTTGTGTTTCAAAGAAAATTTCCCCCTCATGTAGAACAAATATTTAATTACTGTAGAGGAAAAGTATGCAGTACGGAATTAACATAACATAACAGACCTGAAGTTGCTATCATTAGTATGGCTCGTTTAAAATTTGGCCCATGACTGGCATCTGGCACTTGAACTGCCTTCAAAATAATAAATGTGGTCTGCTCTATCTACATTATACAAACAATGTGATCTGTGTTGAACACCTGGTCTCTGAGAGTTTTCCTGGTTTTTGGATTCTAGAATCTTGGCATATATTATTCATATGGTGCCTATACAACCAGCTCTCAATAAATTCTTTAGGAACTGATTCTTTAATCAGACACACGCTGCTACATTTTCATTACTGGGGAAAGAGTATGCTCTGTGTGGCCCCTTAAAGGAGGGAGAGAGCACAAAAAAGTCTGCAATGGGTTCTTCTAGACTTTGCCTACATCTTTTCCCCTGGGATCCAGCTACCTATCCTTAATGAGTCACTGCAATAAAACTCAGCAATGAGTAATAACTATACACTGAATGGCCAGATTATTATGATCTCTAAATGCATAATAATCTGGCCACTCAGTGTATATCCTATAATAAAAGGCTAATATGCAAATTGTCCCCTTGCCCAGGAGTTCAACCAGCAGGAATGCTGGCCAACCGTCCATGTCCCTTCCCCCTGGCCAGGCTGGCCGGACCCCATCCATGCACAATTTCATGCACCAGGCATCTAAATTACACGCGCACGTGCGCGCGCGCACAAACACACACACACACACACACACACACACACACACACACACACTGAGTGGCCATATTACTGCATTCAGAGATCAATAATCTGACCACTCAGTGTATATATTGAGTACTCTGAGTGTTTCTAGAAAGTATTCAAACATATGGAATTGGTCTTAGGGATCCCTCACACAAGAAACATGAAGATTTCTTATCATTTATTCACTCACCCTTCTGCCAGATGAAGTACCAGGGCCATCTGAATCTAAATCAACCATTTCTGTATCCTAAAATTAAAAAGGGAAGAAAGAGAGATGTTAAGTTACATTCAAAATATTATAAAATTAGATGAACACTTACAAAGAAGTAAATACAATCATAATTAACTCCATCATTGAGGCAGGAAGTAGAACAAAGGCTGGAGGAACATAGACTACAAATACTGACTATGTGCTGTATATAAGCTGAAAAATACACTAGAAAAGTAAGCAGGGTTTTTCTTTAAATCAGAATATGAAATAAGGAAAAAATATAGTGATTGGTATCTGAACTTGTACCTAAATGTTAGTATCTAAACAAAACTTACTCTATATGATATGCTAAATTAATATACTATAACCATGAATTACTCGTGATTAATCTTTTGATATTTCAAGAAATATATTTGCTACCTGCAGGGAAAATATGAATGTTCATTAAGACCTAAGATTCAATTAAGTATCCTTGTGAGGGGTAATTTATTAATACACAGAGGCAAGGCCCACACACCACCTGGTGATGTTAAACCACATAGGTAATGCCTAGGAGGAAAAAAAATAGCTAATAAGCTACTGGTACTCTCATCCTTTATAATAAAGAGGTAATATGCAAACTGACCATCACTCAAACACAAAAGATGGCCGTACCCACGTGGACACAAGATGGCTGCCACAAGATGGTTGACAGGGGAGGGCAGTTGTGGGTGATCAGGCCAGCAGGGGAGGGCAGTTGGGAGGGACCAGGCATACAGGAAAGGGCAGTTAGGGATGAACTGGGCCTGCAGAGGAGGGCAGTTGGGGCAACCAGGCCAGCAGGGGAGGGCAATTAGGGGTGACCAGGCTGGTAAGGGAGGGAAGTTAGGGGTGATTGGGCCAGCAGGGGAGGGCAGTTCAGGGGAACCAGGCCTGCAGAGGAAGGCAGATGGGGGGAACCAGGCCAGCAGGGGAGGGCAATTAGGGGTGACCAGGCTGGTAAGGGAGGGAAGTTAGGGGTGATTGGGCCAGCAGGGGAGGGCAGTTCGGGGGAACCAGGCCTGCAGAGGAAGGCAGATGGGGGGAACCAGGCCTGCAGGGGAGGGCAGTTAGAGTAACCAGGCCTGCAGGGGAGGGCAATTTTGGAGGGATCAGGCCAGCAGTGGAGGGAAGTTAGGGGTGACAAGGTTGGCAAGGCCGGGCAGTTAGAGGTGACCAGGCTAGCTGGGAGGGCAGTTGGGGGCAACTGGGCCTGCAAGGGAGGACTGTTAGGGATGACCAGGCTGGCAGGGAATGGCAGTTAGGGGCAATCAGGCTTTCAGGGGAGCAGTTAGGCATTGATCAGGCTGGCAGGGGATTAGTTAAGGGGTGATCAGTCTGTCAAGCAGAAGTGGTTAAGGGCAATCAGGCAGGCAGGCAGGCAGGCAAGCAGTTTGGAGCCAGCTGTCCTGGATTGTGAGAGGGAACCCAGATTGGAGAGGGTACAGCCTAGGCTGAGGTACACACACACACCCCTGTGCATGAATTTCATGCACCAAGCCTCTGGTCTAATAAATAAAGTTGCTGAATTACATGTTACCTTTAATTTTCTATCATAACCAAAGGAGTGTCACTCTGAGGAGCAATATTCATTCATAGAAAAAGAAAACACCCTCTCAAGAGAGTAGGTCTAGAGGAGGAAACGAGTTTCAATATAATAAAGGCCATATATGACAAGACCTCAGCTAACATCATGATCAACACTGAAAAGCTAAAAGCTTTTCCTCTAAGATCAGAAACATGATAAAGATGCCCACTCTGGACAGTTTTATTTAACACTAGAGGTCCGGTGAATGAATTTGTGCACAATTACGGCTGGCAGGATGAGTGAGATTGCCTGTGGGAGTGCACTATAAGGGGGCAGCTCCTACATTGAGTGTCTGCCCCCTGGTGGTCAGTGTGTGTCACAGCAACTGGTTGTTTGGCCGTTTGGTTGCTTAGGCTTTTACTGGTATATATAAAGATAGTACTGAAAGTCCTCGCTAGAGCAAGTAGGCCAAAAAACAAAGGCATCCAAATCAGAAAGGAAAAAGTAAAACTGTCTCTATTAGCAGATGACATATTCTATATAATAAAGAACTAACATGCTAATTAGACCATATAGCAGAACGACCTTCGAACGATCGTCCGGATGACCTTCCAGACAAAGTGCAGCTACGAAGGCCAAGGTAGCTGGACCAGCAAGGACCAAGCCCCTTGCACAAATTTCGTGCATTAAGCCTCTAGTTACATATATAAGTCCTAAAGACTATACCAAGAAATTATTAGAACTAATAAACAAAATTAGTTGCAGGATGCTACTCCCAAAAGCACAGGTGGTAAGATCCTTGACAACAGTCTTGGAAATTATTTTTAATATTTGACAAAAATCAAAAGGCAACCATGGCAAAATAAGGAAAAGGCAACCAAAGCAAAAATAAACAAGTGGGCAACATCAAACTGAAAAGCTTTTCTACACAGCAAAGGAAACCATCAACAAAATAAAGTTTCCAACATGGCTGCAGAGTAAGTGGAAGACTGGTTGAACTGAAATATAATAACCAAGGATTTAAAAAAGAAGCCATCTAGAGGCTGGTAAGTGTGGAGATGCTGAAATGGTTGGCCCCTGCACTGAGGTCCAGTGTCTAAGAAGCTGAGGGATATCTCAGCTGCAAAACTCTTTCCAGGAGCATGGGTTCTCAACCCAATGCAGAGATCTCCAAACAAGAGCAACAGAGAAGGAAAGAAGAGCCCACACCACACCTGGTGTTGAAAATCACGTGAGATTCAGACTATCTGGGAGAGAAGGGAGTCTGCTAGAGACCCAGGAGCTGTTTTCCCACTGTGGAACACTCCTATTGTTATAGCAACAGCCTGGGGAGTGCACTGCTCTTGGTGTGCTCTTTTTCTAGGGAAACTCTTGGCAGAGACTCAGACAGTGATTAAACTGTGTAGCTTTATAAAGGGGACCATCATTCTTCCCCACCTCAAGGACAAAGTCAGGCACGCCTCACCAGCTGAATCACTTGGCCTGCCCTAGTCTATTGAGTTCAATTGCATAGGGGGATCAGCGTGCCACACAGAGTTGGGACATTCAAGCACATCTCCCAGAGAAGCTTTTTGTCCAGGAATCAGATGGGTGGGTGCTGGGTTGTGGGGCTACATCATAAAGTGGCCACTCATAAAGCCTACAAGCTTAGCCTGAACTATCCCTGGAAGAGGAAGAAGTGCCAGTACCCCTCCTAAACACTATTTGGATCTGATCTTACAAGTATTGCTGGCACACCCCTAATGAGTTCCCATGGCAGGGGTGGGGGAGAGTGGGATAAGAAGGGCTACTTGCACCTGGGATATTTGAAGTATGTCTCCTTCAGAGGCTATTGCCTGTGACCAGGATGGATTGCTTGGCCACAACCTGCAGACTCAGCAAGCACCAGCTTCAAAGGGAAACACTTTAGATCTGCCCTGCAGCACCAGTGGCTCTGACTGACTGAGCTTGCTCCTCCAGGGGGTATGGCTGGGTTCACCAAACCTGAACCTGCAGGATGCTCTTCCTGTGGGAGCTATAGTTGGAGACGCTGGCAGACTCAGTGATATGGCCCCAGAGTAGCTGCACCTTTCCCCTCATTGAATGTCTAACTGCACAGCCCCAAGTAAGGGACCCACTAGCTCCATCTTCTGGACTCAGGGAGCCTGGCCTTACTGAACTCATGAGCTGTGGCAGTATATGAGGGTTGTGGTCAGCTTTGGTCCAGTCTACAGTCTTTCTTTGGAAGGCTCTGGAGAAATACCAGGTAACCTCAAGAGGAGGCAGAGGAGCTGAGAGGTGAAGGCTGAAATCAAGATGTCATGTACATGTTCTAGATCTGCCGCCAGTTTTAAACTGGAGGAATCAGATGCTTTTATACAGATTATCCCCTCATAGGCACACTCAGTCTCAACAGATGCAGTGAATACCGTAGTAGCTCCAGAGAGTTAGCATAAACCAGTTACACACAATGACTGACATTGACCTCTATCTGAACCTTGCCCAAGTGGACCCAGAATCAAAAAATGGAAGGCTTCAGATAACATTACAGTTCGATCCAATTAGCTAAACAAGTGACACAACCAAAAGGGGATTCCAACAGACACAAGACGATGCTGAGAACAACTCCGCCATATGTAATAGCCCTTGCACAAACTCTGCCATATGGATTAGCTCTTGCACAGCGCGTCATACACAGTTATTGTGGAGTTAACCCTGCATGAAGGGTTAATTCCACCCACAAAAAGGCCAATGGAATTGAAAAGTCAACTAGAACAGGAGGATGCACGAAACACAAAAGAAATATTCCTGAGGATATCAATAGAGAGATTGACAGCAACACAACCAGAGTAGGAGACTTTAATACTCCACTACCACCACTGGACAAATCCTCTAAACAAAAAATCAGCAAAGAAACATCAATTCTAAATGACTCATGAGACCAGATGGAATTAATTGACATCTTCAGAACATTTCACCCCAAAGCCACAGAATATACATTCTTCTCAAGTGCACTTGGGTCATTTTCAAAGATAGACCATATGTTGGTTCATAGGCAAAGTCTCTTCAAATTCAAGAAGATAGAAATCATATCAAGTATTGTCTCAGATCACAGTGGTATAAAACTGGAAATCAAGTACAATAAAAACAATCCAAAGAAATCAAACACATGGATACTAAACGGCATGCTATTAAATAATGACTGTGTAACCAGAGAGATCAAGGAAGAAATAAAAAAAAAATCATGGCAAAAAATGACAATGAAAACACAACAATCCAAAATCTATGGGACACAGGTAAAGCAGTCTGGAGAGGGAAGTTCATAGTTCTACAAGCCTACTGCGAACAAACAAACAAAAAAACAAGAAACAATGGTAATAAATTATCTAACCATAAAACTCAAAGAGTTAGAAAAAGAGGAATAAGAAAAGCCCATTGTAAGCAGAAGGAAGGAAACAGTAAAGATCAGAGTGGAGATAAACCACATAGAGACCAAAGAAACAATTTAAAAGATCAACAAAACCAAGAGTAGGTTCATAGAAAGGATAAACAACATTGATGAACCTGTAGCTAGGCTCACCAAGAAGCAAAGAGAGGGTGCAAATAAACAAAATCAGAAATGAAAGACCCAAACAAAATACAAAGGATTGCTAATTTAAAAAAATACTGTGAACAACTCTATTCCAGCAAACTAGACAACCTGGAGGAAATGGACATATTCTTAGAAAAATATAACCTTCCAAAACTCAATCAAGAAGAATCTAAATATCTCAAAAGGCCAATAACTATGGAAGAAACTGAAGCAGTCATCAAAAAACTTCCAGCAAACAAAAGCCTGGGACGCGATGGCTACACAGGAGAGTTTTACCAAATATACAAGGAAGAATTAAAGCCTATCCTACTCAGATTATTCAAACATATTCAAGAAGGAACACTTCCAAACACCTTCTATGAAGCCAGCATCACCCTAATACCAAAACCAGATAATTCTCTTTCACAATGAAAGAGAATTATAGGCCAATATCTCTCATGAACATAGATGCCAAAATCCTCAACAAAATTCTGGCAAATTGAATCCAGAAGTACATCAGAAAAATCATACACCATGACCAAGTAGGATTTATCCCAGGAATGCACAGATGGTACAATATCTGCAAATCAATAAAAGTGATACATCACATAAACAAATTGAGAGATAAAAATCACATAGTCATATGAATTGATGCAGAAAAAGCATTTGACAAAATCCAACACTCTTTCTCAATAAAAACTCTCAACAAGGTGGAAATAGAAGGATCATACTTTAACATCATAAAAGCCATCTATGATAAACCCACAGCTAACTTCATACTCAATGGGCAAAAACTAAAACCATTTCCTCTAAGAACAGGAAGAGGACAGGGATGCCCACTCTCACCACTCCTGTACAACATAGTACTGGAAGTATTAGCCATTGCAATTAGACAAGAAGAATAAAAAGGCATCCAAATTGAAAAAGAAGTAAAGCTGTCTTTATCTACAGATGACATGATACTGTATATAAAAAACCCAAGACTCCATCAAAAAACTAATAAACAATTAAACGAATTCTGCAATGTAGCAGGATACAGAATTAATGCCAAGAAATCTATGGCATTTCTATACACTAATAGTGAATTTATAGAAAGAGAGACTAAAAAAGCAATTTCATTTACCATCATACCAAAAAAATTAAGATACCTAGGAATAAACCTAACTAAAGAGGTAAAAGACCTATACAGTGGTACCTCGAGATACAAGTGCTCTAACATACGAAATTTTTGAGATACGAGCCATCGAGCAAGCGATTTTTGCTTTGAAATACGAGCAACATTTGAGATAGGAGTAATCGCGCGGATCAGCCGGCTGCACACAACCCACCAGTTTACCACGACTAGAGTGTCTCATAGTTTCCCACGCCTCAAGGTTATGGAATGAATTAAATTCGTATCTCGAGGTACCACTGTACACAGAAAACTACAGGACACTGAAAAAAGAGATAGAGGAAGATGTAAGCAGATGGAAGAGCATAGCATGCTTATGGGTTGGGAGAATCAACATTATGAAAATGACTATACTACCCAAAACAATCTATAGATGCAATGCAATCCCCATTGAAATACCCACGGCATATTTCACAGAAAGAACTCTCCAAAGATTCATCTAAAACAAAAAAAGATCCCAAATAGCCACAGCAATCTTGAGAAAGAAGAACCAAGTAGGAGGGATCTCAATACCAGATTTCAAGCTATATTACAAAGCCACTGTTCTCAAAACAGCCTGGTACTGGCATAAGAATAGACATATAGATCAATGGAATAGAATAGAGAATCTAGATATCGAAACAAAACACTATGCTCAATTAATACTTGACAAGGGAGGCATGAACATACAATGGAGCCAAGACAGTCTCTTAAATAAATGGTGTTGGGAAAACTGGACAGTTACATGCAAAAAAACAAAAATGAAACTAGGCCATCAACTTACACCATACACAAAAATAAACTCCAAATGGATATAGGACTTAAACAGAGATGGGAAACCATAAAAATACTAGAGGAATCCACAGACAGCAAAATCTCAGACATATGCCAAAGGAACTTCTTCAGTGATACTGCTCCTAGGGAAATGAAAGCTAAAGAGAAAATTAACAAATGAGAGTACATCAAAATAAAAAGCTTTTGTACAGCAAAAGAAACCATCAACAAAACAACAAGAAAGCCCACTGTATGGGAGAACATATTTGCAAATGTTATATTGATAAAGGTTTAATCTCCAACATCTACAGCTAACTTATACAACTCAATAAAAGAAAGATGAATGATACAATAAAAAAAAGGGCAATGGACCTAAATAGAATCTTTTTGAAAGAAGACAAAAGGAAGGCCAAGAGACACACAAAAACATGCTCAAAGTCACTAATTATCCGAGAGATGCAAATCAAAACGACAATGTGATACCATCTCCCAGCTGTCAGAATGGCTCATCAACAAATCAATAAGTGACAAGTGTTGGCGAGGATGCAGAGAAAAAGGAACCCTGGTGCACTGCTGGTGCAAATGCAGACTGGTGCAGCCACTATGGAGAACAGTATGGAGTTTCCTCAAAAAACTAAAAATGAAACTCCCATTTGACCCAGTAATCTAACTCCTAGGAATATATCCTAAGAAACTAGAAACATCAATCAGAAAGGGTATATGCACCACTATGTTCGTAGCAGCGCAATTTACAAAAGCTAAGTTTGGGTAACTGCCTAGAGGCTCATTAGCAGATGACTGGGTCAGGAAATTATGGTATATCTATACAATGGAATACTATGCAGCCACAAAAAAGAAGGAATTCTTAGCATTTGGAGCAACATGGATGGAACTGGAGAGCATTATGCTAAGTGAAATAAGCTAGTCAATGAAAGAAAAATACCACATGATCTTACTCATTTGTGGATAATAAAGAACATTATAAACTGATGAACAAAAAGATTGATACAGGGGCAATAAAGCATCAAACAGACTGTCAAACTACAGTGGGAAGGTTACGGAGAGGTGGGGTACATAAGAGATCAACTGAAGGACTTGTACGCATGCATATAAGCATAACCAATGGACACAAGACATTGGGGGGTTAGGGCATGCATGGGAATAGCAGGGGGCAATAGGAAGATATGTACACATGTAATACATTAATAAAAATTAAAATTAAACAAATAAATATTCCTGGAGCAAAAAGAAAAAAAAGTTATAAAAGATTGTATAATTCAGTTCAAGTCAACTATATTCTAAAGCCATCATAACAAGTTTGGGAGTCATAGCAGATCTACCTAATAAACAGAGACAAAATGGTAAAGACAAAGAAAAATTCCCCAAATAAAAGAACAAGATAAATCCCCATAAAAAGAATGAAATGAAATGTGTGCAACCAAGATCCCAGATGTAGAGATTAAACTAATGATTATAAAGATTCTTAAGGACCTTAGGGGAAGAATGGGAGATGATCTAAGTGATAACTTGAACAAAGAAATTGTAAGCATTAAAAGGAACATAGAAGCCATAAAAAGAACAGTCAGCAAAAAGGAATAATATCTGAAACAAAGAATAAATATATAAACACACACAAAACAAGAATAAACAAAAAAGTGTCAACAGCAGGTTAGATGAAGTAAATTGAATCAGCAATTTGAAAATCAAGGGAGCAGAAAACACAAACAGAGAAAAGAGAGAGAGAGAGAGAGAGAGAGAGATTAAAAAATGAGAAAGGAATAAGAGACCTTTGGGACATCAAGCATATCTGAGACATCAAGCATAACAACTTTGACATGATAGGAGTACCAGGAGATGCGAGAGAACAAGAAATCGAAAAGTTGTTTGAGGAAATAAAAAGGGAAAACTTTCCTAGTCTGGTGAAGGCAAAAGACACAATCACAGAAAACACAGAGTCACAAAAAGACGAACAAAAAGAGATCCACATGAGCACATCATAATTAAAATGGCAAAGGTAGACAAAACAAGAGAATTTAAAAAGTAGCAAGACAAAAACATTTACCCACAAGGGAAATCCCATAATACTGCCAGTCAATTTTTCAACAAAAACATTTCAAGCAAGAAGATATTGGCATGATATATTCAAAGTGATAAAGCAAGCTCTTACAAACAAGAGTACTTTATCCAGCAAGGGTGTCATTTAAAATTGAAGGATAAATAAAGAGCTTCCCAGATAAGAAAAAATCTAAAGGAGTTCATTACTACCAAACCAACTCTACAAAAAATATTAAAGGGGTTTCTTTAAAAGGAAAGTGAAAAAAAAAAGAAAGAAAGATGTATAAAGAATAAAATGGCAATAAATATCTAATAATATAACTTTAAATGTAAATGGATTAAATGTTCCAATCAAAAGACATAGTGTAGCTGAATAAATAAGAAAATATGACCCATACATATGCTTTCTATAAGAGACCCACCTCAGAACAAAAGATATACACAGATTAAAAGTTAAGGGATGAAGAAAAATATTCTATGTAAATAAAAATGAAAAAAAAAAGGCTGGGGTAACAGTACTTATACAAGTCAAAATAGACTTAAAAACAAAAGCCATAACAAGAAACAAAGAAAGTGATGACATAACACTATTGGGATTTATCAAACAAGAGGACATATCCCTTGTAAACATATAAGCACCCAAAATAGGAGCACCTAAATATAAAGAAAATCTTGGTAGGCCAACATTCTGTGGTCCCTCCCCCGTGACTGGCCAACCAACCTCCCTCGGTCCCTCCACAGGGACGACCAGTCCTGATTGCCCCAATAGCTGGCCAGGCTGAGGGACCTTACCCATGCACAAATTCGTGCACTGGGCCTCTACAAATTATATAAATACTGATACACATTCAAACACAAGAAGGTTGAATAACATGATATTAAACAATGAATGAATTAACAATGAGATCAAGGAAGACATCAAAAGTCATCTGGAAACTAATAATGATAAACACACAACAAATCAAAATCTATGAAACATAGCAAAAGCAGAATGGAGAGGAAACTTCATGGCATTATAGGTCTTCCTCAGAAGCAAGAAAAATGACAAACTATTTAACCTTTACCTAAAAAAAACTAGGAAACAACAACAACAAACAAAGTACAGTGAAATTGGAAACAAGGAAATAATAAAAGTTATAGAGTGGAAATAAATGACAGAGATGAAAAGAAACAACAAGATCAAAACTGAATAAAACCAGGAAGTGTTTTAAAGATACAAACAAGATTGACAAATATTTAATGAGGTTTATCAATAAGAAAAGAAAAAGATTAAAAATGAGGACAGGCATTTATAATAAATGAGAAGAGATTAAAATGGCAGCAGAGTAAGTGGATGCTGCAAGGAGATGCTACCAGGAACACACTAGAATTACAACTGAAATACAGAAAAAACTTCCTGAATAATGAACCAAAGGGCTGGCCCAGCACCCAGAGAAAGCAACTGAAGTACCAGAGACATATCTCAGGTGTGGAGTGTTGCCTCTGAGAAATCTGGTACCTAATCCCCAAGATGGTCCCCTGAGTAGAGACCACCACCTAACATCTGGCTGAGGTGCAGTTAGCCACACTCTTAAAAGGCCAATGCACAAAATTTCCTATGGCGCCACTCACCTTGTGTTTTGGCAGAGAGAGGATGAAATGGACTGGAACTGTGAGAGCAGAAGCCAGGATAGGGGACTCAGGAAATAGAGCTCAGAAGGCAGACACCTCAAATTTCCTGGGCTAAGTCATTCCCTCATGCAGTGGGGGAAATCTTTCCCATATACACAACTACATTGCCTGGGGGGAAGACTGTTGACACACCATGTTGGAAGACACCTTCTCCAGAGGCCACTTAAGAGATTAAAAATAACAATTAGCCTCTAGTCAGAAAAAGCCTTTAACTCTATCCAGCACTAGAGATTAAGAGGTGTAGAGGATCTACCCAATATAATCACAAACCCAAACAGGAAGCCAAAATGAGGAGACAAAGACACAACTGCAAAATGAAAGAACTAGAGCATTCTCTAGAAGAAGAGATGAATGAAGCAGAGATACAAAATTTATCTGAAACAGAGTTCAGATTAATGAGGGTAAAGGTCCTCAACAGCATGAAAAAATATATAGTAACTATAAAAAATAAAAGTCTGGGGAGGAATCCAAGATGGCGGCATAGGTAAACACCTACACTGCTGCCTCGCACAACAATTTCAAAACTACAACTAAAAGACAGAACAGACATCATCCAGAACCACAGGAAAGCTGGCTGAGTGGAAATTCTACAACTAGAGGGAAGGAGAGGGGCTCATGGAGACCCAGAGGAGCTGCAAAAAGCTGAGTTACGGAGACGCGCACGTGGAGAGAGCGGGTGCTGGAGAACCTGGCTGGCTTTCTCTGGTGGGAGGGAAATGGAGACTCTCAAAGGCATTGAACCCCTTAGCCTACGACACTAAACCCCAGATCCAGCCGAAACTCATATGGGGGGAGTTTGGACTGTGAAAAGGGAGAAGTGCACGGAAATTTAGGGGAGTTGCAAAAGATCAAAGGCCTGGAGGCACGCACGGCACTGCGCGCAGGACAGACTGCTTAGGCGGGAGGCAGACTCTCCCAACTGCGCCACTTCTGACTCCACTAAGCCCCTGTTTCGGGTGAAACCCTGGGGACCGAGACTCCTGTGGTCCTGGTGTGCAGGGGAGCTGGAAAGGCAGCGGTTAGAGGCACTGCGGGCGCGCACAAGGACCGCTCCAGCCATTACCCAGTCATGTGAGACTCAGGGGCCATAGAGGGCGGGGCCGACTGGAAGGCAAGGTGGTCCCTTAAGCCCTGAGACTCCACCCCTCCCAAGCTCAGCAGAGGCTTCTGCGGCTTTGCGACTGGTATCATAAGGCAGAATTCAACACAGAAGTTTTCCGTTAGACATAGTGAAAATGCCGAGACAAGGGAAGGAATTACAAACAAAAGAAATGGAGGAAAAAAAAACCGACTGGAGATAGAGTTCAAAACCACGCTTATAAGGTTTTTCAAGAATATGCTAGAAAAGATGGATAAATTTAGTGAGACCCAAGAGGAGATGAAAAAGGTCCAACTAAAGATGAAAAAAGACCAACTAGAAATTAAACATACACTGACTGAAATAAAAACTATTATACAGAGTCCTAACAGCAGACTAGAGAAAGGCAAGGATCAAGTCAAAAATTTGAAATATAAAGAAGCAGAAAACATTCAACTGGAAAAGCAAGAAGAGAAAAGAATCCAAAAATGTGAAGATAATGTAAGGAGCCTCTGGGACAGCTTCAAGCATACCAACATCAGAATTGTGGGGGTGCCAGAAGAAGAGAGAGAGCAAGATACTGAAACCCTATTTAAAGAAATAATGACTGAAAACTTCCCACATCTGGTAAAAGAAATAGACTTACAAGTCCAGGAAGCACACAGAACCCCAAATAAAAGGAATCCAAAGAGGACCACACCAAGACACATCATAATTAAAATACCAAGAGCAAAAGACAAAGAGAGAATATTAAAAGCAGCAAGAGAAAAACAGTTCATTACCTATAAGGGAGC
Organism: Lasiurus cinereus; assembly: GCA_011751065.1. Taxonomy (NCBI): domain Eukaryota; kingdom Metazoa; phylum Chordata; class Mammalia; order Chiroptera; family Vespertilionidae; genus Lasiurus; species Lasiurus cinereus. The sequence goes on along the minus strand of JAAGEH010000029.1, from coordinate 20,354,264 downwards.
ACCCATACGTCTGTCAGCTGATTTCTCAACAGAAAAGATGCAGGCCAGACGGGAGTGGCAAGAAATATTCAATGTGAGGAACAGCAAGAACCTACAACCAAGAATAATCTATCCAGCCAAGCTATCATTCAGAATTGAAGGGCAGATAAAGAGCTTCACAGAGAAGAAAAAGCTAAAGGAGTTCATCAACTCCAAACCAATAGTATATGAAATGCTGAAAGGTACTCTTTTAGAAGATGAAGAAGAAAAAGGTAAAAGACAAAAAATTATGAACAACAAATACCTATCTATCAACAAGTGAATCTAAAAATTAAGTGAATTAAAAATTTGATCACCAGAATGAACTGGTGAATATAATAGAATCAGGAGCACAGAAAGGGTGTGGACTTATAATTCTCAGAGGGAAAGGGTGGAGGGCAGGTACAGGGAGAGACTGGACAAAAATCATACACCAATGGATGAGGTCAATGGGAGGGAGGTAAGGGGAGAGGAAAGGGTGGGAGCTACTTGTAGGGGTGCTATGGAGGGGAAAAAGGGAAACATGTAATAATCTGAATAATAAAGATAAAAGAAAACAATGATTGTGTTATCAACGACATCAAAGAAGAAATTAAAAATATCCTGGAGACTAAAGACAATAAAAACACAACAATGCAAATGCTGTGGGACACAATGAAAGCAGTTCTGAGAGGGAAGTTTGTAGCTCTACCTCAAAATACAGAAAAAAAAAAACGGTTAATGAATCATCTAACTCAACAACTCAAAGAATTAGAGAGCAACAAGAAAAGCTCACAGGTAGCAGAAGATTAGAGCAGAAATGAATGATATAGAAATGAAACACAAACAAACAAAAAAGAACAATACAAATGATAAACAAAACTAAGAGCTAGTTCTTCAAAAGGACAAAGAAGATTGATGAACCTCTAGCCATGCTCACCAAGAAGCAAAGAGAAAGGACCCATATAAATAAAATCAGAAATAAAAGAGGTGAAATAACAACAGGCTCCACAGAAATACAAAGGATTGATTTTTAAAAATACTATGAAGAACTCTATTCTAACAAACTAGACAACCTGGAGGCAATGGACACATTCCTATAAAAACACAACCTGCCAAAACTTACTCAGGAAGATTCTAAAAATCTCAATATGTAGAAAACTATGGAAGAAATTGAAGCCCTCATCAAACGCTTCCAGAAAACAAAAGCCCAGGCCAGAAGACTTCACAGGGGGTTTTTACCAAACATTCAAGGAAGAACTAAAACCTATCCTCCTCAGACTATTCCAGAAAATTCAAGAGGAAAGAACACTTCCAAAGTCCTTCAATGATGCCAACATCACCCAAATACCAAAACCAGATAAAGATAACACAAGCCAATATTCCTCATGAATGTAGATGCCAAAATCCTCACAAAATTCTGACTAATCTAATACAACAGTACATCAGAAAGATCATACACCATGACCAAGTAGGATTTATCCTGGGGATCAATGATGGTACAATATTTGCAAACAAATAAATGTGCTACATCACATAAACCAGTTGAGTGATAAAAATCACATAGTCATAACAACTGATGCAGAAAAAGCATTTGAGAAAATCCAACACGCTTTCTTGATAAAAACTGTCAGCAATGCTGGAATAGAAGCATCATACCTCAACATAATAAAAGCCACATATGACACACCCACAGCCAACATTATAGTTAATGGGCAAAAACTAAAACCATTTCCCCTAAAAACAAGAACAAGACAAGGATGCCCACTCTGACCACTCCTATTTATTCAACATAGTGCTGGAAGTAAAAGCCATTGTGATCAGACAAAAAGAAGCAATAAAAGGCATCCAAATTGCAAAAGAATAAGTAAAATTGTCATTTTTTGCAGATGACATGGTACTGTATATAGAAAACCTAAAGACTCCATAAAAAAATTCTTAGACTTGAAAAATGAATTTGGCAATACAAAATTAATGCCAAGTATCTATGGTATTTCTATTCACCCATAATGAACTTACAGAAAGAGAGACTAAAAAGGAAATCCCATTTACCACTGCACTAAAAAATGTAAGATACCTAAGAATAAATATAACTAAGGAGATATACATACTCAATACAGGAGCACCAAAATACATTAAAAAAAACAAAACAAAACAAAAAAACGCCTAGAGGATATGAGAAAGATTGCAGCAATACAATTATAGTAGAAGACATTAATACCCCATCATCACCATTAGACAAATCTGCTAAACAAAAATTTAGCAAAGAAACATCAATCCTAAATGACTCACTAGACCAGATGAAATTAATTAACATCTTCAGAACATTTCAACCCAAAGCCACAGAATATACATTCTTCTCAAGTGCACATGGGTCATTTTCAAAGATAGACCATATGTTGCGTCAAAGGCAAAGTCTCTTCAAATTCAAGAAGAAAGAAATCATATCAAGCATTTTCTCAGATCACAGTGGCATAAAATTGTAAATAAACTACCATAAAGACAATCCAAAGAAATCAAACACATGGAGAATACAGTGTGCTATTAAAAAATAGGTAACCAGAGAGATCAAGGAAGAAATAAAAAACATCATGGCAACAAATGACAATGAAAACACAACAATCCAAAATCTATGGGACACAGCGAAAGCAGTCTTGAGAGAGAAGTTCATAGTTCTACAAGCCTACAGCAAAAAACAAGAGATGATGGTAATATATTATTTAAGCCTACAATTCAAAGAGAAAGAAAGCATCAAGAAAAGCCCAGTGTAAGTAGAAGGAAGGAAATAGTAAAGATCAGAGCAGAGATAAAGGACACAGATACAAAAAAAAACACAACAATTTAAAAGATCAACAAAACCAAGAGCTGGTTCTTTGAAAGCATAAACAAGATTGATGTACCTCTAGCCAGGCTCACCTAGAAGCAAAGAGAGAGGATTCAAATAAACAAAATCAGAAATGAAAGAAGAGAAATAGCAACAGACCCCACCAAAATACAAAGGCTTGTTACAAAATACTAGGAACAACTCTATTCCAATAAACTGGACAACTTGCAGGAAATGGACATATTCCTAGAAAAATATAATCTTCCAAAACTCAATCAAGAAGAGTCTAAACATCTCAACAGGCCAAAAACTATGGAAGGAATTGAAGATGTCATCAAAAATCTTCGAGGATACAAAATCCCCAGGGCCAGCTGGCTAACAGGGGAGTTTTACCAAATATTCAAGAAAGAATTAAAACCTATCCTCCTCAGACTATTCCAAAAAATTCAAGAAGAAGGAACACTTCCAAGCACCTTCAATGAAGTGAGCATTACCTAATAACAAAACCAGATAAAGACAACACAATGAAAGAGAATTATAGGCCAATATCCCTCATGAACATAGATGCCAAAATCCTTAACAAAATTCTGGCAAATTGGATCCAGAATTAAATCAGAAAGATCATACACCATGACCAAGTAGGATTTATCCCAGGGTTGCAAGGATGGTACAATATTCTCAAATCAATAAAAGTGATACATCACATAAGCAAATTGAGAAATAAAAATCAAATAGTCATATCAATTGATGCAGAAAAAGCATTTGACAAAATCTAACACGCTTTCTTGATAAAAACTCTAAGCAAGGTGGGAAAAGAAGGCTCATACCTCAACATCATAAAAGCCATCTATGATAAATTCACAGCTAACATCATACTCAATGTGCAAAAACTAAAACCATTTCCCTTAAGAACAGGAACAAGACAGGGATGCCCACTCTCACCACTCCTATTGGACATAGTACTGGAAGTATTATTCATTGCAATTAGACAAGAAGAAGAAATAAAAGGCATCCAAATTGGAAAAGAAGAAGTAAAGCTGTCCTTATTTGCAGATGATATGATATTGTACATAAAAACCCAAGACCCCATTAAAAACTAATCAAGTTAACAAATGAATTCAGCAATTTATCAGGATACAATATTAATGCCAAGAAATCTGTGGCATTTCTATATACTAGTAGTGAACTTACAGAAATTGAGACTGAAAAAGCAATTCCCTGTACCATCATACCAAACAAATAAAGATACCTAGGAATAAACTTAACTAAGGAGGTAAAAGACCTATATGTGGAAAAGTATAAGACATTGAAAAAAGAGCTAGAGGAAGACATAAAAAGATGGAAGAGCATACCATGCTCATGGATTGGAAGAATCAACATAATTAAAATGTCCATACTATCCATGCTCTGTGTCTGCTTAGGATAATGTCCATACTACCCAAAGCAATATATAGATGCAATGCACTCCCCATTAAAATACCAATGGCATATTTTACAGACCTAGAAAGAACTCTCCAAAGATTCATTTGGAATGAAAAAGGACCCCGAATAGCCATAGCAATCCTGAGAAAGAAGAATAAAGTAGGTGGGATCTCAATACCAGATCTTAGGCTGTATTACAAAGCCACTGTTCTCAAAACAGCCTGCTACTGGCACAAGAACATACAAATGAAATAGAATAGAGAATCCAGATATAGACTGAAACCACTCTGCTCAATTAATATTTGACAAAGTAGGCATGAACATACAATGGAGTCAAGAAAGACAGTCTCTTAAATAAACGGTGTTGGGAAAATTGGACAGATACATGCAAAAAAAAAAAAGAAAAGAAACTAGACCACCAACTTACACCATACACAAAAATAAACTCCAAATGGATACAGGACTTAAACATAAGATGGGAAACCATAAAAATACTAGAGAAATCCACAGGCAGCAAAATCTCACACAATATGCCCAAGGAACTTCTTCACTGATACTGCTACAAGGGCAATGAAAGCTAAAGAAAAAATAAACAAATGGGACTACATCAAAATAAAAAGCTTTTGCACAGCAAAAGAAACTGTCAACAAAACAATAAGAAAGCCTACTGTATGGGAGAACATATTTGCAAATATTATCACTGATAAAGGTTTAATCTCCCACATCTACAGGCAACTTGTACAACTCAATAAAAGGAAGATAAATGATCCAATAAAAAAAATGGTCAATGGACCTAAATAGAATCTTTTCGAAAGAAGACAGAAAGAAGTCCAAGAGACACACAAAAACAGGCTCAAAGTCACTAATTTTCTGAGAGATTTAAATCAAAATGACAATGTGATACCATCTCACACCCATCAGAATGGCTATCATCAACAAATCAACAAAGGACAAGTGTTGGCGAGGATGGGGAGAAAAAGGAATCCTGGAGCACTGCTGGTGGCAATGCAGACTGGTGCAGCCACTGTGCAGAACAGTATGGAGTTTCCTCAAAAAACTAAAAATGTAACTCTCATTTAACTCAGTAATCCCACCCCTAGGAATATATCCTATGAAACTAGAAACACCAATCAGAAAATTCATAGCAGCACAATTTACAATAGCTAACATTTGAAAACAGTCTAGGTGCCCATAAGCAGATGACTGGATCAGAAAACTATGGTACATTTACACAATGGAATACTATGCTTCCATAATAAGGAAGGAATTGTTACAATTTGCAGCAACCTGGTGGGACTGGAGAGTGTTATGCTAAGTGAAATAAGCCAGTCAATGAAAGAAAAATACCACACGATCTCATTCATTTATGGATAATAAAGAACATTATAAACTGGTGAACAAAAAGATAGATACAGATGTAGTAAAGCATCAAACAGACTGTCCATTTACAGTGGGAAGGTTAGTTAGTAGTGGGGTAGGTAAGAGATCAACTGAAGGACTTGTATGCATGCATATAAGCATAACCAATGGACACAAGACACTGAGGGATTAGGGTATGCACGGAAGTGGGGTGGGGCAATGGAAAGATATGTACACATGTAATACATTAATAAAAAAGTAAAAAAGGAGAATACATCACATTTACTCTAAAAATATAACAAAATAATAATTTACCTAGGAATAAATGTAACCAAAATGGTAAAAGACCTGTAACTCAGTAAATTATAAGGCACTAAAGAAAGAAACTAAGATACAAATAAGTGGAATCAGATACTGTGTTCATAGATAGGAAAAATTAACATCATTAAAATAACCATACTACCCAAAGCAATTTACAAATCCAATGCAATTCCTATCAAAATACAATAGCATATCTCACAGATAGGACACATTTTTCAGAAATTTATATGGAACTAAAAAAGACCCAAATAGCATCAGCAACATTGAGAAAGAAATACAAAGTTTGAGGTATTATACTACCTATTATCAAAATATATTACAAGTCAATAGTAAATAAAACAGCTTCATACAGGCACAAGAACAGGCATACAGATCTGCAACATAATAGAGAGCACAGAAATAAATTCATGTGTTTATGGTCAACTAATATTCGACAAAGGAGATAAGAACACATAAGGGACAAAGGCAGTCTCTTCAATAAGTGGTGTTGAGAAAATTGGACAGATAAAAGTGAAAAAATGAAACTTGGACCACCAACTTACACCATAGACAAGAATAAACACAAACACATAAAAGGCTTAAATGTAAGTCCAAAAACTATAAAAATCCTTGAAGGAAGCATAGGCAGTAAAATCTCAGACATCTCTCATACTAATATTTTTGCCAATATATCTCGTTGGGCAAGGGAAACAAAGGAAAAACACAAAAACAAATGGGACTACATCAAAATGAAAAGCTTTCACAAAGCAAAAGATTTTTGCTTTGGAATAGAAGCAACAGTTGAGATACGATTAATTGCGCGGATCGGCTGGCTGCACACGACCCACTAGTTTACCACGACTCGAGCGTCTCATAGTTTCCCACACCTCAAGGTTTCGGAACGAATTAAACTCGTATCTCGAGGTACCACTGTACGTGGAATCTAAATGAACACAACACACTGATGAACAAAACAGAAACAGGCATGTATATGTGGAACAGACTAACTGCTGTCAGAGGTTTGTGGGTGGGGGTGTGTGGAAGGTGAAGGGATTAAGTAAAAAAACATATATAACACATAGATGCAGATGACAATATGATGACAGAGGGAAAGGAAAGGGGGATAGGTAGACAAATGGGGGGAGAAGGGGTCACAAAGAAACTTTGTGGCAATGGGTGCATGATATAGTATGCAGATGATGTGTTATAGAATTGTACACTTGGATCTTGTATGATTTTGTTAACCAATGTCACCCCAATCAATTCAATTAAAAATAATTTATTTTTAAAAATTAAAAGGCAATCTATTTGAAATGGACAAAATATTTGAAAATCATGTATCTGATGCATTGTTAATATCCAAATGTACTTTAAAAACTCAATAGCCCAAAAACTACTCAAAACAATACAATTAAATTTTTCCAAAGAAGACATGCAAATTGTCACCAGATCCATGAAAAGATGGTAAGCCTCACTAATCATCAGGGAAATGCAAATCAAAACCACAATGAGGTATCACCTCATGTCTCTTAGAACATCTAGCATCAAAAATTAAGAAATAACAAGTGTTCCAAAGCATGTGGAAAGGAGGAAAACCTTATGCCATGTTGACACAGTTGTTATGGAAAACAGTATAGAGGTGCCTCAAAAAATTAAAGAAGCAGCTACCATATGATCTAGTAATCTCACTTCTGAGTAAATATCTAGAAAAGAAATGAACACAAAATATCAAAGAGATAAAAGTGCACTCCCATATTCATATAAGCATTATTCATAATAGTCAACATATGAAAACAATCCAAGTATTTGTAAATAGATAAATGAATAAAGTGCGATAACAAAAGTATTGATACATCAAGAGGATATAACTGGGTAAACATATATGCGCCCAATATAGGAGCATACAAATCGATTAAAAAAAAACTTTTGGAGGATTTTTAGAAGCAGATCGACAGCAATACAATCATAGTAGAGAATTTGACATCACTGGATACATCTAGGAAAAAACTAAACAAGGAAACAGTGACCCTAATCAATACAGTTGATCAAATGGATTTGACATTTACAGAACATCCCATCCCAAAGTTACAGAATATACATTCGTCTCAAGTGCACATAGATCATTCTCAAAGATAGATAACATGATAGGACATAAAACAAATCTCTATAAATTCAAGAAGATTAAAATCATATCAGGCATTTTCTCAGATCACAATGGCATGAAACTAGAAATCAAGTACAATAAAAACAACCCAAAACATTCAAACACATGGAGCGTAAACAGCATTAAAAAATGAATGGATTACTAATGAGATCAAGAAAGAAATAAAAAACTTCCTAGAAACCCATGAAAATGAACACACAACAACCCCAAATCACAGTGAAAGCAGTCTTGAGAGGGAAATGCATAGCACCATAGGCCTACCTCAGGAAATAAGAAAAATTTCTAATATATTATCTAACCCTATAACGTAAAGAGTCAGAGAACAAGAAAAGTCTAAAGTAAATAGGATAGAAATTAAAGATCAGAGTAAAAATAAAGGGTCTAGAGAGCTGCACAGGGGAGTTTTATCAAATATTCAAAGAATTAATACCTATCCTCCTTGCATTATTCCAAAAATTAAGAGGATATAATACTACCAAGTTCTTTCCACAAGGCTAGTATTATCCTAATTCCCAAACCACTTAAAGACACCACAAAGAAAGAGAATTACAGGCCAATATTCCTGATGGACATAGATGCCAAAATTATAAACAAAATGTTAGCAAATCAGATCCAGCCACATATTAAAAAGATCATACACCATGACCAAGTGGGATCTATTCTGGGGATACAAGCCTGGTACAATATTTGCAAATCAATAAATGTTATACATCACATAAACAAATTGAAAGACAAAACATCACATCACCATATAAATAGATGCAGAAAAAGCATTCAACAAAACCCAACACACATTTTTAAAGAAAACTCTCAGCAAAGTAGGAATAGAAGAGTCTGACCTCAATATAATAAAAGCCATATATGACAAACCTACGGCCAACATCATTTCCCCTAAGAACAGGTACAAGACAGGGATGCACAGTTTTACCACTTTTATCCAACATAGTGCTAGAAGTGCTAGCCACAATAATCAAAGGAGAAAAAAAAGTAAAAGGTATTCAAATTGGAAAGGAGGATGTAAAATAGTCATTATTTGCAGAGGACATAACATAGAAGATAGAAAATCCTAAATGACTCCACCAAAAAAACTACTAGAGTTAATAAGTGAATTCAGCAATGTAGCAGGATACAAAATTAACACACAAAAATTTATGGCAATTTTATACACCAATAATGAACTCTCACAAAGAGAAACAAACAAACAAAATTCCCATTTACCATTGCAAAAAAAAATTAAGATACTTAAGAATAAACTTAACTAAGGAGGTAAAATACCTGTACTAGGAAATCTATGGATGTTGAAAAAAGAAATAGATGAAGATATAAACAAAGGGAAGAATATACTGTGTTCATGGATTGGTAGAATTAATATCATTAAAATGTCCATACTACCCAAAGGCATATATAGATTCAATGCAATTTCTATCAAGATGCCAAGAGCATATTTCACAGATCTGGAAGAAACACACCAAAAATTTATATGGAAACAAAAAAGACCCCAAATAGCTGCAGCAATCCTGAGAAAGAACAAAGTTGGAGGGATCATAATAATGGATACCAAGCTATACTACAAAGCCACTGTAATAAAAACAGCCTGGTACTGGCACAAGAACAGGCATGTAGATAATTGGAACAGAACAGAGAACCCATAGATCAACTCAAGACATTAACCTCAATTAATATTTGACATAGGAGGCAAGAGCATACAATGAAGTACAGATAATCTCTTCCATAAATGGTATTGAGGTAATAGGACAGGATATGCAAAAAAAAAAAACAACAAAAAACAGAAAACAACAAACTGGATCAGCAACTTACACCACACACAAGAATAAACTCAAAATGCATACAAAATTTAAATGTAACTTCTGAAATCATAACAATCCTAAAAGAAAACATAGGAAGCAAAATATCAAACATCTCAGGGAGAATTTTCAGATACTTTGCCTATTGTAAGATAAATAAACAAACAAAATAAGCAAATTGGATTACATCAAAATAAAAAACTTTTGCACAGCAAATCAGAATTAAAATGAAAAGGGAACCAACTGTAGAAGAGAACATATTTGCCAATGATACATTTGATAAGGGGCCAATTTCCAAAATACTAAAGAACTCATACAAAACAAAAGGAAGACAAATAATCCAATTAAAAAATGGGCAAAGGATCTAAATAGACACTTCTCTCAAGGGGACACACAGATGACCAAGAGACATATGAAAAAATGTTCAAAGTCACTAATCATCAGAGAGAAGCAAATTAAAACTATGAGTTATCACCTCACACCTGTCACACTATCAATGAATCAACAAACCACAAGAACTGTTGAGGATGTGGAGAAAATGGAACCCCAGTGCACTGCTAGTGAAAATGGAGTTTGGTGCAGTCACTGTGGAAAATATTATGGAGTTTCCTCAAACAATTAAAAGTGAAACTGTCAAATGACCCAGTGATCCCACTTCAAGGAATATATCCTATGAAATCCAAAACACCAATCAGAAAGATTATATGCACCTCTATGTTCAAAGCAGCACAATTTGCAATACCTAAGATCTGGAAACAGCCCAAGTGCTTATCACTAGAAGAGTATATAAAAAAGAAGTGGTACATTTACACCATGGAATACTATGCAGCGATAAAAAGAAAGGGTCTTTTATTCTTTGTAACAGCACTGAAGAACCGTGAGAGTATTATATTAAGTGTAATAAGCCAGTCAGAGAAAGACAAGTATCACATGATTTCACTTATATGTGGAATATAATGAGCAAAATAAATTGATAAACAAAAAAGATCCAGAGACATTGAAGCATGTAATAAACTGTTGTATTTCAGAGGGAAAAACAAGGCTTGGGAAGAGATTAACCAATGAACTTATATGCATAGCCCATGGACAGACAGAGTGGGGAATGCCTGGAGAGAGGACGGAAGCGGGTTGATGGTGTCAATGTGGAGGAAACAAAGGAACACTAACAATACTTTCACAATAAAGATAAGTTAAAAATAAAGATAAAACAATAAAAGCATAACTGTGGTCTGTGTTCTATTGTTTATGACAGAAAGATAAAAGAAATGCAAAATTAAAAGGAGAAATTGTGATTGATATGTGTTATGCACAAACACCAAATGGAATATAATTCAGCTTTGAGAAAAAAGGTAATATTGCCATTTATGACAACACGAATGGACCTTGAGGGCATTATTCTAAGTAAAGTAAGCATGACAGAGAAAGACAAATACTATCAAGGGTTGGATAGTTGGGGAAACAGGGACAGGTTGGTAAAAGGGTACAAACTTACAGATATAAGATAAGTAAGGTCCTCGTCGGACCTTGGGACCTCCACTTCCAAAGTAGTGCAGCGGCAAAAGCTGAGTCTTTCCACCCTACAATTACAGAACTATGGGTACCACAGTCACGCATCCCCAAAGAGTAGGTTCCCTGAGCCACATCAAGCTGACAGACGGTTCCTTGGTGCCATTATGAGTCCCCGCTGGCCATGCATGATCTCAATTAAGGGTGCAAAACAGCCAAAATAGGGACTGTCCCCTCCATGTCTGTTGACTTCTGGACACCACAGTTGTGCCTATCAAGCTCGCAGGTCTACACCAAGAGAACTAAAGAAAGCTTAAGTAGGGATAGATTAACAATCACAGGAAAACTGAGAGACTACAATAGTAGCACCATCCACAAAAGAACCTGGGAAGCAGAGCAATTGGATCTACAATTAAAACATTACAGGAAAACATGGGAAAACAAAAAAGCAATCCCCAAAGGAAAGAAAGAAGAATCACCAGAAAGGGAGTTAAATGAAATTGAGGCCAGAAGCTTATCAGAGAAAGAATTCACATTAACGGTTTTAAGGATGTTTAAATGGCTGGATGACAAATACACACAACTCAATGAGAACTATAAGGAGCTGAATGAAAATGTCACCAACATGAAAAGAAACCATGAGAAGATGAAGAACAGCATAGCTACAAAAAGGAACACAATGGAAGGCTTAAACAGTAGACTAAAAGAGAATGAGGACCACATCAGTGAATTAGAAGACAAAGTAGGAAAAAACACACAAACACAGCAGCAACTGGAAAGAAGAAGTAAGCAAGAAGAGAGCCTTAACAAGCTTTGGGAAAACACAAAACAAACAACATTCGCATAATAAGGATATTAGAAGGAAAGGAAGAGAAGCAAGGAACAGCAAGCCTATTTGAAGAAATAATGACAAAAAATTTCCCTGATACTGGCAAGGAAAAAAAGTGATGCAATCCAAGAAGTAAATAGAGTACCAAACAAGTTGACCCCCAAAAGACAGACACCAAGACACATCATAATTAAATTGGCAAACACTAATGACAAAGTAAGAATCTTAAAGGCTGCCAGAGAGACAAAAAGTTACCTACAAGGAATCTTCTAGAAGAATATCAACTGATTTCTCAACAGAAACACACCAGGTAAAAGGGGAATGGAATGAAATATATAAAGTGATGCAAAGCAAGGTACTGAACCCAAGAATACTATACCTAGCAAGGCTAGCATTCAAAATTGAAGGTGGAATCAGGAGCTTCACAGACAAAAATGCAAGAAATGCTAAAGGGACTGCTGTAAAAAGAAGAAAGACAAAGGGAAGAAGAAACACAAACACTAAGGAAAACTATAACAACAAACATGAACTTGGCAATAATATTAAACGTAAATGGGTTAAATGCACCAATCAAAAGACATAGGATAGCTGAATGGATAAGAAAACATGACCCATATAAAGGAGACTCACCTCAGCAAAGGATTCACACAGATTGCAAGTGAAGGGATGAAAAACATTTTTCAGGCCAATGGAAATGAAAAAAAGCTGGGGTGGTGATACTTATATCTGATAAAATAGACTACAAAATAAAGGCCTTAACAAGAGAAAAGGAAGGCCACTACATAATACTAAAAGCAGTAATTCAACAAGAACATATAACTCTGATAAACATAATTGCTCCCAATACAGGACCACACAAATACATTAAAAAACTCCTGGAAGATATCAAGGAATAGATTGACAACAATACAATCATAGTAAGGGGTTTTAATAGACCACTGACATCACTGGATAGTTCCCCTAAACAAAAAATCAGCAAAGAAACAACAATTCTAAAAGACTCACTAAATCAGATGGACCTAATTGTCATCTTCAGAGCATTTCACCCCAAAGCCACAGAATATACGTTCTTCTCAAGTGAACATGGGACATTTTCAAAAATAGACCATATTGGGTCACAAGCAAAGTCTCCCCCAATTCAAAACGATTGAAATCATATCAAGCAGTTTCTAAGACCACAATGGCATAAGATTAGAAATAAACTACAATAAAAGCATTCCAAAAATTCAAACACTTGAAAGCTGGATATTATGCTATTCAATAATGATTGGGTTATCAATAAGATCAAAGAAGAACTTAAGAACATCCTTGAAACTAATGACAATAGAAATACAACAATGTATGCCTGGGAGGGAGGGGAGCAATGGGGAGATATGTATAAAAAAATTGATAAAAATTAAAAAAAAAGAAGAAACATCAATGATGAAAGAGGAAAAAAAAAAAAAGAAAATGCTATGGACCCAATGAAAGTAGTCCTGAGAGTGAAGTTTATAGTTCTACAGCCCTACCTCAAAAACAATGAAAAAATAGCAATGAATCATCTAACTCAACAACTGAAAGAATTAGAAAGACTGCAAAAGAAAAGCCCACAGTGAGCAGAAGGAAGGAAATAATAAGATCAGAGTGGAGATAAACAACATGGAGACCAAAGGAACAATTCAAAAGATCAACAAAACCAAGAGCTGGTTCTTTGAAAGGATAAACAACATTGATGGACCTTTATCCAGGCTCACCAAGAAGCAAAGAGAGAAGACCCAAATAAACAAAATCAGAAATGAAAGAGGAGAAATAACAACAGACCCTGCCGAAAAGGTTGAATCTCCAACATCTACAGCCAACTTATACAACTTAATAAAAGGAAGATAAACAATCAAATAAAAAAAAATGGGCAACGGACCAAAATAGAACCTTTTCAAAAGACGACAGAAGAAAGGCCAAGAGATACATGAAAACATGTTCAAAGTCACTAATTATCTGAGAGATGCAAATCAAAACGACAATGCGATACCATCTTACACCTGTAAGAATGGCAATCATCAACAAATCAACAAACGACAAGTGTTGGTGAGGATGCGGAGAAAAAGGAACCCTGGTGCACTGTTGGTGGGAATGAAGACTGGTGCAGCCACTGTGGAGAATAGTATGGATTTTTCTTAAAAAACTAAAAGTGGATCTCCCATTTGACCCAGCAATCCCACTCTTAGGAATATATCCTAAGAAAGTAGAAACACCAATCAGAAAGGATTTATGCACCCCTATGTTCATAGCAGCACTTTTTACAATAGTTACAATTTCGAAACAGCCTAGGTGCCCATCAGCAGATGAGTGGATCAGAAAACAGTGGTACATCTACACAATGGAATTCTATGCTACCATTAAAAAGAAGGAACTCTTACCATTTGCAGCAACCTGGATGGAACTGGAGAGCCTTATGCTTAGTGAAATAAGCCAGTTTATGAAGGAGAAGCACCACATGATCTCACTCATTTGTGGATAATAAAGAACATTATAAACTGATGAACGAAAGGATAGATACAAAGGCAGTAAAGCATCAGACTGTCAAATTATAGCAGGAAGATTAAGGAGAGGTGGGGTAGATAAGAAAGAGATCAATCAAAGGACTTGTATGCATGCATATAAGCATAACCAATGAACATAGACACTAGGGGGTTGGGGTATGCCTGGGAGGGAGGGGGGTGCAACGGGGAGATATGTATACATGGAACATACACAACCAAAAAAAAGATTCATCCATCATACTGCCAGTGTTTCAGTCACTGCTTTTATTATGTTTGTGAGATGTTTCCATTTTCATACATTATGTGAAAAAAATAAAAAAATAAAGTCAAAAAAAGAAATTGTCAGCCCGTTTGAAATTGAATTGCCATGGCCTAGAGCAAAGAATATCCTTACATGGTATTATTCTACAATATCATTTAATTTTTGATATTTCACAATAGCGTATTGTACAACTACCCCAAACAAATGTACAAAATAATTCACTGAATGTTTAACAGCAATTTAAAAAGAGAACATGAAAGGATTTAATTCCTTTCCGAAGGAATTGAGGCTCTGGGAAGGCACTTGAGCATTCTATACTGGCCCTCTTTCTTCTTTTGCCAAGAGGGACACTCTTCTCATAACCCAATGGCCCTCAGCTGTAGCCTGAGCTTGCTATTCACGCTGAGGTTGAGGCCTCGAGGTGGCTGGTATAATGGATCTGTCCCTTGCCCAATGGTGTGATTTAGGCCCTCCCTGGAGAAGGAATCTAAATTCCCTGAGATAAGTGAACAGTGCCGGGGCCCCTGCCAGGAGGCAAGGGGATCCCCAAGGCAGGTGCTGGGTGTGGAGGCCACGGGGGCCTAGGCTACCATAGAAACAGAACTGAACCTCACAGCACCCTGCTTGACCCCTGAGGATGACTGGTTAGCCAGAGAAGGGTAAGATTCCTCAGGAAGGGAACAACCTAAGACAGGCACAGTCACAGAGAGGCCATCAGGAAAGAACTTGGGGATCAACAGAGATGGGGCACAGACCCTCACCCCCCCCACCAACCTTGCAGGGGTCTGAACCTTTACCCCTTCTGAGGGCGGTCTCCTGCCCCCGTGGCTACCTCGCTTCCCATGCTCAGCACAGATGGGGACCCAGGTAACAGACAGAGATGTGGCCCAGCTCAGATCAGGATCCAGGTAACAGACAAAAACATGCCAACAGCAACTGCCCTATATCTAAATCCAGCCCAGCACTAGGAATGCTCACTGCCAACTCAATGCAAATAAACCTCTCCACTAATATATACAGGGTAATCTAAGACTATTGATAGAGTATTAAATTAGATGTAAAAGAGTTATCAAGCTTTCAGATTAATTTAAATTGGCGAAATGAAATAAGCAAACACCCAAGAAAATTTAAGTGTACTGGACAAAAAGCTGTTTTTAAAGTATTAATTAAAATTTCTATTGAATGCTCATCTCATGGTAAAATTGCTTAATATCTAATGAACAGAAAATAGGCATATTTGTGTGCAAAAAGTTAAAATTTAAAGTTATCAAGATTGCATTAAAACATTTTACCAAATTCTCTATCAATCAAAAAAAAAGGGGGGTGGGGTAGGATAATAGCATGTAAGGAAAAATATCTGGTAAGTAAATTACATTTAGAAAATTTTCACTTTAGAAAATTGATTTCCATTTATAATGCTAAAAGCAAGACACCCATGAAAAACACACATGGTGTCAAAATAAGCCAAAGGAAAAGCGGGTAGGCAAAAATAAAAAGAACCCCAAGTGAATTTTATAGAAAATATTCCTGTTTTAACTCTTGGTTGAGAATATGTTTATATACTTTCAGAAAACAACTCCAAGACCAAGTGGACTCCTGCAACAGAGAGGAACTGATAGGTCTTTGCCAAACACGAAGAAAAGGGAAGAAACAGTCCAGAGATGGAAGACACTGACGACGCCTTGCCATGTGAGCAGTTAGGAGCTGAGCATCGCTACAGGATTCCCAGGATCAAACCAGAGAGGTTCGGACCGGCATCGCCACCATTTGTACAGTATCCAGATAGCATTGATGACATGTACACATAAGGAACTGTCTGACATTGAAACTGGGACTCAAAGCTATCGGACATTGAAATTGGGACTCAATCATTTTTCTTTTATTCTGGTGGGTTTATTTCTAGCCTACAGGAGCAAGATGTTTTTAAAGACAAAAAACAAGGGATGGAGGGGGGGAAGCAGACACAGAAGCAAAGGAGCAATGAACAGACTGTCATGCTACAGTGGGAAGGCAGGGGAAGTTGGGGAGGAGGGGCCTATAGGAGATCAACTGAAGGACTTGTATGCATGTGTGTGTAGGCATAGCCAGTGGATACAGGGCAATGGGGGAAGGCGGGATGGATGAGGGCATGTACTTCGGGGAGGGGAGGGCAATAGGGGAAAAATAATAATAAATTAATTAATTAATTTTTAAAAAGTAAAAAAATAAATGAATTCAGCAATATAGCAGGATACAAAATTAACACAAAGAAATCTATGACATTTTTATACAACAATAATGAACTTACAGAAAGAGAGACTGAAAAAGAAATCCCATGTATCATTACACCAAAAAAAGTAAGATACCTAGGAATAAACTTAAAAAGGAGGTAAAAGACCTATATGTAGAAAACTACAAGACTGAAAAAAGAGACAGATGAAGACATAAACAGATGGAAGAACATACCATGTTCATGGATTGGTAGAATCAACATCATTAAAGGTCCACATTACCCAAAACAATCTATAAATTCGATGCAATCCCCATTAAAATACCAATGGCATATTTCACAGACCAGAACGACCTTTCCAAAATTTAATCTGGAATAAAAAAAGACCCAAAATAGCTGCAGCAATCTGAGAAAGAAGAACAAAATAGGTGGGATCTCAATACCATATTTCAAGCTGTATTGCAGACACTGTTCTTAATACAGCCTGATACTGGCACAAGAGCAGACATACATTTTAATGGAATAGTATAGAGAACCCAGACATTGACCCAAACCACTATGCCCAATTAATATTTGACAAAGGAGGCATGAACATACAATGGAGTCAAGACAGTCTCTTCAACAAATGGTGTTGGGAAAACTGTACAGATACATGCAATAAAATGAAACCAGATCACCAACTTACACCATACACAAAATAAACTCAAAATGGTTAAAGGACTTAAATATAAGATAGGACATCATAAAAGTACTAAAGGAATCCACAGGCAGAAAAATCTTAGACATATGCCAAAGGAACATATTCACTGATACTGCTCCTAGGACAATGGAAACTAAACAGATAATAAACAAATGGGGGGAGAAACCAAGATGGCAGCATAGGTGAATACCTAAGCTGCTGCCTTGCACAACAATTTCAAGATTACAACTAAAAGACAGAACAGATACCATCTAGAACCACAGGAAAGCTGCCTGAGAGAAAATTCTACAACTAGAAGTAAAGAGAGGGGCTCACGGAGACTCAGAGGAGCTGTAAAAAGCTGAGGTACGGAGACATGTTCATGGAGAGGACAGGAAAAGGAGTATCTGGCTGGCTTCCTCTAGCAGAATGGAGATGGAAAATCCTGAGTGCATTGAACCCCACTTCTGCCTGCACTGAACCCCGGCTCCAGGCGAGACTCATGTGGGGAAATCTGGACTGTTGTGAAAAAGAAGGAGTGCACAGAAATTTAGGGGAGCTGTGAAAGACAGAAGTCTGGGGGCATGCGGAAGTACGTACACAGAACGCTGACTGCTGATTGAGCCACTGGCTTTCTCTAGCAGGAGGAAAACAGAACCTCACAACAGCAGTGAAGTCCAGGTGCAACTGCACTGAACCCCAGTTTCGGGCAAGACCTTGGGGACCCAGACTCATATGGGTCCCTAGAGTGCACGGAAACTCAGGGGAACCAGAAAGGCAGAGATCCAGAAACTCACGTCCTTGCAGGAAAGGCAAAAGTCTAGAGGCCAGTGCACATGCTCAGAAACAGCTGATCCTCACAACCAATTGGCTTGGAGGTCAATTCCCTCCAGAGATACCAACAACAATCAAGAATTAACTACAACAAGACCGTACACACAGTTCACAAAGGGGTGCACCAAGAGTGTCCTCCTCAGGTAACTGGGGAGGCAGAGCTACTGGGCCACATAGGACAGCTAGCACACAAAGCTACTCTACCAACTCAGGGAAGCAGCAAAATATGTGGAGACAAAAGAACATCACAAACAAAAGAAATGGAGGAAAACAAAAGACTGGATATAGAGTTCAAAACCACGGTTATAAGATTTTTTAAGAATTTCCTAGAAAAAAATGGATAAATTTAGCGAGACCCAAGAGGAGATGAAAAAGGACCAACTAGAAATTAAAAATACACTGACTGAAATAAAAAAAAATATTATACAGAAACCTAACAGCAGACTAGAGGAATCCAAGAATCAAGTCGAAGATTTCAAATACAAAGAAGCAGAAAACACTCCACTAGAAAAGCAAAAAGAAAAAAGAATCCAAAAATGTGAAGATAATGTAAGGAGCCTCTGGAACAACTTCAAGCGTACCAACATCAGAATTATGAGTGTGCCAGAAGAAGAGAGAGCGCAAGATACTGAAAACCTGTTTGAAGAAATAATGACTGAAAACTCCCCACACCTGTTGAAAGAAATAGATTTACAAGTCCAGGAAGTGTGTAGAACCCCAAACAAAAGGAATCCAAAGAGGACCACATCAAAACACATAATTAAAATGCCCAGAGCAAAAGAGAGAATATTAAAAGCAGCAAGAGAAAAACAGTTAATTACCTACAAGGGAGAACCCATATGATTGTCAGCTGATTTCTTAACAGAAACTATGCAGGCCAGAAGGGAGTGGCAAGAAATATTCAAAGTAATGAATAGCAAGAACCTACAACCAAGATTACTCTACCTAGCAAAGCTATCATTCAGAATTGGAGGTCAGATAAAGATCTTCACAGATAAGAAAAAACTGAAGGAGTTCATCAACACTAAACCAGTATTATATGAAATGCTGAAAGGTATTCTTTAAGAGGAAGAAGAAAAAGATAAAGGTAAAAATTATGAACAACAAATACATATCTATCAACAAGTGAATCTAAAAATCAAGTGAATTGAAAATCTGATGAACAGAATAAACTGGTGAATATAATAGGTTCAGGGGCATAGAAGGAGTGGACTGACAATTCTCAGGGGGGAAAAAGGTGAGGAGGATGCAGGGAGAGAATGGACAAAAATCATACACCTATGGATGAGGACCATGGGGGGGCAGGTAAATGTAGAGGGTGGGGTGGGAGCCAGGTGGAGGGGAGATATGGGGAAAAAAAGAGGAATAATTGTAGTAATCTTAACAATAAAGATGTATTTAAAAAATAAAATAAAAAGTAAACAAATGGGACTACATCAAAATAAAAAGCTTTAGCATGGCAAAGGACTCCATCAATAAAACAAAAGGAAAATCCATGCACAGGAGAACATATTTGCCAATGATATCAAGGATAAAGGTTTTATCTCCAACATTTACAGAGAACTCATACAACTTCACAAAAAGAGGATAAACAACCCAATCAAAAAATGGAGAACTGATTTAAATAGGCACCTTCAAAAGAAGATAGAAGGAACACCAAGAGACATATGAAATCCTGCTCCAAGTCATTATTCATTAGAGAGATGTAAATCAAAACAATAATGTGGTACCATCTCACACCTGTCAGAATGGCTATCATCAACAAATCAACAAATGACAAGTATTGGCGAGGATGCGGAGGGTATCTTTTGCACTGCTGATAGGAATACAAACTAGTACAGCCATTGTGGAGAACAGTATGGAGTTTCCTCAAAAAACTAAAAATGGAACTCCCGTTTGACCCAGTGATCTCACTTCTAGGAATATATCTCAAGAAACTAGAAACACCAATCAGAAAGGATATATGCACACCTATGTTAATAGCAGCACAATTCATCATAGCTTAGATTTGGAAACAGCCTAAGTGCCCATCACCAGATGTTTCCTTTAAATATTGTAAAGGTTATAATTGAAAGTCAATATATTTGGCCTCTTGGACTAAAGTAAGTAATTTGAGCTTTCACCTCCCTGACAAAGTTTATATAATTTTACAAAAAGAAATTGACAGCTATTTTTATGACCTAGAGCAAAGAATATCCTTGCATATTATTCTACAATGTCATTATAATTCTTGTTATTTCACAACAGCATAATTGTACAATTATCCAAAACAAAATTACAAATTAAATCTTTGAATGTTTGGCAGCAATTTAAAAAAGAACCTGAAAGGATTTAATCCCTTTCAGAAGGAATTAAGGCACTGAGAAGGCACTTGAGCATTCTATACTGGCCCCTCTTAGCCTTTTTTCCAAGAGGGACCCTCTTCTCACAATACAATTGCTCTCAGCTGTTGCCTCAGCTTTCTATTCATGCTGAGGTTGAAGCCTCGAGGTGGCTGGTATAATGGATCTGTCTCTCGCTCAATGGTGTGAGCTGGGCCCTGCCTGGAGAAGGAACCTGAGTTTCCTGAGATATGTGATCAGTGCCGGGGCCTCACCAGGAGGCGAAGGGATCCCAAGGCAGATGCTGGATGTGGAGGCCGCGGGGGCATAGGTTACCAAGGAGACAGAACTGAACGTCACATCAATCCTGCTTGGCCCTGGAGGATGACTGGTTAGCCAGAGACGGGTAAGATTCCTCAGGGAAGTAACAACTTAAGACAGGAAGAGTTGCAGAGGGACCATCAGGATAGAACTTGGGGGTCAAGAGAGGTGGGGCACAGACCCTCACCCCCCCAACCTCACAGGGTCCTGAACCCTCACCCCTTCTGAGGGAGATCTCATACCCCCATGGCTGCTTCGCTTCCCATGCCCAGCGCATATCAGGACCCAGGTAACAGATAGAGACTTGACCCAGCTCAGATCAGGACCCAGGTAACAGACAGAGACAGGGCCAACAGCAACTGCCCTATATCTAAATTCAGCCTAGCACCAGGAATGCTCAGGGCCTACTCAAGACTGCAAATAATCCTTTCCACTAATATTTACAGGGAAATCTAAGATTGTTGGTAGAGGATTAAATTTGACAATAAAAGAGTAATCAAGCTTTCAGATCAATTTAAATTGGCTAATTGAAATAAGTGAGTATTCAAGAAAACTTAATTTTACTGGACAAAAACTTTCTAAAGTATTAACTAAAATTTCTATTGGTAGCTCATCTCATAGTAAAATTGCTTAACGTGCAATGAACAGAAAGCAGTCATATTTTTGCGCAAAAATTTAAAATTTAAAGTTATCAAGACTGCATTAAAAATTTACAAAAGTCTCAATTAATTAAAAAAAGGGGGGAGAATAGGGTAATATCATGTAAGGAAAAATATCTGGGAAGTAAATTGAATCTAGAAAATTTTTACTTTAGAAAATTAATTTTCATTTGTAATGCTAATAACATCAAGACACCCATGAAAAACACACATGGTGTCAAAATAAGCTGAAGGAAAATCATTTGGGCAAAGATATAAAGGACCCCAAGTCAATTTTATAGAAAAGACTCCTTTATTAACTTTTGGTCGAGAATATGTTTATATACTTTCAGAAAACAACTCCAAGAGCAAGTGGACTCCTGCAACAGAGAGGAATTGACAGGTCTGCTCCAACCATGAAGACAAGAGGAGAAACAGTCCAGAGATGGAAGATGCTGATGACGCCTTGCCATGCTGGCAGTCAGCAGCTGTGCCTTACTACAGGATGCCTAGGACTAAACCAGAGTGGGCGGACCTGCATTGCCACCATTTGTCTACCATCCAGATACCATTGCTCACATATACACATAAGGAACTGTTTGACATTGAACCTGGGACTCAGAACTATTGGACATTGAAATTGGGACTCAAACATTTTTTTTTCTTATAGGTTTATTTGTAGTCTGCAGAGGCAAGATGTTTTTATAGAAAAGAATCGGTGTGTGTGGGGGATACAGAGGCAAAGAAGCTTTGAACAGACTGTCATACTACAGGCGGAAGGCAGAGGAGATTGGGGGAGGGGGCTGTGAAAGATCAATGAAGGACTTATATGCATGTATTTAAGCATAACCAATGGATACAAGACACTGGGGGTAGGGGGACAAGTGAAGGCATGTACTGGAAGATATGGAAGGCCAGGGGGGAGGTTAACAAGGTTGGGGGGAGGCGAGGAGACATATGTACTACTATAACAACAACAACAACAACAAAAAGATGAATAAGGTCTAAGGATCTAAAAAACAACAACATGGTGACTATATTAATAACACTGCATTGTATAATTAAAATTTGCTAAGAAAGTAGAACTTAAATGTTCTTATCCAAAAAGATAAAGCTGTTGAGTTATATTCTATTTTTATTTTCTATTTTAACAAGTAGTTCTTACTCTGAGGAGAAATTCTTGCTACATGAGACCCTGAGTCAAAATGCACTTATGTATAATATGAAATCAGGTAGCATGCTACCTCCACCTTAATTCTTTTTCTCAGATTGCTTTGCTTATTTGAGGTCTTTTGTGGTTCCATACAAATTTGATAATTTCTCATTCTATTTCTTTAAAAAATGACATTGGTATTCTGATGAGGACTGTATTAAATCTGTATATTGCTTTGGGTAATATGGCCATTTTAATTATGTTAATTCTTCTAATCCATGAACACAGGATATTTTTCCTATCTTTTTCAATCTCTTTTAATAATGCTTTGTAATTTTCAGTTTGCAGATCTTTTATATTCTTCATTAAAAGTTCATTCTTAGGTATTTTATTGTTTTGGTTGCAAATACAAATAATTTTTTCATTTCTTTTCCTGAGCTTTTTCTGTTAATATACTGGAAAGCAATGGATTTTTATACATTAATTTTGTATGCTGCAACTTTACTGTATTTGTATATTGTTTCTAATAGTTTTTGGTGGAATCTTTAGGGTTTACATATTTAGACTCCTGTTACCTGCAAAAAGAGGTTCCTAATATATGGTGACAGAAGATTGTACTTCGGGTGGAGGGCATAGGGTACAATATACAAGTCTTATAACATAGAAACCCATACCTAAAACCTATTCATTCATATTGACCAGTGTCACCCCAATACATTTAATAAAAAATAGTAATAGTAATAAAAATGCACTTATGTGAAAGGCCAGAGAAAATATCAGGAAGCAGAATGATAAATTTTTCATTAGTTTTAGGAAGATAATCCCTAATTCACATATTCAAGTTTCTATTCTGTAAATAACATTTAACTCTAATAATACATTATTTTATAGTCAGATACATTTTCATTAAAGATTAAAAAACAATGCCAATTTACCATTGTGAAAATTAAGAGTAGTATAATAGCCACTCAACAGAATTTAGAAAATTTTAGTCACTCATTCATGGGGTGAATTGTCTTCCACTAAAGAGTTTTGAATTATCACTCTCCATTATTATTTCAGCCTTTTATCTTAGTTTTTGTTTCTATCATAGTCTCCAGTCACAAATGTTTTTTATGTATATTAGGGATATGGCTGGCTGGGGAAATCAGAAGTGAGGGTTTGCTGGCAATACTAATTTTATTTAATTAAGAAAAGCTGGTTTTTCTATAAAAGAAATCAACAAGAAATTTCATGAAACTACTAAAAATGTAGATTTTGACAACTAAAATTTTAAAATATGTTAATATTTTACATATCTTTGTAGAAAACTAATCCCTATTAAAATTTCCTCAATTAATCATTCATTTAAAATATTTAGTGCTTTGTCCTGTTTTAAAGAGCTCTAATATGAAGTCTTGATTTCTCATACTGAAACTCACTGAGTCAATAGGATGACTGGACACCTACTTGTCTCTTACTGAATACTGTAACAGTACTACCTTTTTGGTATATGACATGTAAATACATGTTAAATAATTTAATGTAAAAATATATAAGTGTTTAGCCAACTTGTAGAAATTAGCTTCATTGCTTATAATACCTACATGTAATACTTAACTGTACTTCAAATAACAGAAAAGGAATACATGCACACTATTGCTGCAATTCTTACCTCCTCTGCATCAGTACTGTTTAGTTCTTCTGCTTTAATTTTATTATAAGTATCCAGTATATCAGTACAGCTCTGGTCCCTAAGAAATATGATAAGTCAAAATATATTTCAATAAATTTTACAAAATTAGAAGTCAGTTCCTATGGAAATAAAGCTACTTCTTACCCAATAAATCGAAGTAAGACATCAGTTACAATTTTGGCTGCTTTTACTATAGGACTGTCTGGCTCATTGAAAGTCCTGGCATTATGTTCAATGTAGCGAACCTCCCACATTAATGCTGATATTCTCCTATGAAATAAAAAATACCTTCTGTGACACCTGAAACTAATATAAAATAATACTGAATGAAACTATAATTGAATTTTTTTTAATTTAAAAAATACCTTCAGTTATTCTAGGAATATACAGCATAGAACAACTAGGTAACTAATCATTATATGTCAAAGGTGTTACAATATATAGGGTGTTCCATAAAATGTATACACACACTTTGAAGAGTTATAAAGGCAGTGTTTAATAAAAAATATTTCATTTCTAAAAGTGAGCTATTAGCTGTTAAATTATGTATACATTTTGGGGGGATAGTAACTCATATGTGTGATCGATGTGCACTAGTAAATGTATATAGTTACAGTATTTGAAGCATAAGCAATAATTTAAAACTACTGGACTGCATATTAAAACGTGGAAAAGAACTGACCCAGGGCATAATTGATAAACAGTGATTTGACCAAATACAAATAAATAAAAATAAACTGTTGAGATAAAGTTAAAAGGATGTTTAGTTTTCAGGGGAAGAAAAGAGAAAGGAAAAGATAGATTTTTATCTAGTTATTTTTATAATATATATTATTGAATGAAATTATATGTAATGTTATAAAATACACCCAACTGGTTATACCAGTTCATGGAATAATGGTGGTTAAGACACAGTGGAGTCTCAGGTGAAAGCAGTACCAAAAGTGGCTCTCACCTTGCTTTCCCATAAACACTCCACTTCGAACTAAAACCAAAAAAGAGAAAAAAAAACAAAACCTGGCTCTTTTTCCATACATATTTCAGGGATAATAATTAAACTGCTGTTTAATTCCTCAACAGGGGACTTACAAACATACTCAAATTCTTTTGTGCACCTTAATCATGATGATTCTACAAAGCACTTAATCTGCCTTAAATAAACTAAAGTTAACTAGTTTTTATTTCACACATAATTTGTATTACTCATAATTTTCTCCCTGTACTTATTCCCTTCAAACCCCTTTTTTCACTGGAAGGCTGAGAATCTACGGAATAAAGGAAAATTAGTACTCTAAATTTTTAGAAGAAATTTTGCAGTGGCTCTTTTGAATGATTATTTATACAACAAAAACACAGATTCCGGTGCATCATTACACAAAAAGAAAAACAAAAAACATAAAGCTATGACATTTATAGTAAATGATGATAAAACTAAACAGACCTGTAAAAGCGATTTTCAAGTCTCCGCCTGATGGTGTTGAGGTCAGTTGGATATGCAACTACAGTACAATACAGGGGATAGGCACTGAGATCCACTGGAACAGCAAAAGGGCTGGCAAAATCTACAATTTTATCCACATAAAGAAAGGTAGTTATAAAGAATATTAACATTTCATGTTAACAAACCAAACTCACATAAATAAGAAGGGGGGCAATACACTACATAATAAATGTTGATGATTCAATTATGCAAATATTAGACAAATACTGTTATGATGTTATTATTTTTATTTGGGCATAGTATCTAAGACTCATGCATAATAGAGCAGTTCAAATAAGTTGAAATTAGACAAAATTAAAGGAGGACTGTGTTTAATTTCACATTTTTCTGGAAAAATGCCAAATGTCTCAAATGATATGTTTTAGAAAATATAACTAGTTATGCCAGTAAAATATATTATTCACATATTATCTTTATCAAAGAACCCAAAGTCAGGCTCATGAAGGTAGCAAGAGAACCAAAATTACTCTTGAAAATACTAGTAAAAGACACCTTTTACCTGCCTTCACTATTATAAGCCACCAGAGAACTGAAATAGTTTGTCATTACTTGGGCCAAACATATAAAAATGTTATTAAAACTAGAATCACTGTGCCTCTTGAGTTAAAAGTGTCTAGTGAAAAAAATGCATGTCTTTGAGCAACAGTTAAAATTCTGCAGGTTTTCCTTGTTCCTTCCCATCCTCCTAATATTCTTTCACATTCACCATACCGAGAGAAAGAAGGTGGTTGATGCCCTGAATAACCCGTTCACATTCCTCGTCTCTGGAATGAGCTCCCCACTCTCCTTCCTGTGGTTTGTATAGCAAAGCAGTCAGTTCCTCCTGGGACACAGGAACACCAGCACCAACTTCATCTGGAAAGGCAGCTATGTATAAAAGGAAAAACCAGAAATTATTAGTTTCCAATATCATGATATTGTCATTTTTCTTTTAGAATAATTATAATTCATTTTTAAAAGCATATTTACTTCCTTCTGGAATTGGCTCCATATCCCAGGGGCTCATCTTTTCTCTTTCATTATTGTCCCAGCTATTAAAAAATAACAAGACACAATTCAATTTTATATGATTCTTCTATATACTAGCATAATTTATATTACTTATTGAGGATGAAATTTGGAAAAGGGCAATACAATTTTCCTTAAAGTACAACTTTGCTTACATATAGATAATAATAAACTTCTAATAGAGAAAACATGATCTACCAGTATGAAACTTAGAAAGTAGTAAATGCATTCTTAGTTTTACTTGTTTCCTTTTTTATTCTAATCAAGGACATATTCAATGTTAAGCCAGCATACAGAATAAAAAGATATCTTTGGAAAATTCCTTTCAGGTTAAAAAGGTGATTCAAAAAATCATTAATTTCTGTCAGATAATCTGCATTATTCTAACAGCTTAAGTATTATAACATTTCCAAAATTTTATTATTCCCCTTTGATATGCAATGTGGAGACAAAGATTAATATTCACAGAATAAACATGTTCTATCATATTTGACAAAAAAACTTAATTAGAAATATTATAATTAGGAATATATCATGAACTAAAGTAAATGTTATAGACAAAAACCACATTCAAACATAATACAGTAATTTCTGACTAGAATTCACACTATCAAATAAAAGTCTAGGTACTAATATTTAGTGCTATATTCCAGCTGCAACAATTATTTTAAACACTGAATTAAGTACAGTATTCTTCATGAAATAATAGTAAATCCTTTCTAAAATACAATTACAAAAAATCTGGACATAAGGGAGATAGAAGTAAATCTTTAGTTTTTGCTTTGTTTTAGCAGTAATATTTACCTGTTTTATTATCAAATTCTATAGGCATTATGATTATTTTCTTACAGTTATACATCCTGTAAGATTAACTGAGTCAGGTAAAATGACATTATTCCTGGTAAGGTTTATACAAAGTCCATATAGCATTTCAATATTATATTGGGCATAAAAGACCATAACTATACTTACTGAACACTGTAACACTGGAAAGAACTATCAGGATATTCTGGTTGAAAAGGCTGCTGACTCTCCACAGTCCCAAACCACCAGGCATCATCTATTATACTGCGGAATCTATCACCTGCAATGTTTTTAGAAATTCTTACAATGGTGCTCTTGAGAATAAAGCTCTGTTCCCACTCTAAATATATATATCTTAAGGGTTTTTTATTAAAACCGTCACCCAAAGATTTTTAAAATTGATTTTAGAAGTCAGGGGAGAGGGAGAGAGAGAGAAAGAGAGATTAAAGAGAAACATCAATTGGTTACCTCCTGTAAGTGCCCAACCACGGATCAAACCCACAACCTGGGTATGTGCCCTAATGGGGAATCAAACCTGCCACCTTTTGGTGCACAGGATGACACTCTTGCCAACTGGGCCACACTGTCTAAATTGTGATATTTTGTTGAACCCGGAAATAGCATTGTAACTATCGTTGTTAAAGGTTTCAATCTAAGTTTTGCAAACAAGTGAATTTTACATTTTACCTTCTTCAAGGATTTTGATTTCCAGGTACTAGCTATCTTTTTAAAATAAATCACATATTTCCATGTTGTCTCAAATAAATGCCACAACATCAAATTTAACTTTTATCAATCACCTGGAATCATTATCAGGCACTCTACTTCTTGCGCTGTACCTGTTACACCATCTGTTTCTTCTTTTTTGCTTTTTGCCTTTAAAATCACTTCATACTAGTCTTCTATTCTAAATGTCTAAGGATTACAAAACCAAATCATTATAGAAAAAAAAAAGTTCCTTCCAAATAAAAGATAACTTAAACGTACTAACAGCAAATATTTGCATAGTGTTTAGTCTGCGTCTGGTACCATTTTAAGTGCTTTCTATATATTAATTAATTTATTGCTTACATCAGTCTTATAGATGTGGTGTCATGTGATTCCTATTTTAAAGATAATGGAAGTGAGGCACAAAAAGATTAAAAATTTTCCCAAGATCAAAAGCTAATGAGGGGAGGGAAGGAAGTAGAAGAAGGCAAGAGAGGGAGAAAAGAAGGGAGGGGTTGAAAAAGAGATGGAATGAGCAAGCTGTGGTGGGAGGAAGAGAGAAAAAAAGAAAACCACAATCAGTAATGTTCTGTTTAAGAGCACAAATATTAAGTGCTCTATTTTAGGACAACTAACATTTGATAATTATATTTTTAATTCATTTTGTATTATAACAGATTAGAAAACTGCAGATGGTTTAGAAGTTATATGATACTAGAGGCCTGATGCACGAAATTCGTCTAAGAATAGGCCTTTCTTCCCCCAGTTGCTGGCACTGGCTTCCCTCTGGCACCCAGGACTCAGGCTTCCCTCACAGCCCCAGCTTCACCTGGAAGGTCATCCGGTCTAATTAGCATATTACACTTTTATTATTATAGATAGGCAATGTGCATAAAATTACTAAATATAATTGAGAAAATATCTTTAATTTTCCTAATTTGGCTAACAGGTTTTTCCAGCTTACATGTTAAACTAGTTTCTTTCTGTTAAATCTAAATTAAAGTTACTTTACCTCAAACTTAATAGTCATTAACTGAGAATTCTATACTTACCTATCTGCCAGTTCCTTTCTTTGGCTTCATTATAAAACTGATGTAGCACAAGGAAATCAATGACATCTGGCATATCATGATACCTGTACAAAAATTAAAGCACCTATGAACCAATGTATGTTACTTACTTACTATCCATGGATATATGTTTAAAGTGTACCCATTAAGCAAAATGTTGTAAACCTCAAGGTCCCTACAAAAGTCTTTAAACTCCATCTGCTTTGCTTTGTTTGTGAGCACCCTGCCTATTGCTGTATCATTTCAATGACATAAAGATGTCAAAGAAGGTTATTAAAGTTTTATATAAGTTATTTTTACTAAGGAGTTTTTAAGAAAGTATGGCCATGGCCAGGATGGCTCTGCAGAATGTCAGCCTGCACACTAAAGGGTCTTGGATTTGGTGGGAGGCAACTAATTAATGTGTCTCTCTCATGTTGATGTTTCTCTCTCCCCCTCCCTCCATTACACTCTCTCTAAAAATCAATGAAAAAATATACTTGAATAAAGATTAACACACAAAAAAAATATGAATTGATGTTATTTTGTCTCCTTAGATTTCATAATTTTAAGAAATGTGCCATTGACTAATTATTCCGATTTTTAACAAAGAAAAGCAACTAGGATGTTTCAAGTATACTGCTAGGTGCTTTCAAAGGTTTTTCTTTTATTCCTCAGAAATATCCTGAGGAAGATATTAACATTTCCATTTTATAAATAAAGGCATGAATTCAGAGAAGTCAGTTACTCATGAAAATATATGCATTATTTTAAAATAGACATTTGCTATATATATATATGTATATATATATACTCTTTAATAGTCAGATATATATAGCTGTTTAAGTAAAAACATAAAACAAGAATTAAACATTAAACCTTGTTCTTTAAAACTCCAAGCCTATAGTGCTATAGCGTTTTCTCTCATATCAAGTCTTGTACTCTGCAGAATACAAATTAGGGGTCAACAAACACACAACACACACACACACACACAAATACACAGAACTACTCACTTAATGGAAAAAGACTCTCCAGTCATTTTGCCTGAAATGGGGTCCAGAAATGCAAGCTTCAAGCAGCATAGTGTAGGTGGTCCAACCTCATATTTGATTCCTACAATCTTAACAAACTCTTGTTCCTATTTATGAGAATACCAATAAACTATTACTTTAAATATAAATACCTTTCTAACATTTACATATTATTTGATCATTATTGGAACAATTTAAAAATTATCTGAATAACCAACAAATATTTTTGACCCTTGTTAACAGATTGTAGTTTAGTGCACGGCTCTAAACCAAGGATAAGCAGCAGAATTCCCTTGGGAAACTTTAAAATTCATGTTCCTAAATCCTACCCTATAAAAATAGAAGAATTCAGTAGGTCTAGGGTACAACTCAGTCATATATATTTAAAGAAAACAACTTCTAAGGGAACTATGATACTCTGCCTAGTTAAGAATCACTCATCTGGCAGGAATATAGTATGTAAATAATGCGGGTGGACATGAACGTGTATGTCTTGGGAAATTAGATACATTTCTTAACACCTACAATATCCTTTTACAGTACCACTCTTATATATTGGTTATCAGTAACTCTTAAAAGATAACAAAACTGAGCCTCATGGGTACAGTGATTTGCTTGCCAGTTCTACATTTTTAAACAGCAGAGCTAGGACTGAAATTCAGATCATATTCCAAAGTCTAGGCTTTTACACAACACATATGCTAACTCCTATAATTTCCTAGTGCCACAGGGTTAGAATCTAAAATAAGAAATCAGTTTTATCCATTCCTCTGATTCTAAAACAACCAACCAAAAATTCAACTTTCATCTGATTCAGAATAGATGGTAGCATCCCTATCTCCTAGGACAGTGGTTCTCAACCTGCCTAAAGCTGTGACCCTTGCATACAGTTCCTCATGTGGTGGTGACCCCCAACCATGAAATTTTGCTACTGTTATGCATCGTGATGTAAAAATCTGCATTTTCTGGTGGTCTTAGGCGACCCCTGTGAAAGGGTCGTTCGACCCCCAAAGGGGTCGCGACCAACAGGTTGAGAACCGCTTTCCTAGGAGATGATTATGTAAAGCTTACTTGATAAGATACTTTAGCATCTCACAAACTTAATACAATTTTCACAAGTATTTAAATCTTTACTTCAGTAAATGTACATATTTGTATCCTTCCTGCTAAGTATCCTCACATATAAATCCTTTACTTACCTGGAAAAACATTGTAAAATTGTTCTTTTAACTCCTTTTTCAAGTAAAACAAAGAAAACCCAACAAAATAACAAAACACATGTATATAAACGTATGCAGAAATGATGGTGTATCTATTCCTATGGCTGTTTGTGTGTATGTATGTATGTATATATAAATGAACATGTATTTATAGGTAGAAAACCCTTCTCTAAAAAATACATACCTATTTTACTCAATACAATGAAGCTCTATAGGTATTATATAAAGAGAAATAATCCATAAAGCACCAATACAAAGTTCTGAGCTTCTTGGAATTTGTGATATTTACTATATCCTAAAGCCGCCAGAACTTCCAGGGTGTTTATAGTCCACACAAGTAGTCAGTTTATAATCTCCAGAATGTACAAAATTTTGAGGAAAATAGCCACACGAGGGAACTACTGCTTTGCTCCTATTATAGAATGGTATATACTGGAGGACCTAAAGCTTAAGAGAAATTAGGTCAAATAATCAAGATAATAGTTGGCATACAAATTTCAGGAAACAAAATCTAAACCATAACACTCAGCTTTATAAGAGTACTAGAGGCCTGGTGAACAAAATCCGTGCACTTGGGAGACAGGGTGCCTCAGCCCAGGCTGCACCCTCTCGTAGTCCAGGAGCCTTCAGGAGATGTCTGACAGATGGCTTAAAACCACTCCCCATGGGCCACTGTGCTTGCCAGCTGTGAGCCCAGCTTCTGTCTGAGTGGTGCTTCCCCTGTGTGAGCATACTGACCACTAGGGGATAGTTCCTAGATAGCCAGTGTGTGTCACAGTGAGCGGTCGATCCACCATCAGGTGGAAACCAGCTCTCCGACATCACCTGAGTGGTCCTGGATTGCGAGAGGGTGCAGGGCAGGCTGAGGGACCACACTGGTGCACAATTGAGGGCGGAAAGGAACACAGGAGGTTGGCCAGCAGGGAAGGGACTGCGGAAGGGCTCCATGGTATGACTTGCCCGTCTTGCTCAGTCCCAATTGGCTGTACCACAACAGCAAACTAACCTACCAGTGGAACTACCCCATGGTGGTCAGTATACATCATACCAACTAGTTGATCAGTCGACTGTCTGCCCCGTGGTGTTCAGTACACATCATAGTGAATGGTTGAACAGCCTTATCATATCATAAGCATATTATGCTTTGATTGGTTGAACAGAAGACCAAAGACTAGACACTTAGCATATTAGACTTTTTTTATTGATTAAGGTATTACATGTGTACATATTCTCCCATTGCCCCCCTCACTCCACTCCCATACATGCCTTCACCCACATTGTCTTACATCCATTGGTTATGATTATACTATGCATACATTCAAGTCCTTCGGTTAATCTCTTATCTACCCCACCTCTCCCAACCTTCCCACAGTAACTTGAGTCTGTTTGATGCTTTACTGCCTCTGTGTCTATCTTTTTGATCATTAGTTTATAATGTTCTTTATTATCCAAAAATGAGTGAGATCATGTGGTATTTTTCTTTCATTAACTGGCTTATTTCATTTAGCATAATGCTCTCCATTTCCATCCAGGCTTCTTTTTAAAATCAGCATAGTATTGCATTGTGTAGATGTACCATTGTTTTCTGAAGGGCACCTAGGCTGTTTCTAAATCTTAGCTATGGTGAATTATACTGCTATGAACATATGAGTGCATATATCCTTTCTGATTGGTGTTTCTAGTTTCTTGGGATATATTCCTAGAAGTGGGATCACTGGGTCAAATGGGAGTTCCATTTTTAGTTTTTTGAGGAAACTCCATACTGTTCTCCACAGTGGCTGCAACAGTCTACATTCACACGAGGAGTGCACAAGGGTTCCTTTTTCTTCGTGTCCTCAACAGCACTTGTCATTTGTTGATCTCTTGATGACTGCCATTCTGACAAGTGTGAGATGGTACCACATTGTTGTTTGATTTGCATCTCTCGCATAATTAGTGACTTTGAGCATGTTTTCATATGACTCTTGGCCTTCCTTCTGTCTTCTTTAGGAAAGTATATATTTAGGTCCCTTGCCCATTTTTTTATGGGATCCTTTATCTTCCTTTTATTGAGTTGTATGAGATCCCTGTAAAATTGGAGATTGAACCTTTATCAGTGATAACATTAGCAAATACGTTCTCCTATGCAGTGGGCTTTCTTGTTGTTTTGTTGATGGTTTCTTTTGCTGTGCAAAAGCTTTTTATTTTAATGTAGTTCCATTTGTTTATTTTCTCATTAATTTCCATTGCCCTAGAAGTGGTATCAAAGAAGAAATTGCTTCAGCATATGTCTGAGATTTCTCTGCCTGTGGATTCTTCTAGCATTTTTATGGTTTCCATATTATGTTAAACTCATTTTGAGTTTATTTTTGTGTTTGGTGTAAGGTGGTAGTCTTGTTTCATTTCTTTGCATGTACCTGTCCAATTTTCCCAACACTATTTGTTGAAGAGACTGTTTTGACTACATTGAATGTTCAAATCAATATTTGTCAAATATTAATTGAGCATAGTGGTATGGGTCAATATCTGGGTTCTCTATTTTATTCCATTGGTCTATATACCTGTTCTTGTGACAGTATCAGGCTATTTTGAAAACAGTGGCTTTGTAATACAGTTTGAAATCTGGTATTGAGATCCCTCCTACTTGGTTCTTCTTTCTCAGGATTGCTGTGGCTATTCGCGGTCTTTTTTGATTCCAGATGAATTTTTGGAGAGTTCTTTCGAGGTCTATGAAATATGTCATTGGTATTTTAATGGGAAGTGCATTGAATCTATAGATAGCTTAGGGTAGTATGGACATTTTAATGATGTTGTTTCCACCAATTCTTGAACATGGTATGTTCTTCCATCTATTTATGTCTTCCTCTATATCTTTTTACAATGTACTGTAGATTTCCGTATATAGGTCTTTTACCTCCTTAGTTAAGTTTATTCCTAGGTATCTTAATTTTTTAGGTACAATGGTAAATGGGATTGTTTCCTTAGTCTTTCTTTCTGTAAATTCACTGTTGGAGTATAGAAATGTCATAGATTTATTGGCATCAATTTTGTATTCTGCTACATTGCCGAATACATTTATTAAGTCTAATAATTTTTTATGTAGTCTTTAGGGTTTTTATGTACAGTATCATGCCTTCTGCAAATAAGGACAGTTTTACTTCTTTTCCACTTTGGATGCCTTTAATTTCTTCTTCTTGTCTAATCGTAATGGCTACTACTTTCATTATTATGTTGAACAGGAGTGGTGAAAGCAATCATTCCTGTCTTGTTCCTGTTCTTAGGGGAAATGGTTTTAGTTTTTGCCCGTTGAGTATAATGTTGGCTGTGTGTTTATCACAGATGGCTTTTATTATGTTGAAGTCTGATCCTTCTATTCCCACCTTGCTGAGAGATTTTATCAAAAATGGTGTTGGATTTTGTCAAATGCTTTTTCTGCATCAATTAATATGACTATGTGATTTTTATCTCTCAAGTTGTTTATGTGATATATCACATATATTGATTTGCGGATATTGTACCATCCTTGCATCCCTGGGATAAATCCTACTTGGTCATGGTGTATGATCTTTCTGATGTACTGCTGGATCCGATTTGCTAGAATTCTGTTGAGGATTTTGGCATCTATGTTCATGAGGGATATTGTTCTGTAATTCTCTTTCATTGCTTTGTCGTTATCTGGTTATGGTATTTGGGTGATGCTGGCTTCATAGAATGAGCTTGGAAGTGTTTCTTCCTCTTGATTTTTTTGAAATAATCTGAAGAGGATAGAGGTTTTAGTTCTTCCTTGAATGTTTGGTAAAACTCCCCTGTGAAGCCATCTGGCCCCAGGCTTTTGTTTGCTGGAAGCTTTTTAATAACAGCAATTTCTCCTATAATTATTGCCCTATTGAAATTCTTAGATTCTTCCTCATTGAGTTTTGGAAGGTTGTATTTTTCTAGGCATATGTCCATTTTTTCCAGGTTGTCCACTTTGTTGTAATAGAGTTGTTCGTAGTATTTTTTAACAATCCTTTGCATTTCTGTGGGGTCTGTTATTATTTCTCATCTTTCATTTCTGATTTTTTTTTATTTGGATCCTCCCTCTTTGCTTCTTGTTGAGCCCGGCTAGAGGTTCATCAATCTTGTTTATCCTTTCAAAGAACCAACTCTTGCTTTTCTTGATCTTTTGTATTTTTTCTTTGGTCCCTATGTTGTTTATCTCCACTCTGATCTTTATTATTTCGTTCTTTCTGCATACACTGGGCTTTTCTTTATGCTGTCATTCTAACTCTTTCATTTGTAGGGTTATATAATTTATTACCATTGTTCCTTGTTTGTTTGTTTTTGTTTTGTTTTGTTTTGTTGTAGGTTTATAGAGCTATAAACTTCCCTCTCAAGATTGCTTTGCTGTGTCACATAGATTTTGGATTGTTCTGTTTTCATCGCCATTTGTTGCCATGATGTTATTTATTTATTCTTTGATCATTCGGATAACCCAGTCAATGTTTAATAGCGTGCTATTTAGTCTCCAAGTGCTTGATTTATTTTGTTTATTATAGGTGATTTCCAGTTTTGTGCCATTGAGATCTGAGAAGAGGCCTGATATGATTTCTATCTTCTTGAATTTGAAGAGACTTTGCCTGTGTCCTAATATGTGGTCTATCCTTGAAAATGTTCCATGTACACTGGAGAAGAATGTACATTCTGTAGCTTTGGGTTGAAATGTTCCAAAGGTGTCAATTAAGTCAATCTGATGTAGTGTGTCATTTAGGATTACTGGGGTTTTTTTTTGCTGATTTTTTGTTTAGTTACTTTGTCCAGTAGTGTAAGGAGTGACTATGACTATATTGCTATCAGTCTCTCCCTTGATATCTTCCAGAAGTTGTTTTATGTATTTAGATGCTCCTGTATTGGGTGCATTTATGTTTATCAGAGTTATATCTTCTTGTTGAATTGCTCCCTTTAGTATTATGTAGTGGCCTTCCTTATCTCTTGTCCTGGCCCTTGCTTTGAGATCTGTTTGATCAGATATAAGTATCAGAACCCTCACATTTTTTCTCAGTTCCATTTGCCTGAAAAATGTTTTTCCATTCCTTCACTCTCAGTCTGTGTGAATCCTTTTTTCTGAGGTGGGTCTCTTGCAGACAGCAACTATATGGGTCATGTTTTCTTACCCCTTCAGCTACTCTGTGTCTTTTGATGGGTGCATTTAATCCATTTACGTTTAATATTATTATTGACAAGTACATGTTTGTTGTCATATTTTTCCTTAGTGTTTGTGTTTCTTCTTTTCACAGTAGTCCCTTTAGCATTTCTTGCATTATTGGCTTGGTAGTGATAAACTGTTTTATCCCTTTTTTGTCTGTGAAGCTCCTGATTCCACCTTCAAATTTGAATGATAGTCTTGCTGGGTATAGTATTCTTAGGTTCAGTCCCTTGCTTTGTATCACTTTGTAAATTTCATTACATCGTCTTCTGGCCTGGAATGTATTTGTTGAGAAATACATTGACATTCTAATAGGAGAACCCATTTAGGTAACTTTGTGTCTCTTTCTGGCAGCCTTTAAGATTCTTACTTTGTCGTTGATGTTTGCCAATTTAATTATGATGTGTCTTGGTGTCGGTCTTTTTGGGGTTCATTTTCTTTGGGAGTCTATGTACTTCTTGGACTTGCATTGATTTTCTTGCTGATATCAGGGAAGTTTTCTGTCATTATTTCTTCAAACAGGTTTTCCATACCTTGCTTCTCTTCCTCTTCTTCTGGTACCCCTATAATGTGTATATTGTTTTGTTTTGTGTTGTTCCAAAGCTCCCTTAGACCCTCATTTTTCTTTTAAAGTCTTCTTTCCAGTTGCTGCTGTGTTTGTGTGTTTTTTCCTACCTTGTCTTCTAATTCGCTGATGAAATCTTCAGCCTCTTCTAGTCTACTATTTAAGCCTTCCATTGTGTTTTTTACTGCAGCCATGTCATTCATCTTTTGGTTTCTTTTCATGTTGGTGACATTCTCATTCAGCTCTTTATAATTCTCATTGACTTGTATTTGTCACCTAGTCATTTAAACATCCTTATAACCATTACTCTGAATTCTTTCTCTGATAAGCTACTAGCCTCAGTTTCATTTAACTCCCTTTCTGGTGAATCCTTTTTCTTTCCTTTGGGAATTGCTTTTTGGTCTTTCCATGTTTTCCTGTAATGTTTTAATTGTAGATCCAATTTTTTTTCTACCCAGGTTCATTTTGGGGATGTTGCTACTGTTGTAATTTCTCAGTTCTCCTGGGCTTGGTAATCTAGTGTTGCTCCCAATTTAAGCTATTTGGGTTCTCTTGATGTAGGCCTGCAAGCTTGAGGCACAGCTGTGGTGTCTAGAAGTCAGCAGCCTTGGAGGGTAGTGTCCCAATTTCTGCTGTCTTGCACCCTTAATTGAAATCACGCCTGCCTAGCAGGGACCCACAGTGGCACCCAGGAACCATTTGTTAGGGTGATGGGGTTCAGGGGCCTACACTCTGGAAAGGCATGACTGTGGTGCCTAGAGTTCTGTGGTTGTGGTGCGGGCAGACTCAGCTTTGGCTGTTGCACCTGTGGTGGATAGGTACTCACTCCCTGTGGCGGCTCACATGGGCACCTGTGGTGTTAAATTTGCCTGTGAGGCATACTGAAGCACTCTGAAGGGCCCTGGCAGTGTAGCCACATAATTGAGGTGCCTGTGGGCAGGTATCCAGAATGAGTGTATTCAGAACTTTACTGCTGGGAGGGTGGGGGAGTGTGACCTTGTTTGTCTAAGATCACACCTAGGGAGAGCTCCCAGTGGCTCCCATGAGCACCATGTGGGTAGATAGGTTCAGAGTGCCTGTCTATTGGAAATTCACATCTGTGTAGGTGTGGTTGCTGGCACAGAGCTCTGATGCACACTGAGGGGTCCTGGCACTGAGGTTGAGCATCTGGGGTGAATATGGGCAGTTATTCAGAAAGAGGGAATTCAGAATTTCTGTGGGGCAGTGTGCTCTTGTCTGTGCAGAATTGCACCCAGCAGTCTTACAGCTGCTCCCCAAGCCTACTGTAGGCAGATGGGCTCAGGGGTCCTGCTCATTGGAAATGCACGCTAGTGGAGGGGCCTTTGCCGGCACAGAGCTCTGATGCACTTTAAGGGCTCCAACACTAAAGTTACACAGCTGGGGTGTCCATGGGTAGAATTTCTACTGCAGGGCCATCTGCCCTTTTCTGTACAAAATCACACCCGCATGGGTTCCCAGTGGCTCCCAGGCATTGCCTGCGAGGTGCTGTGCTCTGTATGTCTGCGCATGCTGGAAATGTGCAAATATTTTGTCTGGAGTTCTGCTGGGGAGGAGGAGTTTGCACTTACTGCTGCTGAGTGGTGCATCTTTGGAGGTTGAATTCCCAACGTGTGTGGGTCTGTGGGTGGGGCAACAGGGTTTTGGCTGGAGTGGCTGCTAGGTTGCAGGACAGTTCCAAGGCCTGTTTGGTTGGAGGTGCTGATGAGT
The DNA here is from genome assembly GCA_011751065.1 of Lasiurus cinereus. Classification (NCBI taxonomy): domain Eukaryota; kingdom Metazoa; phylum Chordata; class Mammalia; order Chiroptera; family Vespertilionidae; genus Lasiurus; species Lasiurus cinereus. Next base: position 20,314,666 of record JAAGEH010000029.1, on the reverse strand, counting down.
TTCTAAATAAGGCCATTCTCCCCTTCAAGATGGCATGAGAGCTCTGCTGGAGTCCCACAGTCCCAGGAGTGCCCGCAGCAGGAGTAGTCTCTCCTTTTCTAAGTCAGTGCCTGTTGCTCCTACAGGGCTTTAACTGTCCCTTACTCACTCACACACACACCCCACTGGCATCAACACTCTCTCATTTCATACTCTCACTCATTCATTTCTCCCTTACCTCCATCCTGCCAGCCGCCATCTTGTCAACCAGCATATTAGACTTCTATTATATAGGAATAGAGGCCCAGTGCATGAAATTTGTGCACTGGAAGGGGATATATTTCAGCCCAGCCTGCACCCTCTCCAATCTGGAACCCCGGGGATGATGTCTGGCTGCCGGTTTAGGCCCAATCCCACAGGCAGTCAAACACCCCTCTCACAATTCGGGACTGCTGGCTCCCAACCACTCACCTGCCTGCCTGCCTGACTGCCCCTGACCACTTTTGACTGCCAATCTGATAACCCCCTAACTACTCTTTTGCAGGCCTGGTTGCCCCCAATTGCCTTCCCCTGCTGGCCTTCTTGTGGCAGCCATCTTGTATGAGGTTATGATGGTCAATTTGGATATTACCTCTTTATTATATAGGATGGTAATTATCTCAGACACACAATCAACAGTGAGATATGCATGAAATTGAGAAAAAGCCTACAGGCAAGTAAGGTAGTCCTTGGGTTACCTCAGACTAGATGTACACTGTTTCATGGTTACTTTGCCATCTCCCATTTATTTGCAAAAAAATTTCCGTTATTTTGACGTATGTACGTATGTGCTTTATGTTTTTTATTATTTATTTGCCACAAGTAAAGGTCAGGAATTGTCATCTTTCTTTTAATTTTTTTTTTACTGTTCCACTTCATTACTGCTGTGTATATGCTCCATGTAAGTGTCGTAGGTGCTTATGTAGGTGGATTACAACATATAGCAAAAATCGTGCTACGTTGCACCATAGGAATGGATCTCCTATGTAACCTAAGGACATACTGTACTTTAATTACAAAGCTACTTCAATATCATAGCTAATGAATTTGGCAGACTTACCCTGAGATCCATTTTATTCCATGGTTGTTTTTGTAAATTAACACTGTATATTTTTGATTTCCTTACAGCTCGCACATAAGCTTCATGTCCTTGCCTAAAATAGATAAGCTAAAACAAAGAACATGACATATTAAACAGCAGTGTCCTATTTAACAACTCAATATATTACAACATATATTCCTACAAATGTCCTCTTCTGTTTACACAAACATAATTATAATTTTGAAAAATATGTACAATAAATGTACCTGTCACCATGAAATAATGTTCACTGCATACTATGCACAAGTAGTCCAAGTACTGCATAAAAACTGCATACACAGTCCCTTTTCCCCCAGCAACTTCATAAATTTCTGAAGAAACAGTCTACAAATGTACATAAAACCCCTATCTTATTTTTAAATATTTAATATTTATTCATATATTATCTAATATTTTAAAGTATATTATACTGTACTTCAAATTATGACAAAGTTTTAACATTTTAATAGTCAGCCTACATTTGAGAGAGAAAGAGAGAGAGAGATGTGCTACTAAGTAGCAATTTACAGAAATTTTTTCACTTTTCTTTTACAAGAATCAATATCAGAACTGGCATTTCATGGAAGGAAATTGAATCCTAGTGCTTGGTAAGACCCTTCACATCCTAAGACAGCATTCACTATGATATTCTGATTCATTAAATAAGTTTCTTTCCCATAATACTTTTAAGGAGGTGGTAGGTAAAACAGAACATAAAAAAAATCGTACTATGATTTTTCTAAACTACACTGACACACTCTACCAATCAAAAATGTTTAAGTCAGAATTTCTAACAGCTAAAAATATAAGTAGAAAACTAAAAAGATTTAAATATTAGTATATAAAGATAACTATAAGGGTTAGAAAAGGGGTAAAAAGTCAATATTAAGTACATTTTCCAGATATGCTTTATTATGTATTTATTCCTATACTCAACAAATAGCAGTAGTCTCATAAGATTATAGTGTACATAGATCCTTATCTTGTTCTATAAAGTCCTCTAAATTATCCCTCTTAAGCCTCCATAAGTCACGCAATAAATATAAAAAATGATAACTTTGGAAATGCCCCCCAAAAAGCTAAGTTTATTTGTTTTTATTTTTTAATGCAGCATTCAAGAAAGTACATTCTACTAAAATAACCACACAAGCAAGCATTGCTCAAAAATCTGAGTTACAAGATATACTCATAAAAAATACATTTTAATATCAAGATAATCAGCAAGCAATTGCTTATTTATAAAACTATTTGATAGCTATCTCTGGTACACATATCAATAGGCAATCATAGGAAGATTTAGTAAAATATTTATTGGTCGTAAGACTTTTAGAAACATATGTAAGATTTTGTTACTTTTATTACAATGAAAACATTACATTCCTAATATTAGCCTTAAATTGAAAACTGTGTGTAAGCATTTAATCACTCAAAAATGATTACTCAATATCAGACTGTACAAACCAACTAGAGCTTATATATTACAATGTTACCATAATTTTCATAAGAAAATGAAAAAAAAACATTTTCAACATATAGAATTTAACTCAATTTTTGATGACCAAACCATAACTATGGCTATATTATTCAATCATAGGCTTGGCAAGAAGGCCTTCTTTGTGAAGTGACATCCTCTAGTCATCAAAATGGAGTTAATTAATTTCTAGTATAATTTCTATCAGTTAGAGCATGGGTTTCTTTCAAAAAGAAAAACAATATTAGAATTTGAATTAGGACTAAAAATTCCACTATAATTATGCTAAGTGGAAATTAAGATAAAAATAAAGACAATTATTTTCATTATGTCAGAAGTCAATCAATTTATCTTAATGTTCACAGGTCCTACAAAGGATACAAAGATTAATATTCAGTCACTGTCCACAAGAAATGTATAATTGAACAGAGCATCTAAGACAGTGTATACATAACTATAATAGAATTGAAAATATAAATGCCCTAAGACTAACTAAAGTGAATATACTAGAGATTCTAAAAGAAAAGTGTTATAACAGGTAACAATTACCTCATCTCCCATTTGTGGGACAAATGGAGATCTTCGTGGAATAGTATCCAAGATCCACTGAGGGGCAAACCATTCTTCATTGGGCTCCCCTGCCATAGAAACCAGCCCTCCTTTCTAAAATATAGTTCACAAATATATAAGCAATTAATGTAGAACAGTAGTATGAAAATTACAAGTAGAGAATGTTAAAAACATTAGTTGATAACAAAAACTAAAATATACAAATTTTAAACATTTTCCTTTACTAATTAATCATGCATAACTTATATGCCTATAAAATAATTGAGTTATTAATATGTTGCTAAATTTTGTCCAAAAAAGAAATGAGACACTATATAGCAGTGGTCAGCAAACTGTGGCTCGCGAGCCACAGTTTGCCGCTCTGTTGACTAATGAGTTTGCCGACCACTGGGATAGGGGCTTAATCACAAGGAACAACAACAGCCTGTAATTATCGGAATCAAGAGTCTAGGTCATTAGTCAACAGAGCGGCAAACCGCGGCTCGTGAGCCACAGTTTACTAACCACTGCTATATAGTATCCAAAAAACAAATTTTACAAGTCTCTAGAATACCACATGAATTCAAATATAAGTAACAATAATTTTTTACCAATAAAATGGTTATAATCAAAAAGCTAATTCTATCTACTAAAGGAACAGGCTATAAAATGTGTACATTTTAAATTAATGTTAAAAGAACTACATGGATTAAGTTTATATATCATTCCAATGACATTACAATGGGAAAGAGAAACCATCATTGAAGTAAAATCCTTCCTATATAATAAAAAGCTAATATGCAAATTGAACAGCAGAATAACTGATCACTATGATGCACACTGACTGACCACCCAGGGGGGCAAATGTTCAATGGAGGAGCTTCCCCCTGGTGGTCAGTGCACTCCCACAGGGGAAGCACCGCTCAGCCAGAAGCCAGGCTCATAGCTGGCAAGTGCAGCAGCAGAAGGAGCCTCCCCGTCTCTGCGGCAGTTGGACATCACTTAAGGGCTTCCCAGACTGTGAGAAAGCACAGGCCCAGCTGAAGTACCCTCCCCCATCTCCCACAGTGCACAAATTTTGTGCACCATGCCTCAAGTAAAACTATATTAAAAAACTCAAAAGCCCTTGCCAGTGTAGCTCAGTTAGTTGGGTGTCATTCTGTGCCAGTTCAATTCCTGGTAAGGGCACATGTCTGGGCTGCAGCTTCAATCTCTTGTAGAGAATATAGGAGGCAGCCGATGGATCTTTCTCTCTCTTTTTCCCTTCCTCTCTAAGAATCAATTAAGTCTTTAAAAAATTGAAGAGCCCTCTAAAACTTATACCTTTTCATTTCACAAGTCAAAAATGTATAGAAAAAACAATGACTGGTATCATGGCAAGAATAACACTGTTAGCCCGGCCAATGGGGCTCAGTGACTGAGTATCAACCTGTAAGCCAGGAAGTCGTGGTTTGATTCCCGAACAGGGCACATGCTTGGGTTGTGGGTCAATACCCAGTGTGGGGTGTGCAGGAGGCAGCAGATCAATGATTCTCTCTCATCAGCAGATCAATGATATTGCTCTTTCCCCTCTCACTTCTTCTCTGAAATCAATAAAAATATATTTAAAAAATAACACCTTTACACTATAGTGGCTTATTATTTAAACTTTTTTACATTTTAACAAATAATTGTGTATGTTTTAATTTAATAACAATTAAAATAATAATGAGGATATTTTAGGCCTCTACTATTGATAACAGAAAATTTTCAAAAATTCTTTCTATTTTAAACTCATTTAAAATAATTTTCCTTAATTAGTTTCTCAGGTGGAATATTTTCTTTAGAGAAAAGTCAAATGTTAATGTAAAATAGTCCAATACTAAAGGTAAAAAAAAGACACAATAAAACCCTGTAAACTTACAAACCTTCTTTCTAGTCTGTTTAGGTTTCTTTTGCCTCTCTTCTAGTGACTTCAAATTCTCCTCTTCAGAGCTGCTGCATATTTTCCGTGTTGCCTGCCTAGTTTGTCTTTTTGGAGGTTGCAAATTTATTCCAGCATCTGCTGTCCAGTCAGAATATTCACTTGATGAATCACTGTAAGTAAATCAAAATTATGAATAAGCCTAGGAAAAAAACAGGTTTGCCTCAGAATTGAAAGATAACCATTTTATAATCAAATAGCATTATAAATGGCATAGTTTGATTCTATTCTAACAGGAGGGGGGGGAAAGCATATTAATATAGAATTTTGATTGTAGTAGTTTTAAAACTGAAATAAATACATAGAGCCTGCCAAGATGTAGAATCTTGGATTTACAAAGGACCTTTATTTTTCAGATGAGGGAACCAAAGCTCAAAAAGATTTTGGTAGAGCCAGAATAAAAGAACAGATCTCTGGCCTTCCAGGCCAGTACTATACTCTTTCTACTATAAAATTATATTTTAACTCTAGTCTTACCAAATTTCTATAAGAACATTATTACATGTTGAAATCATCAAATAATTTTGACAAAATCAAAACAATTAAAACTACCTGGAAGTACTTTCACTTTGCCATTCAATGACAGGATCCTCTACGGAAGCATCACTTGTGCCAACTGTTTCATCCTCCTGAAACAAAGAGTCATCAATTGAGATATATGATTTTTACATAGCATATTGTTAATTAGCATACACTATTTGCTTTATAACAATTTCTGTATCTCCAAAAATGTTCTAGTTAAAATGTACATAAGCAAAGTAGAGGGAATAGATAATCTATGTGTACACAATCTCCAATTTAGACAATAATTCATTGCCTATCTTGTTTTATCTATATCCTCAACAACTGCCTCATATCCCAGAAATTATTTTAAACTGAATCTGAACCAAAAAAAAACCACTTTAATTATAAATATTTATGAAGCTAGGGCTCAGTGGATAGAGCATCGGCCTGTAGACTAAAAGGTCCCAGGTTCAATTCCGGTCAAGGGTATGTACCTTGGTTGTGGGCATCTCCCCATTGGGAGGTGTGCAGGAGGCAGCTGATTGATGTTTCTCTCTCATCGATGTTTCTAGCTCTCTGTCCCTCTTCCTTTCTCTCTGTAAAATATCAATAAAATATATTTTAAAAAGATAGGGATTCTTTTTAAAAACATAAACACAATACTATTATAGCATTAAAATATAACATGAATTCCTTTATACGTGGTCATCTTTTCAGATCACGATTTTTATTGGTGGGAACAAGAGGGAAATCATTGATAACAGTGAAAAAGTTATAAGTAGTAAGAGAAGAATGAGGTACCATCCATTGTCAATGCATAATTAAACCTTCACTATTTCCTTAATAACTACAGTTAAGAGCATAAAAAGGAAAGGAATGGAGAAGAGAACAGTATGAAGACAAGAATTATTATACTCTATTCCATGAATAAGGCAGGTTTGAGAAAAATCATAACTCACTAATGTTCATAGTCAGTAAAGTCAACAGTAAGAGAATATGTGTACATTCAGCTGATTATAGAGTCAACCAGTTCTGAGACTGTATAATTAGTATTCATTGTTTATATTCCACTTATTTCCATTTCTAGGCAGATTTTGTGTCACCTTTTTCTCATTTTCCCAAAGCCAAACTTTTACTTGCATGTTTGTAATCTTAGTTGCAAGTCAAAGGGATAGCTAAAAGAATTTAATATAATCTTCTAATTTGCTATTAAATGCCTTATTAATAATTCTCTTATAAGAAAATCATTAAAATAATTTTGTGTTAAAGAAGTGACTCTTCAAAGTAAATCCAAAGTGATGATACTAACCAGTAAACAAAAAAATTATTTGAGTAAGTAATATTAGATATCTAACCTCTGAAGAGCTGTCTGAATCTTCCTGTACACCTGAATTTTGACACAGTGCTTGCGAATTATGCTCAATGTTGGACCGTGTTTGGTAAGTATGCTGACGCTTACGTTGTGTCCTTCGTAGAGACCTTCCACAACTAGGTTGGTAGTCATTCTATAAAACAGAAGTAAAACACACTTTTTAAAAATGAAAGTCTCAGTTAACATACATTAACAGATATATAAAAAGAAAATAAATTGGGTGGGGGTAGTGTGAGAATAAAGATAAGGGATAGAAATAAATCCTCTAAAAGAAAATCTAAGACCTAACTATATATATAAAATCCACTTTCCATTAATATTAATTGCTTTCCTATTTTGAAAATTTTGTGAACAAACTAAAAACAGTGCTTAAAGTCTGGGCTGCAAAGATTTACCCAGTGAGAATTTACATATCATTATATTATTCACAATTTATTACAGGATGACACAAGGTATCTATATCACAGCTATCCTATCTAAGAAAAGAGAAACATGCAAAATGACCACCACTCCACTACGCCCCCCAGCCAATCAGAGTGAGTATGCAAATTAACCCAAGTAAGATGGCAGTGGCCATGGAGCTGGAACAAGCAGGAGGCTTGGGTTGCCCCAGTGATAGAGGAAGCCAAGCTTCCTGCCCACCCTGGCCTCTGCTCAAGGCTACAAAGTTTCAATTATAGAAGATAAATAAATCCCAATAAAAATGGCAGTGGCCACAGAGCTGGAGCGAGCAGGAGGCTTGGATTGCCACAGGTGATGAAGGAGAGCAAGCTTCCTACCCATCCTGGCCAGCCCTAGCCTCTAATCAAACTACAAAATTTCAATTATAGAAGATGGTGGCAGACACATAGCTGGAGTGAGCAGGAGGCTTGGGGGTCTCCCTGGCAATGGAGGAAGCTAAGCTTCCTTCCTACCCTGGCCTTCCTTGGCCTCTGCTCAAGGTGGGGCTGGGAGCTTGGGTTATCTGGGACAACCCAGGTTACCAGCTGGCCCTGGCCTCCACTCAAGGCTACAGAGTTTCAATTATAGAAGACAAATAAATCCCAGATACCTGCTTTCAGCCAGCCCTGGCTTCCGCTTGGGTCGCTGTGGGGAAGGGCAGCCTGAAAACCACCATAGACCCCTCAGCCAGGCAGCCCCACATCACAAGGGAACTCCCACCCTGATCTGGGACAACCTTTAGGGCAAATCAGTCAGTCTCCACCCATGAACCAGGCCTCTATCCTATCTAATAAAAGAGTAATATGCAAATTGACTGCCACTCCAATACATAAGATGGCTGCCCCCATGTGGACACAAAATGGCCTCCACAAGATGGCCAGCAGGGGAGTGCAGTTGGGAGGGACTAGGCTTGCAAGGGAGGGAAGTTGGTGGCGATAAAGCCTGAAGGGGAGGGCAGTTTGGGAGGACCCAGACCTGAAGGGAAGGGCAGTTGGGGAGGACCAGGCCAGCAGGAAAAGCAGTTAGGAGTGATCAGGCTAGTAGGGGAGGACAGTTATGGGTGACCAGGCTGGCAGGGGAGGGAAGTTAGGGGCAATCAGGCTGGCAGGGGAGCAGTTAGGTATCAGTCCTACCGGGATAGGGCCTTAGCGGGCAGTCAGACATCCCTCAAGGGGTCCCAAATTGGAAAGGGTGCAAGATGGGCTGAGGGACACACACCCCCATCCATGAATTTCATGCAATGAGCCTCTAGTGTATATATAAGTTTTAATATAATCTGTACTGCTTTAGTTCTATAAAAACTACATTTAGTACACAGTTCTAAATAAAAAATTAATTTTAACAGCCAAAATGTAAAGTGAAAACTATTTTATTTAAACCTTTACAAATATAAAATACTAGAGGCCCGTTGCACGAATATTCATGCAATAGGCCTTCCATCCCCTGGCTGCCAGCACCAGTTTTCCTCTGGTACCCAGGGCCAGGCCTGTGCTCTGGCCACAGTGGAGAAGCCAAGCCTCTTCAATCTTTAGTGGTCTTCAGTTGCCTTCCGTCTTTGCTCGGGACAGAGCCTTCAGTCTTTGCTTCATGCTTGCATATGCAAATTAACCTGTCATTTTTGTTGGGTTAATTTGCATACTCACTCCTGATTGGTTGATGGGTGTCATGGAGATATGGTCAATTTGCATATTTCTCTTTTTTTAGTGTAAATTACTGATATAGCATGTCAAATCCACAACCCCACTGACATCAGGAGTAAATAAGTTTAAAAGCCTTATCAGTATAAAAGAGCCAGTTTCTCACATTTAAATATTTCTCATTTTCTATAAATAAAAATGTTTAGTCCCAACTAGACTATCTATTAGTATCAAACAAGTCTGATGTTTGACAAATCTGCTTAGTAAGAAAAAAGAATGTAAATCATAGATATGAGTCCTTCCAAATCTCTAAGAAAATAATCTTATCAGAGAAGATCAAATAAGCTAACAAAATCTCAACAGAAATGAAAAAATTGTGCAGCAAAATGATCTAAGACTATTTAGAGATATTCTTTTTAAAAATGTTTTTATTGATTTTAGATTGAGAGAAGAAGGGAGAAGGAAAGACAAACATCAATTGGCTACCTCCTGCATGCCCCCTATTGGAGATTGAGCCCCAACCAGGAATCAAACCAGTGACCTCCAGGTGCATGGGATGATGCTCAACCAACTAAGCCAGGGCTAGAGATAACCATGTTTATCAATACAGAAAAAAATAACATTTAAAATTCACTGTCCATTGATTAGATTTATTTAATAAAATTAGAATAATCCTAGATTTCCAGAAGCCACAATACTCTTTAGTAGTTATGGTTACATCCAGGAAGAAAACTGTTCTTCCTTATGTCACTAGTTCGTTGGCCTCAGAGTTCTAGTAAGGAGCTTACCATATACCTAATAGAGTTCAGGAATCCTACTCCGTTTTGCAGTTTTTACTACAAATATGAATTTTCCCAATATATAGATCATATTTTACTACTGTGTGATTAGGTAGCCCAAGAGTATGCATAGGGCAGGAGTTAGCAAACTTTTCTGTAAAGGCCCAGAGTATAAATATTTTTGGCTTTGCAGGACATATGATTTATGTTGCAACTACTCAAATTTGTATAGTGTGAAAACAGCTATAGACAATATACAGTATTAAAGAATAAGTGTGGCTGGGTTCCAATAAAACTTTAATAAGGCCGAAACCGGTTTGGCTCAGTGGATAGAGCGTCGGCCTGCGGACTGAAGGGTCCCAGGCTCGATTCCGGTCAAGGGCATGTATCTTGGCACATCCCCAGTGGGAGGCATGCAGGAGGCGGCTGATCGATGTCTCTCCCTCATCGATGTTTCTAACCCTCTATTCCTCTCTCTCCCTTCCTCTCTGTAAAAAATCAATAAAATATATTTAAAAAATTTTTTAATAAGAATCGGCAATAGAGCAGATTTAGCCCATGGACTAAATACCATACAAAAATGGTATTTTAATACAAACAGTCTATACCTACAATGGTTATATGTCCTAGATTTTGGGGCATAGTCTTGACTTTGTGTAACTTTATCATTATTAATAACCATATATCTCAACTTGGGGTTCAAAAATTAGGTTCCCTATATACAGACACCTATCAAAGCAGCCCTTTAATACATAACTGCATCTTTCAAAAACCTGGTATCTGCAAATATTTGCAAATAGTGTGCCCCAAAGTATAGTCAAACTAAACTCACACTTTGGGTAGCATAAGATGGTTTTTTCTTCTTTTCAACTGTATAGAGACTGATTTCTATGTCACCTTTTGCCGTTCTACATTCTTCCTGAACCCTGATAAAAAAAAAAAAAGAAATCAAAGGTCAAAATAACAGAAAAATCATCATGGTTTAAAAGTCAGATAAAAATACATCAACATGTTAATTTTGCCATTTTAACCATTTTTATAGGTACAATTCAGTAGTATTAACAAAATTTATAATGTTCTATAATGATCACCACTATTTCCAAATCTTTCCCATCACTTCAAATCTAAACTTTGTAACCATTAAGTTATAACTCTCTATTTTTCCTTTCAACTGCCTGTTAAACTCTAATGTACTTTATGTATATACGAATTTGCCTATTCTAGATATTTCTCCTTCCTTTCTTCCTTCCTTCCTTCCTTCCTTCCTTCCTTCCTTCCTTCCTTCCTTCCTTCCTTCCTTCCTTCCTTCCTTCCTTTCTTCCCTCCCTCCCTCCCTCCTTCCCTTTCTTTCCTTCCTTTCTTTTTACAAGGAAGAGTGCAAACACAGTCTGCCACTACCACAAATTATGCAGTCAAGTTTCCCACATTTGGGGAAATTGTAGGAGTCAGCAGGTCTGGAGTGCAATGGATAAGCCTCGCCCTGGGAAAACCACCTTCGTGATCATGGTATCTCCCCTGCCAGGAAAGTATTCTAGGTATTTCATATAAGTTGAATAATATGATATTTGTCCTGTTATGTCTGGCTTATTTCACTTAGCTTAATGTCTTCAATGTTGTAGCAGGATGGCAGAACTCCATTCCTTTTTATAGCTGAATAATATTCCACTGTGTATGTTATTATATTTTGCTTATCCATTCATCTGTTAATAGACACTTGAGTTATTTCTACCATTCCATTATTGGGAATAAATGCTGCTACAAACACTGGCATAGGATATCTATTTCAGGCCCTGCTTTCAATTCTTATTTTAATATTTTGAGCAAAGAATATTTCAAACTGCTCTATTGCCAGAGGGTGGCATTCAGTTCATAAATTAGCTATGTCTCCTTTTTTTCTTATTACTACTGAAGGAAGAAAAAGCAGTATCAATTTAATTTTCCCACTTGTTGGCTGAGCTGCTGAAAGGCTTGGTTAGGGAGCTAACATGATTAAAATAAATTTTATATGTTCTCTATCACTGTCCTTTCTCTTTTATAAATCTATTTCCAGTTGCTGTAGATTATTTGGAATTAATATTATAGAAAATGTTAGGGTTCACATAGAGCAGGGGTGGGGAATGTCTGGCCCCTGGAATCATTTGGTCTGGCTCTGCTAAGGCATTTGGGGTGAGTAACTAAATGTTCGACCAAATATAGTAGACTAATTTTTAAGTGGATAATTTTATATGGCCCTTGAATGATGTTATAAATATCCAAATGACTGTTGGCAGAAAAAGGGTTCCCCATCCCTGACATAAAGGATAGAGATACTTTTTTGAAAAATGTTTATGCAGCCAAGCTGGTATGACTCAGAAGTTGAGCCACCAGGAGGTCATGGTTTGATTCCCAGTCAGGGCACATGACCTTGTTGCAGGTTTGATCCCCAGAAGGGGGCATGCAGGAGGCAGCCAACCCATGATTCTCATCACTGATGTTTCTCTCTTCCTCACCCTTCCTGTCTGAAATCAATAAAAATATATTTTAAAAAATTTTCTTGCAAATCGGTGAAGCCACTGCAGAAAACAGTTTGAAGTTTCCTCAAACAAACAAATAAATAAATAAATGGGATTGCCTTTGACCCAGGGTTCCTACTTCTAGGAATATACCCTAAGAAGCTTGAAACACCAATCAGAAAGAATATATGCACCACTATGTTCATAGCAGCCTTATTTACAAGAGCTAAGATTCAGAAACAGCCCAAATACCCATCAGTAGATGAGTGGATAAAAAAGCTGTGGTACATATACACAATGGAATGTTACTCAGCTGGAAAAAGAATGAAATCTTACCTTTGGTGACACTATGGATAGACTTGGAAAGTATTATGCTAAGTGAAATAAGCCAGTCAGAGAAAGACAAATACCATAGGATTTCACTTGCATGTGGAATTCTAATGAATATAAAGGACAGAGATTCTAAGTTTAAAATTTATCCTAACAAAATCCTTTCATACTCCAAGTAAGTTCACTTAAATAACATTTAAATAACACTGGAATCTACTATATATCTATATTGCATTCCCAAACTGCTCCAGTTGATAGCCTTCTAAGAACCAAAGTTGAAGTTTAGATTCATATGTCACTGACATACTAGGTGTACCAGTTAGTAATGCGGATTTTGTAATCAAAGAAAACACAATAATTTCAAGAGAAACATCAAAAGTGCTTTATTCAAAGTAATGTCCATCACTAGCTACACATTTCCCCCATCTTTCAGGTAATTTGTGAATATCATCCCAATAGAACTTTTCTTGTTTTGAGGCAAACCATTCAGAGACCCAATTTTCCACTTCTTCCTACGTTTTGAAGTGCTGCTCAGAAAGTATGTGTGCCATCAATCAGAACAAGTGGTGATCTGAAGGAGCAAGATCTGGTGAATACGGTGGGTGGGTTAATACTTCCTAGGCAAGATCTTTTAATGTCTCCAACTGGTTTTGAAGTGTGCATCAAAAGAATATATGCACCCCTATGTTCATAGAAGCCTTATTTACAATAGCTAATGAAGCAAAATTACTTTGCCTTGTCTTCTGGCCCATTCTGGTCATTTTAAGATCAAAGCGGGGTTCAAATGGATTATCTGTTGTCTGTAGTGAACAGTATTAACGGTATCACCTGGTTTTAGAAGCTCATAATACACTATACCCTCCTGATCCCACCAATCGCAGAGCATTGTCTTCTTTCCAAAGCAATATGGCCTGCAGTTGATTTATTTTGAAAATCCCAAATTTTGGAATTCTCAAAATAAATCCACTTTTCATCACCCGTCACAAATTTGATGCAAAAAAGACTTTTTTTCATGCCACTGAAGCAACATTTTACTTATGACTTTTCGGTTTTCCATTTGTCTTTCATTCAGTTGATGTGGCACCCATTTTCCTTCCTTTAAAATCTTTCTCATTGCTTGTAAATGATCAGAAATTGTTTACTAAGCAATTTAATCTTTCTGCAAGTTGTTTTTGAGTTTGACATGCATCTTCATCCAATAATACTTGTAATTGTTGGTCTTCAAACTTTTTCAGTTGACTTAGATATTCTTTGTCTTTCACATCAAAATCATCACTTTTAAAGCATTTAAACCAGTGTTCATGAGTATTTTGAAATAGAGTATGTTCATCATAAGTTTCCCAAAGCTTTCGGCAGCACTTTTTTTCAAAATAAAGTAATGAATTAAAACTTCCTGCAAATGCTCTTTTTAGGCACAAAATTCAACATTTTTAAGTGTACAAATATCTATGATGTTAACACCTTCAACAAATTTGACATATGAAGTTTTGAAACTTGTTGTCAATACAACAAAACAGCATACATATCAAATCACATATATATCAACATATGGATAACCTCATCTACTGAAAAAAAATCCACATTATGAACTGTCTCAACTAGTATTTATCCACACAGCCTCATGTTTTTACTTTATATTATCTGTATTCTTATCTTCTAATTTACACTAAAAACATATGGAAGACAAAGGTCTTGATTTTCATTTTTCAATACTTAACACAAAGCTAAGAAAATTGAGGATAATCATTAAATTGTTATGGAATGAACTAACTGAAATAAAGTGAAAAAACTAGTGCACAACTTAGTGGATTTAAAAAATACTTTAGTTATTAGACTAACAAAGAACATTTTGATATACTTAAAAAAACAAATCTCTCAATTTTCTTATGAATGTTATCTTATTAACTCACCTACTAACCCCATGATTTAGTTCATTTACCACCACTCTTCTGCTCCATGCCATGAGATCTCGTTCAGTGGCCATCTGGCTACGAAGAGCATTATTATGCATTTGTCGGACACCTTCAATTTGATTATTACGTCGGAGCCCAATATTTGGAGAAGATATATCCATATTTGGACTTCTCAGAGCTAAAATAAAAACAAAGAAAGATACCCTTTTCTGAGCAAAGGCACCAAACTTTCCCAGATCAGAGTTCTAAATAAAATAGGAAATTCAAAGTAATAATATTGGATAACATTAACATACCTTGGTTCTATATTTTCAATACATCCCCTTGATGGATTTTATTAGTTATTATGAATGAAGCTGGCATTAAATAAATGTTTAAAGTGTCCATAGCCCTTTCAATTTTTTTCAAAACACTTTTATATCTCTCATCTACTAACTGCTCAGTAAATACAAAAAAGTATATTTATAGCATGACTCAGTAGATTCACAAATGTCTATTAGTACTAGCTCAGAGTGTAGCTTTTTAAATTTAAATTCTATCTTTATTTAGACCATCAAGAGGACTCTAAATAAAGTTTCAACAGGCTTTCAAAATTAGTAAGAGAAAAAGTATAAATTGGAAAATAATTTATTATTCAAAATTTCATTTTCAAAATTGATAAGCAATAAAAAAGGGAAAAGTAGTAAAAATTATATTTTTCTTTTTTTTAATATATTTTATTGATTTTTTTACAGAGAGGAAGGGAGAGGGATAGAGTTAGAAACATCGATGAGAGAGAAACATAGATCAGCCGCCTCCTGTACACCCCCTACTGAGGATGTGCCCGCAACCAAGGTACATGCCCTTGACTGGAATCGAACCTGGGACCCTTAAGTCTTCAGGCCGACGCTCTAGCTACTAAACCAAACCCGTTAGGGCTATATTTTTCTTTTTAATCCTCTAGAAAGGTCCCTATTAATTTATTTTTGTTGTATTTGCAAATAAACCAAAAAATGGAAACTGAAAGTCAACTTAAAATAAGCACTAGAGAACACTCAAAACAAAGGTTGGTGGTGAGGGGCCTGTAGGGAGATCAACCGAAGAACTTGTATGCATGTGTGTAGGCATAGCCAGTGAATACAGGGCAATGGGGGGCGGGGGGCGGGGGGTGAGGGGGAGATGGATGAGGGCATGTACTGGGGGGTGGGGGGAGCAATAGGGGGAAAAAGTAATTAATTAATTAATTAATTAATTAAAAAATAAAATAAAATAAATGAAAGAAAAAAGAAACAAAGGAACATTGCAAATAGACTAGACAGGATCCTTTGACTAATGGCATTTTAAATCTATTCAAAGAAACCTAATATACTTTCCCTCTTATTAGCAGTTTCAGTTACCCAGGGTTTACTGAGGCCTGAAATACTAAAAAGAAAATTCCAGAAATAAATAACTCATAAGTTTTGAAATGCACTCTATTCTGCATAGTGTAGTGAAATCTTGAACTGTCCTACTCTGTCCCCATGGGAGAGGAATCATTACTTTGTCCAAAGTATCCATACTATATATGCTCCCTACCAATCACTTAGTTTTCAGTTATGAGGAAGCTTAGTTATCAGAGAGATATATATGTCTGATAACTGATATCTCACTGATAACTAAGCTCCCTCATAACTAAGCTCAATCATTTTACCTTTATTATGCTATATTGTTATAATTATTCTGTTTTATCATTAGCTATTGTTATTAATATCTTACCGTGCCTAATTTATGAATTAAAATTTATCATAGGTAGTACATATAGGGTTTGGTACTATCTGCAGTTTCAGGCATCCACTGGGGATCTTGAAACCTATCCTATGCAGATAAGCGGGGGAGGGGAGAGGGAAATGAGGTCATATATCCAGGTAGCAGGTTTGATACCTGGTTGGGGCATATACAGGAGGCAACAGATCAATGTTTGTCACTCACATCTCTCTTTCTCTCTCATTCCTCTCTCTCTAAAAAGATCAATAATAAAAGCACATTTTAAAAAATTAAAAATAAGTATCTGGTATAAAAAAATAAAAAAAACACACAACCCCCCTTCCCAAATGTTATTTTTATTTCTAAACCTAAAATGTTTCTCACATGAAATTACTGTATATAAGCAAAATAATTAAAATACATTTATCATACCTTTTACACACACACACACACACACACACACACACGCACACACACTTACCACCATTAGCAGAATATGATCTATTAAGGGGAAAATGTGGAACATCTCCTTCATTAATTAGTCTCAGATCTTGTTCTCTCTGTAGCTCCCTGATTATTCCATCAAGAATGCTCTCATCTTGGTCATTGGTTTGCTGCCCAATTACCTGTTCTACCACCTCACCATCACCTTAATGAAACCAAAGATAAAAGGCCACTAAGTTACTTATGTTTTAGTATACCCAAAAGAGAGTAAAAAACAAACAAAAAAACTTAATATATAAATTTCTAGATTTAAAAAGGGATGGAAATGAAAACAAAGCATATATCCAACAAAATACTTTTAAAAGAACTTCAAAAAGTTTTTGGCATGTCAGCTTGACTTAACCAATATCCGAAAATTAGACATTATGAGAGCTTTCTTATCTTAAAAATAATTATTAAATTTATTAATTTAAAGATGAATTCTTTCTTGTTTGCCCTAAAAATTAGAAGTGGAGGTTTGAGTAAGGTTTTAACAAGTTCAAACATATATAACAAAAATATTTTGCATCTTACTTTCATGAGAATTTCCTTTCTGAAAGAAACCAAATGATGCTTGCCACTTTCAAATGTTCTCTTTTGATATCTCAATATATTGATGATTAGAAAAAATATTCTTATGATACACTGAAATTCAATGATTACTTCTTAATCAAAACTTTTATTTTTATGATCTTTTTCTTTCTCAACTACATCTTAGACCAGTTTTTGATCTTATCCTTTAGTCAAATTAAATGGTAACTAATAGAGTAGCCAAGTGATTAGGTCTTACAGGATATCATGTGTGATAAATTACAAATTTTTTATTCAGATGTTTTAATTTTATCTCCTATTTAATATTCGTGTTTTTCCATCCCTTGTTTAAAAATTGCATATAACCAAAGTAATCATCAATACATGGTAATACCTTTTCATTGCCTTATAAATTTTTACAATAAAGATCATAAAAACTGTACAACATTTCATTCTATAAAGGTAAGTCTAAATTTCCTAGTAAAAAGTCATTTGCAAGTCAATAACTCATTAGGTCATACCTACATATAACAAGATATGAAAGCATTCAGGTGTGGGGGTGGTATTGAAGAGGCAGTATATACAAGGGAAATATGCTAACCAGAAGAGCTGCTTTGATAGAGAAAAGTTTATTTCAATGTCTTATTCTACTATCCTCCCTTTATGCATCACCACTGTTTCAATATCCTCCAAGACTGTTTATTATTTAAGCACTTACAATCCCCTCTTCCCACCATGATACTGTTTTTTCTTTTCAAACATGAGGATAGGTAAATAGCCACTTCCCAGCTTTGGGTTTTGAAATTTACTCTTCCTAGGTCCCTTAACTATGGACTCTCAAATTAAAATACCAATACTATGAGCAGTGGAATTTCATCTATTATAAAAGCTTGACACATTAAAGTTAGCACAGGCAATTACTAGAAGTTAATGATATAAACAGCATGATCATACATATGTTCAGGACATTAAGAAAGCAGGTCATTCTC
Source organism: Lasiurus cinereus (assembly GCA_011751065.1). Lineage (NCBI taxonomy): Eukaryota > Metazoa > Chordata > Mammalia > Chiroptera > Vespertilionidae > Lasiurus > Lasiurus cinereus. Next base: position 20,296,391 of record JAAGEH010000029.1, on the reverse strand, counting down.
TATTTGAGCATATTCTTGCTTGCCCTAATCCATTTATCTGAGTCCAGGTGAAATAAGCAATGTAAAAGTACTCTGAAGCAAGGTAAAAGGTCCTATGCAACTGACACTTAATAAAGCTAAAATCCTATATAATAAAGAGCAAATATGCAAATGGTTGTCACACCATCACACAGTAACTGCTCAGATGCTCAACACTGGGGAGAGAGGAATGGTGACCAGCCAGGCACAAATGAGCTCGTGAGAGAGGCATAGGGACAGCCATGCTGTGGCCCATGAGAGGGACGAAACACATGCCCCATAGTCCTGAGTGCCAGGGGCTGGGGCTGTAGCCTGGGAGAAGAACAAGCCTCCCTCCCTGCAGTCCCAGGTGCAAGCAGCTGGGGCTGCAGCCCAGGAGAGGAACAAGCTGCCCACTTCACAGTCGTGGGCACCAGTGGCTGTGCCTGCACCTGTGGCCCAGCCACCAGTGGCTGGGGCTGAGGCCCAGGAGAGGGACAAGCCACCCGCCCTGTGGTCCCAGGCACCAGCAGCTATGGCCTAGGAGAGGGACAAGCCACCCGCCCTACAGTCCCAGGTGCCAATGGCCACAGCTGGGGGTGCAGCCCAGTAGAGGGATAAGCCTCCTGCCCCATGGTACTAGGTTCCAGTGGCTGTCCCTGTGCCTGTGGCCTGGGAGAGGGACAAGCCACATGCCCTGTGGTCCCCACAGTCCTGGGTTCCAGCAGCCTGGGAGAGGGACAAGCTGCCCACCCCACAGTCCTGGGAGCCAATCGCTGCACCTGCACCTGCGATCTGGGAGAGGGACAGAGGGATAAACCACCTGCCCCACAGTACCAGGCGCCAGCGCCTGCGGCTGCAGCCCAGTCAAAGCTGCCCACCCACAGTCCCCTGCAGCTGCATCCAGTCCAGGGTGCCTGCAGCCACCCAGAGGGAGGGAATCCTGGGTCCTGGATACCTGCGGCTGGCTGGAGGAGGGAATCCTGGGTCCCGGGTGCGGGGCGAGACAGAGGCAGTTGGTGGTGATCAGGTCAGCAGGGGAGCAGTTAGGGGCGATCAGGCTGGTAGAGGAGCAGTTAGAGGCAATCAGGAAGGCAGGCAGAGGTGGTTAGGAGCAATAAGACAGGCAAAGGTGGTTAAGGGGGATCAGGCAGGCAGGCAGAGGGGTTAGGGGTGATCAGGCAGGTGAGCAGTTAAGAACCAATGGTCCCAGATTGCAAGAGGCAGTCAGACATCCCCAGAGGGGTCCTGGATTGGAGAAGGTATAGGCTGGGCTGAGGGACACCTCCCATGCAAAAATTTCATGCACTGGGCCTCTAGTCCTATCTAATAAAGAGGGAATATGCTAACTGACCCTCACACAGATGGTGGTGCTACAGCCAAAAGATGATGGTGCCTAGTCCCCTCAGGCCCACTGGGGAGGCAGGCATGGGACAAGGCCTCCAGAGTCCCGTAGTCCCCTCAGCTCCTCAAGCTTCCCAGGTCCGGCCCAAGATGCAGGCAAGCCTTAGATGATGGGTACCCAGCTACTCAGGGCCGCACAAGGTTCAGGTAACCAGGGCCAGCTGAGGCTTGCACTGTCAGCAGAGGCAGCAACAGAGATGTGATGGGGATATCACGTTCCCCTGATGGTTGGGTCACCTCCCACCCCTGAGGGCTCCTGGACTGTGAGAGGGGGCAGGCCAGGCTGAGGAACACCCCCTCCAGTGCATGAATTTTCATGCATCACACCTCTAGTATATTACTAGTGTATTATAATCTGCCACAGAGTTTCACAGGAGGCATATATCAGAGAGAGAACAGCAGCAAGTATAACATTTTCCAAAATGTTTCAAATTTAATTTTAGAGAGAACATACCATTAGCCACATATCCCAGCTGTGGTATAAGTTGTTCGTCTTTACAATTTTCCCGTCCTGGTACCAGCCTTTGGAATTTTGTAGGATGAGGATTACCATCAACATCCACCAAGAATGGGGGAGGCATGAGGTGAGGAGCTTGCTGGGTTTGTTCATCTAATACATAGTTGTTGGCATCACGGATAAGAGGTCGATAATCCGTGTGGAAGAACATCTGGTCTGGAATCTTTATAACAGATGCTTAGTATTTATGTGCACAGGAAATTTACAGATATAAGCACTTATTTTCACTCCTAGAGCACATGCATTTTTTCAAATCAGACAATTTTTGCCTTCTCTTACTTGTATATTCCTTTATTGCCATATGTTTCCTATAGGTAGACGTGATTCACCTAGATTGTAATCCCATATTTTCTCCACAAAATCCTCAATCTGTATTACTTTCTAGGCCTATATTATATTTCTCTTATTAGGATAAGAAGAAGTACAGCAAAAACACAGTATATAAAATTAGGTATTTTTATTTAAGTTGTAAAAAACATATAAACCTTTATGACTATTTTTCTTATTTTTATTCAGATAATGATGGAGTGCAATATTAACAGTGAGGCAGGTAATTATCAATTTCCTAAAGACAATAAATGTGATACAAGTATTGAGTTGAACTCAGTGATTCTGAATTATCTTCCAAATCCAAGATTCTAAAATGTATTTCAAATTCACAGCTAATAAAATATAAGAAACAAGATCAATAATAAAGTAGCCAAGCAAGAAAATAAATGTTTGATCACCAGCTTTTTATGCCCAATTTATGATAAGTACAGGATGCAATATTATACAGTTGTCCTCACCTATTATACCTGAAAGGTAGTACAGAGAATATGTTCTAAGTAAAAGGATTTTCTAATGAATTTTTATGTCTACATCAGCCTGTATATATCTTAATCACTATTAAGTCTTATGTTTTACCAAGAAAGGTAATTTAGTTATTTTATATCTATTAACACATAATGATGCTTTATTAACTGAAGACTTCAAAGAAAATTTATAAATGATACAATCCAAAGCTGAAGTCTTCAACAAAAATCAAATATACTAACCTTTTCATAGTATTTACTGCATCCAAAACCAAAAAGCAGTAAATGCCCATGAGAATCTGTGCAGGCAAAATGGTTTCCATCTGGTGAAAATTTACAATCAAATACTGCACCATGGCCTTGGCCTTCAATCTGAAATTTAGAGGAGTAATTTTAAATCATCTTAACAGGTAATTTTCAAATAACAAGTAGTCAATAGCTTCTGCTTGCTAATATCTTGAATTCTGTGATGCATCAACATTCCAATGTACTTTCTGACTTCTGTAGCTAGAATCCTAATGGAAACAGTAAGCTCTAAAAGAAACTAGGGAGAATAAAAATACAATGTGTGGTATCAAATATGATTAGCAATGCCATATTTCAAAGAGTACTAAATGAGTGACTGAGGGGACTAAAACATCTAAACAAAACCAGATTGACAAAGGTGATATCTCATCAAAGTTATAATATTACCTTTACATCTTAAATTGTAATGCAAGTCTTAAAATTAAAGCACACAAATCAATCTACACAATTAAAAGAGAAACATACAAATTAACCATCACTTTGCTACACCCACCAGTCAATCAGGAGCAAGTATGCAAATTAACCCAACCAAGACGGCAGCCAGCCAAGGAGCTGGAGCAAGCAGGAGGCTTGGATTGGACTGGCAATGGAGGAAGCCAAGTTTCCCATCTGCCCTGGCAGGCCCTGGCCTCTGCTCAAGGCTACAAAGTCTCCAATTATAGAAGATAAATAAATTCCTACAAAAATGGCGGCAGCCAAGGAGCTGGAGCTGAGCAGGAGGCTTGGGTTTCCTCCAGTGAGGGAGGAAGCCAAGCTTCCCACCCACTCAAGGTTAAAAAGTTTTAATTATAGAAGATAAATAAATCCTAGATACTTGCTTCCAGCTGGCCCTGGCCTCTGCTCAAGGAGGTGCTAATAAAAAAATAAGAAAAGGAAAAAAAAGGGGGCTGGTCACTGTGGGGTGTTCAAGCCAAGATGGGATGGCAGGTACCTTTGAGGGTAAGCAGACCAGCAGGGGGCCTTTTTGGGGTGAGCAGGCCATCAGTGGGGGTCAGTCTGTGGTGATCAAGACAGCAGGGGGGTAGTTTGGAGTGAGCAGGCCATCAGGGGGTTGGCGGTTGAGCAGGCCAATGGGGAGGGAAGGTGGAGGTGAGCAGGCCAGCAGGAGAGGCAGTTGGGGGTGAGCAGGGCGGGTATTTGGGGGCAAGCAGGCCGGCAGGCAGAATGGTTAGGGGCAATCAGGCAGGCAGGCAGGTGAGCAGCTGGAGCCAGCAGTCCCGATTGTGAGAGGGATGTCTGACTGCTGGTTTAGGCCCGATCCCTGTAAACCTGCAGTAGGACATCCTTCAAGGGGTCCCAGATTGGAGAGGGTGCAGGCCAGGCTGAGGAACACTCCTCCTCACTAATTTTATTAATAAATGACAGATGGTATTATCAATGCCCCGGGTTTGTTTTAAAGCCTATAAAAGGGAGCTTAAAGGGTAACAATTCAGAAATGCTTAGGCACAATGCTTCTTCAGAGAAGGGCACTGAATATGTAGGATATGAGTAGTCTCCTAACCACAGGAAGGTGTTCGTTCTACTGGGAGAAGAGACAGCTCAGCAGATTTTTACATGATTACATGATTTATACAATATATATATATATATATATATATATATATATTAAGAGAATTCATATCTCCAATGCTACATTTGCCAAACAACTCCCTGAATACTAACTAAACCATATGGGGTTCACCAGAAGCATATAAAATATAGTCAACTGTTGTGATTAATAAATTAGGAATCTAGCTTAAGCATTAACCTTTTTGTGAGTTTCGTTAGTATCAGCTCTAAAAAATCACTATTTATGAGTTTTGAGAGTTTAGGGAGGGGGCTAGAATTTGGTAAATGCTAACACCATGATAACAGAGTCACCCTGAAAGGTATAATTCTCCACTGGCCTTATACTTAGGTCTTGAATGATTCTCTGTGGATTTAAACACAGGTCACATGAGGTTCTTTGGCACTAAATATTCTTTAATTAGCAAGTTGTCATAAAAGAGAAACCTGTTGTAATATGAAATAAGCACAATTTTTCTTACCATATTAAAATAATTCCGAATTTTGGTCCCCCGGTCAAGGTCCCAAATGAAAATGTTCCCATCATGGCCCGCTGAAAGTATGATCCTTTGATCAAATGGATGTGCTTCTAAAACAAATACTTCATCATCATGTCCCTGTGATAAAATCAATATTAAATATGAACAGCAATCCTAAGCATCTGGTTTATTTGGTCAAAAGATCTCCAAAGTATGCTATCAATCTGATTCAGATTTAAGCAGCATTTACTACACAGACACTACAATGGATACTGAGGTAAGATTTCTTTGCATGTTTTAGTGCTGATTTCAAAAAGTACTCAATAGATGGAAGACCTGAAAAATTATTTAATACATAATTCAAAACAGTTACAGCTCATTAACCTGGGCCCTGAGTGGAATTAGTATTTCTAGGACTCTGCAATTTGAAAGGCCATAGAAAATGTAACAAACAGAATCACTCATTAATACTCAATGATAACACACAAATTGACTCCTACAATATACCCAAAGCCATTCCTATCTCCAATCCAATCTATTCTTTCGCCAGACTTCTATGGTATTTTTCAAAAGCAATAATTCACATTAATACCTTTGCTTTTAAACTCTTTAATGATTCCCAAATAGTCACAAGACCTTGAATGGTCTGGCCCCCTATCCATTTCTTCATTTCTGTCTAGTGGCACTCTATTCCTGTTTTCTGTGCTCCAGCCAAAAATTGGCTTTCTTTCAACTCCCTTCTACCTCAGGACATTTGTACATGCTTTTCCCTACTGCTATAAGGACCTTCGAACCACTTCACATATGTAATTTATCAAGTATTTATTGATATCCTACCATGTTGAGAAAGAAAGTAAACAAGAAAAATATCAGGAAGTGATAAACACTATGATTAAAATAAAGCAAGAGAAGGCCAATCCAGATTGTTTGATCAGGGAAGGCTTTGTCAAGGAGGTGACATTTAGGTTAAGACTTGGGTAATTTCTATCTACCTTTCAAATCTTAACTCAAATTTCATTTCCTCGGGACACTTGCTCTGAACCTCCCAGATCAGGTTTTGTCAACTTATTAGAAACTTGAATTTTATTTTGCACTTCTCTTTCTTATTTGATTGTTTTTTTCTCCTAATAGGCTATAAACTCATTTGTCACTAACACCTAACTCAGTGGTTGGCACATAGGAGATGTTCAGTAAGTATTTGCTGAATGGAAGAACTTTATACTCCACTAAGACCCTAATTAAAAATTGTTAACAAAAAAATATAAGCTCTTTACAAAAATTAAGTAAATTTGACTGTTATAAGGACTGAAAGTAATCTGTTCTAAAATTTCTTCAGTAAAATTCACAACAGATAACCTGAGTCAGCCCATGGTAAGAGTACAACTAAACAGAACTCTAAATTAAGGTACTTGTCAAGACAGAATCTTACATGGAAGTAAAAAATCAATGGCTATAACATGGCCTTTGAAATTTAGAGATATAGACTTGTGCTGTCAAATAATGTTTTAGCCACATGTGGCTATTAAGGATTTGCAATGTGGCTAGTCTGAATTGAGATATTTTCTAAGTGTAAAACACACAGTTAATTCAAAGATTTAGTGTGAAAAAAAGAATGAAAAATGTTTCATTAAGTCCAGCTGGCATGGTTCAATGGTTAGTGTCAACCTTTGAACCAGGAGGTCATAGTTCAATTTCCAGTTCAGGGCACATGTCCAGGTTGCGAACTTGATCCCCAGTGTGGGGTATGCAGGAGGCAGCTAATCTATGATTCTCTCTCATCACTGATCTTTCTATCTCTCTCTCCCCCTCTTTCCTCTCTGAACCCAATAAAAATATATTTAAAAATATATATTTCATAAATAATTTTATATTACTTATATGTTGAAATGCTACTAGTTTGGATATACTAGATTAAATAAAATCCTATATAATAAAAGGCTAATATGCAAATCGACCTAACAGTGGAATGAACAGTTGCTATGATGTGCACTGACCACCAAGGGACAGATGCTCAACACAGGAACTGCCCCCTGGTGGTCAGTGCTCTCCCACAAGGGGAGCACTGCTCAGCTAGAAGCCCTGAGACAGGCTCACTACCAGTGAGTGCAGCAGCAGTGATGGTGGGAGTCTCTCCAGTCTCTAAGGCAGTGCTAAGCCATCAGTCGGACATCCCGCAAGGACTCCTGGACTGTGAAAGGACGCAGGTCAAGCTGAGGGATTCCCCCCGCCGCCAACTACACGAATTTTGTGCACTGGGCCTCTAGTATATTATTAAAATTAATTTCACTTGCTACACTTTACCTTTGTATTGTGTGCTGCTAGGAAAATTAGTACAGTGGTACCTCAGGATACGAGTTTAATTCGTTCAGTAACCTTGAGGCGTGGGAAACTATGAGAAGCTCGATTCAAGGTAAACTGGTGGGTCATGTGCAGCCGGCCGATCTGCGCGACTCCTCCTATCTCAAATGTTGCTCATATTTCAAAGCAAAAATTGCTCGTATCTCAAAAATCTCATATGTTAGGGCACTCGTATCTCGAGGTACCACATATGTGGCTCATTATATTTCTATTAGAATGTGCCAACATAGACAAACATTTCCTAATAAAGAATCAAGCAAGCAGCCTGGATGTGGCTAAGTGGTTGAGCATCAACCCATGAACCAGGAGGTCACAGTTCGATTCCTAGTCAGGACATGTGCCTGGGTTGCTGGCTTGATCCCTGGCATGCAAGAGGCAGCTGATTAATAGTTCTCTCTTATCACTGATTTTTCTATCCCTTTCTCCCTCTCCCTTCCTCTCTCTGAAATCAACAAAAAACATCTTTAAAAAATAATCAAGCAAACAGTAAAATATTTTCCATACATTTTAATAGAAACTTATATTAGGGAACAGAGAAAGCCAGAATAAGATTAAGCATTGATTTATAGATATAAGGAAGATATAGATATTTAGGAAAGAGAACTCGGGAGGTATATAAAAGATAAACTGGAAATCCACCCAGTGGATTAAACAAATCTTTAGAAAGATACTAGGCATTAGATAAGATTATCTCAAAAAGGAGTCAGTTAGGATTGAACCATGGTATGCTGTAAAGTCAACATTCATGAGAATTGGGTTCTAGTCTCTATAACTTACTCCTTTAAATTTTTTAAAATATATTTTATTGATTTTTCACAGAGAGGAAGGGAAAGAGATAGAAAGCCAGAAACATTGATGAGAGAGAGAGAAAGACATCGATCAGCAGCCTCCCTGTACGCCCCCCACTGAGGATGTGCCCGCAACCAATGTACATGCCCTTGACCGGAATCGAACCTGGGACCCCTCAGTCCCCAGGTCAACGCTCTATCCACTGAGCCAAACAAGTTTCAGCACTTACTCCTTTATTTACCAGCAATTTTAAACCTTTTTCATCTCATGAAAAATTAATTACTAAAATTTAGCAGCACACCAAAAAAGACATTATATTTTTTACTGATCTGACAAAAAATAGATATAATTTTGATACATTCACACTGTATGGCTATTGTTGCGTTGTCATTTTTTAAGTTGACAATCTAAGGGAAAAGAGGTCAGTGATCTGGACTAAATAATCAAGTTTTGAAAATTCTTGTGGCACACCAGCATGCTGCAGCACACAGATTGAAAATCGCTGGTATAAACCAGAGGGCAAACACTTTATACCCTTCCCCTTAAAATACTTATGAATCAATAATTGAATTTAACTTGATGTCAACTTGAACTATCATAAACTGTCAAGCATTAAGGACACCCATGTAATTTCAGTTATTAATCCAATCAACTTTCAAAATACAAGAATCACAGTCTTTTACTAAGACAAATACTTTAAAAAAAAAAGGAGCCCTAGCCAGTTGGCTCAGTCAGCCTTTGGGTTCAATCCCAGCCCAGGTCAGGGCCCCATCAGGAAGCAACCAATTGAAGTGTCTCTCTAAAATCAATGTTTCTCTCTCTCTGTCTCTCCCTCTCCCTTCCACTCTATCTAAAATTTAATGGGAAAAAAGTATCTTTGGATGAGGATCAACAAAGAAAAAAGAAAGGAAAAGACACCTTTTTCTCCAACTTCCTCTTACCTCGATTTCTTACATAAACTAATCCATGAAGGTAGGGAGGGAAGGTGGGGGTGAGCAGGCCAGCAGGGGGAGCAATTGTCTCCCTGCAGATATCCTTGTCAAAATAAAGTTAGTTCTACCCCTAAAATAGTAACAACACAAAGTCCCAACGCATGCCAGAAACAAAATAACTTCTATATCCTTGGCTGCATACAATAACATAATAGATAAATAAATATCAGACCTGGAAAGGATCTTGAAAATTTTCATAACTGTTTTGAGCAGCTATACCATATGTCATCACTACTTTGCAGATATGTAAACATAGGTACCTCACATAATTACTTCTCTAAGGGCTAGTAAGTCATAGAAAATAAACTGAAACATAAATTTCCTGTCTTCTAGAATTCCTTTTATGAACATTTTAATTATTCTAAAAATAGAATACTTACGGATAATGTATGAAGAAGTTGCCCTGTGACTGAATTCCATACTTTCAAAAGGAAATTGTTCACTGCAGTAATAATTGTGGTGTCATAGCGATCCCAGGCTACCATAGTCACCTTAAGTTTAGTGACCTTGTCTTCCCCAGAAGGCAAGTTATTCCTAAACAAAATAATTTACAGTATTCATACATTGTAAATGTTTAACAAAAGTGCAACTAACATAGTAAATTATATCAAAAAATATCTCCAAGAGTATTCAAATTTTTGGATATAAATTATAAAACATACATTTAAGTACTGATGAAATAAAATAAAAATACCTACATAGGCCAATATCAATGGCTTATTTTAGGAAGGAAAAAAAGGACACAAGTGGCAAAAATTTTGCATGTAGTTACATAAGAATAACAACAAAAACAGCGAAATTAAAAAGAAATCTACAAATACCTTAAAGAATAAAATACTAGATATTAGAAAATATAAAGAAAAAAATATATGGACATTTTATTCCCTTAAATATTAAATTTTGTGAAACTAATAGATCATATATAAGAGCAATAAGAGATTTTGTAACTTTTGGTTTAATTGAATATGACATTATCAGTTGCTGGCTATGACTACAAAATCAGTTTTATACTGTTATAAATGGAAATATAATTAATTTCAGTCATATACTACAGAGGTAAATATATATCTTTCAATAAATAGTGAATATAAGGAAAAAGATGCTGATTAAGTGTACTTATAATGTTGAGTAGGAATGCTAACAATAAGAAAAATTCTAAAGGCAAGGAAGTTAAGGAAATAAATATATGATGACATACAATTGGGATAATCTCAAATTGTATACATACTTTAACAGCTGATAGCTGTAGATTCGCTTACATTTTGAAAATGAAATGTATTTTTATAAACACTGCCTTCAACACACATTTTGGGGGGATACCCTGTATATAACCTATAGAAAACTAAAGCAAAGAATGACTCCAAGGACATTAGTAGAGCACAGTGATCACAAGAGTCCAGAATTTTAAATGAGTCAGCAATATTTCTATCATCCATTATGTCAATCAAAACCAAAGGCAATTTATTTAGAAACAAAGTACAGATGCAAATTTCACACCTACCAAATGACTCTATTTACTAATCTAAAAAGGTATTTTACTTTCATTATTAAGTATAATTCAATCATGTAAGATACTATGTCTTCTGAAAACTAATGTAATATCTCACATCCAAACTTACCCAGTCATTTTAGTAGCCATATCTAACACTATACTCTTCCATTCTTGTTGCTGATACTGCCAAATTCTTGCTGTTCCATCTCTGCTACCACTAACAAATCTTAAACTGCAGAGAAACAGTAAAAATACCCTTATTACTTTCCTCCAAAAAGGAAATCATTTTTTTGCTAATCATAAAAGTCATACTTTCATCCACATATACTACTGGGGAAAAAAAAAGGTGTACTTTAGAAAACAAGTTTATCTCAAAAAGATAAACAAGTTACTGCATGAACTAGCAAGTCTACCCCCAGGTATATATCCAAAGGAAATAAAAACAGCCCATACAAATATTTATGGCATTATTCATAACAGGCCAAGAAGTAGCACCAGCCCAAATGTCCATCAACTGATAAATGGATAAATTGTTATATATCCATACATTCAAATAATATTCATCAATAAAAAGGAAAGAAATAATGATAAATGCTGCAACATGGATGAATATTGAAAACATTATGCTAAGTGAAAGAAGTCAGTCACAAAAGATTCCATTTGTGAAATGTCCAGAATGGGCAAATCTAGAGACAAAAAATAATGGTTGACCAGAGCTGAGAGTGGGGATGTAAAAGGATTGTAGATTGTAGATTGAGAGCTAAAAGGTATGAGATTTCTTTTTGAGGCGATTAAAATGTTCTAAACTTAATTGTGTTGAATGTAGCACAATTCTATGAATATACTAAAATCCATTGAATTTTATATTATGTAGATTATATCTCAATATAACTGTTATAAAAATATATTCATTAAGCAATAATTCCATCACTGTACATATGTTTCTATTCTTTAAGTACTTTATAAAAAACACACATATATACTTATACATCTCACCCAAAGGAAATAAAATTACACTGTATATAATATTTATAATGCTTTTCTCTAACTTAAGTATACTTTATAGAAATATTTCTATGTGTATAAATACAAAACAGACACATTTTTAAAAATATATATTTTTTATTCATTTTAGAGAGAAGGGAGAGGGAGAAAGATAGAAACATCAATACTGAAAAGAGAATCATTGATCTGCTGCATTCTGAACGTCCCTTACTGGAGATCAAACCCACAACCTGGGCATGCCCCAATTGGGAATCCAACCATGACCTCCTTGTTCATAGGTCAACACTCAACCACTGAGTGACGCCAGCTAGACAAAACTAACCTCGTTTTCAATGTGTTCTACTATGTGCATGTATCAAAATGTATTTAATCACTACCTTAATGATGCATATTTATACTACTTCCAGCTTTCACGATCATGAATAATGTAATGAATCTCAATATACATCTTTGTACAATCACAGATATATAATTTTTTTTTAAGATTTAGGAACATACTGCCAAATTACTTCTGAAGTTTTTAATAATTTCTAATCTCAGGAAAAAATTATGGGAGAGTAGCTATTTTCTCAAAACCCTTGGCTATTTTGAATGTTATTATTCTTCATTATCTTGTCATTCTTAAAGAAAAATATTAATATTATTCTAAATTGCATTTCTTTGATCACTAGTAAAATTGTATATCTTTTCATGTATTAATTGATCATATAACTAAGAGAGTTTCTCCTATAGACTATAAGATTAGATTCCCGGAAATTTTCTTTGAAAGTTTTGAGGAGGGGGCACTTTTTTTTCAGAATGGAATTGCTGAGGTGATAGTCTATAAATATAGAACTGTCAGCAGACTTCTAGCCACCCTAACCAGAGAATTTACCAGCAATGGAAATAACAGAGAGAGATATAATTAAGAGGTGAAAGATTCCTAAGGAGGCTCAAGGACAGAAGATAAACCTTACAGCCATATAAGACTAAGCTTTTCAGAGACATATACAAAAAGATAGTGCTGAGGAGGACAAATGGCAGTGGAATAGTCAGACATGTACTAAGCCTTTTCCCAGAACACATAGAATGAGCAGCTGAAACGAGTAACATAAACCCCAAATTGGGGACTCGGCTGGTGAAACAATTTACAGCCAGGAAGGGCAGAGGACCCGTTGAGAAAACAAGGGCACCGATACCAAATAAGCAGAAGATACATAAGAAGCCTGCTCCTGTGCAAGGAGCAGCAACCCTGCGAGCAGCCCACCCCAGGCTGAAGAGCAGCAGTCTCATGGATCCCGCATCTGTCCAAGTAGCAGCAGCTGTGTGAGTGGCAGGCCACTATCTGAGAAGCAGCAGCTGCAGGAGAAGTCTGCCTACCACTGAGGAGGGCAGTCTGTACCCATCTGAAAAGCAGCAGCTGTGTGAGCAGCCTGACCCCATCCAAGGAGCAGCTCCATGATCAGCCTGCCCACATTTGAAGAGAGAGAAGCAGCCCCAGTAGCCCACCCCAGTCTGAGTAGCAGCAGCCACAAGGGAAGATTGCCCACGTCTGAGGAACAGCAGTTCATCACACCCACACCAGTCAAAGGAGCACCAGCCACACATAGCCAGCACCCACCTGATAAGCAGCAGCCAGATGAGCAGCCCACCCCACCTGAAGAGCAGCAGCCACACAAGCAAACTGCCCCTATACAAGAATCAACAGCCTCATAAGCAGCTTGCCTCATCTGAGGAGCAGCAGCTGCATGAAGCCAGCCCCCATCCAAGGAGCAGCAGCCATGTGAGCAGTCCACTCCCATCCAAGAAGCAGCAGCCAAGCGAGCAGTCCATATCTGTCCAAGGAACAGCAGCTGCATACAGTCTTACCCATCTGAGAAGCAGTAGCCTCATAATAAGCCCACCCCCCTTCGAGGAGCAGCAGATCTGTGAGCAGCCTTCCCCCACCATCCAGAGGAATCACCACTGTAGCACACAGCACACACTAGAGAAGCCGCTGCCAAATGAGGAGCCACTGATACTGCAACTGCCCAAGGAGCAACTGCCACCCAAGGAGCAGCCTCTGCACAACTGGACATCTATATCAATTAGTGAAATAAAAAATGGGTAGACAAAGGAACCCTGAAAGGGACAAAAAGGAATCATCAGAAAAGCAGCTAGGTGAAACAGAGGCATGCAATATGTCAGATAAATCAATTACGAATAAGGGCCATACAGTGCATAAACCAGATGGAGGAAAATATCAACAACTTATGTATGTATCAAGAAGAAAGGAAGAGCGATATAGCTGCGATAAAAAACACAATGGAGGAGAAACCAAGATGGCGGCATAGGTGAACACCTAACCTGCTGCCTCGCACAACAATTTCAAAACTAAAAGACAGAATGGACATCTTCCAGAACCACAGGAAAGCTGGATGAGTGAAAATTCTACAAGTAGAAGTAAAGAGAGGAGCACACGGAGACTCAGAGGAGCTGAAAAACCTGAGGTACAGAGACACGCTCTTGGAGAGGACGGACGGAGGAGCGCTTGGCTGACTTCCTCTAGCGAGAGACGGAAAATCCAACTGCACTGAACCCAGCTCCAGGCAAGACTCACAGAGGAGTCTGGACTGTTGTGAAAAGTAAGAAGTACATGGAAACGTAGCGGAGCCGCAAAAGACAGAAGTCTGGGGGCTCACGTAAGTTCATGCGAAAATGTGCATGAAAGTACAAAAACAGAGCGCTGACTGCTGATTGTGCCTGGCTTCCTCTAGCAGGAGGAAAACAAAACCTGACAACACCACTGAAATTCAGGTCCAACTGCACTGAACCCCATTTTCAGGTGACACCCTGGGGACCCAGACACATATGGGTCCATAGAGCGCACAGAAACTCAGGGGAATCAAAAGGCAGAGTTCCGGAAGCCCATCCGCACGCATGCGTATGAAAGGCAGAGGTCTGGAGACAAGGCCGCATGTGCAGAAAACAGCTGATCCTTACAACCAATTGGCTTGGAGGTCACTCCTCCCAGGTGATACCAACAACAATCAAGAAGTAACTACAACAAGATTGTACACACAGTCCACAATGGGATGCACCAAGAGTGTCCACCTCAGATAACTGGGGAGGCAGAGCTACTGGGCCACCTCGGACAGCTAGCACACAAAGCTACTCTACCAACTCAGGGAAGCAGTGAAATATACGGAGACTAAAGAACAGATCCCAAACGAAAGAAATGGAGGAAAACTAATGACTGGATATACAGTTCAAACCCATAGTAATAAGGTTTTTCAAAAATTTCCTAGAAAAAATGGATAAATTTAGACAGACACAAGAGGATTTGAAAAATAACCAACTAAAAATTAAACATACACTGACTGAAATAAAAAATATTATAGAGAAACCTAACAGCAGACTAGAGAAATGCAAGAATCAAGTAAAATATTTGATATAAAAAGAAGCAAAAAACACTCCACTGGTAAAGCAAAAAGAATTTAAAAAAATGAAGATAGTGTAAAGATCCTCTGGGACAACTTCAAGTGTACCAACATCCAAATTATGTGGGTGCCAGAAAAAGAGAGAGAGCAAGATATTAAAAATCTATTTGAAGAAATCATGACTGAAAATTTTCCCCACATGGTGAAAGAAATGGACTTACAAGTCCAGGAAGCACACAGAACCCAAACAAAAGGAATCCAAAGAGGACCACACTAAGACACATCATAATTAAAATACCAAGAGCAAAAGAAAAAGAAAGAATATTAAAAGAAGCAAGAGAAAAACAGTTAATTACCTACAGGGGAGCACCCATTCGACTGTCAGCTGATTTCTCAACAGAAACTATGAAAGCCAGATGAGAGTGGCAAGAAATATTCAACGTGATGAATAGCAAGAACCTACAACCAAGATTACTCTACCCAGCAAAGCTATCATTCAGAATTGAAGGGCAGATAAAGAGCTTCACAGATAAGAAAAAGCTAAAGGAGTTCATCAACACCAAACCAGTATTACATGAAATGCTGAAAGGTACTCTTTTAGAAGGGGAAGAATAAAAAGGTAAAGGTAAAAATTATGAACAACAAATACATATCTATCAACAAGTGAATCTTAAACTCAAGTGAATTGAAAATCTGATGAACATAATAAACTGGTGTATATAATAGAATCAGGAGCATAGAAAGAAAATGGACTGATAATTCTCAGGGGGAAAGAGGTAAGGGGAGTTGCAGGGGGAAACTGAACAAAAATCATACACCTATGGATGAAGACAATGGGAGGGAGGTAAGGGCAGAGAGTTGGGTAGGAACCTGGTGGAGGGGAGATATGGGAGGAAAAAAGAGGAACAATTGTAATAATCTGAACAATAAAGATTTATTAGACAGGAAAAAGAGAAGATGGCGGCATAGGTAAACACCTACACTGCTGCCTCGCACAACAATTTCAAAACTACAACTACAAGACAGAACGGACATCATCCAGAACCACAGGAAAGCTGGCTGAGTGGAAGTTCTACAGCTAGAGGGAAAGAGAGGGGCTCACAGAGGTCCAGAGGAGCTGCAAAAAGCTGAGGTACGGAGACACGCGCGCTGAGAGAGCGGGTGCCGGAGTACCTGGCTGGCTTTCTCTGGCGGGAGGGAGACGGAGACTCCCAACGGCTTTGAACCCCTTATCTTACGACACTAAACCCCAAATCCAGCCGAAACTCATACGGGGGGAGTTTGGACTGTGAAAAGGGAGAAGTGCACGGAAATTTAGGGGAGTTGCAAAGGATCAGAGGTCTGGTCATGCATGGCACCACGCGGAGGACGGATTGCTGATTGTGCCGCTGGCTTTCGCGAGTGGGCGGAAGACAGACCCTCCGAACTGTGCCACTTCTGACTCCACTGGGCCCCTGTTTCGGGCGAAACCCTGGGGACCTAGACTCGTGTGGTCCTGGTTCGCAGGGGAGCCGGAAAGGCAGCGGTTAGAGGTGCTGTGGGTGCGCGAGCGCACAAGGACCGCTCCAGCCATTACCCAGTCAAGTGAGACTCAGGGGCCATGGAGGGCGGGGCTGACTGGAAGGCAAGGCTGTCCCTTAAGCCCTGAGACTCCACCCCTCCCAAGCTCAGCAGAGGCTTCTTCGGCTGAATCCAGCACAGAAGTTTCCCCGGCACAGTGAAAATGCCGAGACAAGGGAAGGGATTACAAGCAAAAGAAATGGAGGAAAAAGAACGACTGGATATAGAGTTCAAAACCACGCTTATAAGGTTTTTCAAGAATATGCTAGAAAAGATGGATAAATTTAGTGAGACTCAAGAGAAGATGATAAATACACTGACTGAAATAAAAACTATTATGCAGAGTACTAACAGCAGACTAGAGAAAGGCAAGGATCAAGTCAAAAATTTGAAATATAAAGAAGCAGAAAACATTCAACTGGAAAAGCAAGAAAAGAATCCAAAAATGTGAAGATAATGTAAGGAGCCTCTGGGACAGCTTCAAGCGTACCAACATCAGAATTGTGGGGGTGCCAGAAGAAAAGAGAGAGCAAGATACTGAAAACCAGTTTAAAGAAATAATGACTGAAAACTTCCCACATCTGGTAAAAGAAATAGACTTACAAGTCGAGGAAGCACACAGAACCCCAAAGAAAAGGAACCCAAAGAGGACTACACCAAGACACATCATAATTAAAATGCCAAGAGCAAAAGAGAAAGAGAGAATATTAAAAGCAGCAAGAGAAAAACAGTTTATTACCTACAAGGGAGCACCCATACGACTGTCAGCTGATTTCTCAACAGAAACGATGCAGGCCAGACGGGAGTGGCAAGAAATATTCAACATGATGAACAACAAGAACCTACAACCAAGAATAATCTATCCAGCCAAGCTATCATTCAGAATTGAAGGTCAGATAAAGACCTTCACAGAGAAGAAAAAGCTAAAGGAGTTCATCAACTCCAAACCAGTATTATATGAAATGCTGAAAGGTACCCTTTTAGAAGAGGAAGAAGAAAAAGGTAAAAGACAAAAAATTATGAACAACAAATACACATCTATCAACAAGTGAATCTAAAAATTAAGTGAATTAAAAATTTGATCAACAGAATAAACTGGTGAATATAATAGAATCAGGAGCACAGAAAGGGAGTAGACTGATAATTCTCAGGAGGACAAAAATCATAAAGCATCTAACAGACTGTGAAATTATAGCAGAAAGATTAAAGTTAGGTGAGGTAAATAAGTGATCAATCAAAGGACTTGTATGCATGCTTATAAACATAACCAATGATCACAGACACTGGGGGGTCGGGGTACGCCTGGGAGGGAGGGGGGGCAATGGGGAGATATGTATAAAAAATTAATAAAAATTAAAAAAAAAGATTTATTAAAATTAAAAAAAAAACACCATGGAAAGTTTCAACAGCAGACTAGAAAAAGCGGAGGACTGAAATAGTAAATTATAAGACAGGGAAGCAAAACACACCCAAACTGAACTGCAATTTGAGAAAAAAATTAAAAGATAGGAGAACAGCCTAAGCAAGTTATAGGATATAAAACAAAGAAACATGAATAATAGGGGTGCCAGAACAACAGGAAGAGGAACAAAGGTTAGAAAACCTATTTGAACAAATAATGTCAGAGGAGGCTGCCGGGGATTATGGTGGCTGGCAGGACGGAGGTGAGGGAGAGGAAGTGAGGGAGGGGACAAAAAGAGAGTGTATGGGTGTGTGTGGTGGGAGTGTGATTGAGTGAGGGACAGTTGAATCTCAGGGGAGCAGTGGGGGCTGGTAGTCCAGGGTTTCTTGGACAAGGAGAGACTGCCATCGTGGCTTTAACTCCCCGGACTGCTGAACTCAGGTGCAGAGCCCGTGCTATCTTAAAGGTAAAAAACAGCCTTTCTTTGGGAACTCACCAACACTGCCAGCAAGACAGGCATTGGAGCTGGCCTGCAACACAAGAGCCACTCCAGCCAGAGTCCCACAAACCTGCAGACCCTGCAGATCTACGGACCCTGGGAACTCCGCCTCCAAAGCAGTGAGTGCAACCACCCCCTTCCCAGCGACATAAATGCGGCTGCGGATGCGGCCATACACGGGTCCAGGAATACGATCTCCCGGGTCACCATGTGTGTGCGGGTCACCGATTGTATGTACACCATGTGCTTGCACAAAGGTTTCGGATGTGCCACAGTTTAGCTGGAGCTACACACTAGTCCCCACCTGCAGAACTCCAGGGTCGACGCGTTTCCTTGCACCACAGTTCCTCAGTCTGCAGTGTGCCTTCGAGCCAGTTTGCGAAGCACCCTAGGCCCTGTGCTTACATGTCAGGGTCGCCACATCTGTCGCACCCTAGGCCCTGTGTTTGCTTGTTCTGGTTGCCCGGTCTGTGGCGTGCCTTCTTATCTGGTTTGTGGAGCTCCCTTGTCACTGGCATTTTCGGTGTGCCCTCAAGGCCACCACCCAAGTCGGGTTTTCACCAGCTCATTTCTGGCAGTCCACTGCCTAAACAATGCCCGTGAGCCACTGGGAGCCCGTGCAGGTGTGATTTTTTAACTCTGCACACCACAGACATGCCTCCCCAGGGTGTAGGCCCCTGAAACACATCACCGCAACAGACGGATCTTGGTGCCACTGTGTATCCCTGCTGGGCACGCGTCCTCTCAATTAAGGGTGCAAAACAGCAAAATAGGGACAGTCCTCTCCATGGCTGCTGACTTCTAGAAACCACAATTTTGCTGCTCACGCTTGCAGATCTAAATCAAGAGAACCCAAATAGCTCAAGTAGGAAACTACAATAAGTTAACAAACACAGGAGAACTGAGAGAATACACCAGTAGCACCATTCCCCCCCCCAAAAAAATAGGGTAGGAAAGCAATTGGAACTACAATTAAAACATTACAGGAAAACATGGGAATAAATAAAAGCAATCCCCAAAGGAAAGAAAAGGGAATCACCAGAAGGAGAATTAGATGAAATTGAAGTGAGCAGCCTTTCAGAGAAAGAATTCAGAGTAATGGTTTTAAGGATGTTTAAACAGATGGAAGACAAATACACACAACTCAATGACAATATCACACAACTCAAAGAGAACTATAAGGAGCTGAATGAGAATGTCACCAACAAGAAGAGAAACCAAGAGGAGATGAAGAAAGACATAGCTGCAATAAGGAATACAATGGAAGGCCTAAATAGTAGACTAGAAGAGGCTAAGGACCGCATCAACGAATTAGAAGACAAGGTAGGAAAAAACACACAAACACAGCAACAATTGGAAAAAAATATTTAAAAAAGAAGAGACCTAAGGGAGCTTTGCAACCACACAAAACGAAACAACATAGGCTAAATTGGGATACCAGAAGGAGTGGAAGAAAAGCAAGGAATAGAAAACCTATTTGAAGAAATAATGACAGAAAATTTCCCTGATATTGGCAAGGAAAAAAATATGACAGGCCAAGAAGTACACAGAGTCCCAAACAAGCTGAACCCCAAAAAACTGACACATCATAATTAAACTGGCGAACACTAAGGACAAAGTAAAAATCTTAAAGGCCGCCAGAGAGAGACAGAAAGTTACCTACAAGGGATCTCCTATTAGAATATCAACTGATTTCTCAACAGAAACACACCAGGCCAGAAGGGAATGGAATGAAATATATAAAGTGATGCAAAACAAGGGTCTGAACCCAAAAATACTATATCTAGCAAGACTATCATTCAAACTTGAAGGTGGAATCAGGAGCTTTACAGACAAGAAAGGGCTAAGAGAGTTTATCACAACCAAGCCAATAATGCAAGAAATGCTAAAGGGACTGCTGTAAAAAGAATAAAGAGAAAAGCAAAAAACAACAACAACAACAATAACAACAACAACACACAAACACTAAGGAAAAATATGACTACAAACATGAACTTGTCAATAATATCATTAAACATAAATGGGTTAAATGCACCAATCAAAAGACATAGGGTAGCTAAATGGTTAAGAAAACAGAACCCATACATTTGCTGTCTACAAGAGACCCACCTCAGAGAAAACCATTTACACAGATTGAGAGTGAAGGGATAGAAAAAGTTTTTCAGGCAAATAGAAATGAGAAAAAAGCTGGGGTGGCAATACTTCTATCTGATAAAATAGACTTCAAAGTAAAGGCTATAACAAGAGATAAGGAAGGCCACTGCATGATACTAAAAGGAGCATTCACCAAGAAGATATAATTCTGGTAAACATATATGCACCTAATATAGGAGCCCCTAAATACATAAAAAATTCCTGGAAGATATCAAGGGAGAGATCAACAACAATTCAAACATAGTAGGGGATTTTAATACACCACTGACATCTCTGAACAAATCCTCTAGACAAATAATCAGCAAAGAAAGAGCAATTCTAAATAACTCACTAGATCAGATGGACCTAATTGACATCTTCAGAGCATTTCACCCCAAAGCTACAGAATATACATTCTTCTCAAGTGCACACCAGACATTCTCAAAAATAGACCACATACTGGGACACAAGCAAAGTCTCCTCAAATTTAAAAAGATTGAAATCATATCAAGCATTTTCTCAGACCACAATGGCATAAGATTAGAAATAAACTACAATAAAAACATTCAAAAAAATTCAAACACTTGGAAGTTGAATAGCTAAACAGTGATTGGGTTATAAATGAGATCAAAGAAGAAATTAAAAATATTCTGGCGACTGAATATTCCCCTGTAAAAGAGTTATCAAGATTTTAGATTAATTTAAATTGGCGAACTGAAATAAGCGAACACCCAAGAAAATTTAAGTGTACTGGACAAAAAGCTGTTTCTAAAGTTTTAATTAAAATTTCTATTGCTAGCTCATCTCATGGTAAAATTGCTTAATATGTAATGAACAGAAAATAGGCATATTTGTGTGCAAAAAATTAAAACTTAAAGTTATCAAGATTGCATTAAAAATTTTACCAAATTCTCCATTAATCAAAAAAAAGGGGGGGTGGGAGAGTAGGATAATATTATGTAGGGAAAAATATGTGGTAAGTAAATTACATCTAGAAAATTTTCACTTTAGAAAATTAATTTCCATTTGTAATACTAACAGCAAGACACCCATGAAAAACACACATGGTGTCAAAATAAGCCAAAGGAAAACTAGGTATGCAAAAATAAAAAGGACCCCAAGTCAATTTTATAGAAAAGATTCCTGTTTTAACTCTTGGTCGAGAATATGTTTATATACTTTCAGAAAACAATTCCAAGACCAAGTGGACTCCTGCACAGAGAGGAACTGACAGGTCTGCGCCAACCAGGAAAGCAAGAGGGGAAACAGTCCAGAGATGGAAAATGTGGACGACGCCTTGCCATGTGAGTAGTCAGCAGCAGTGCATCGCTACAGGATGTCTAGGACTAAACAAGAGAGGGTCGGACTGGCATTGCCACATTTGACCACTATCCAGATACCATTGATGACATATACATATAACGAACTGTTTGACATTGAAACTGGGACTGAAAGCTATCGGACATTGAAAGTGGGACTTAAATATTTTCCTTTTGCTCTTGTGGGTTTATTTCTAGCCTAAAGGGGCAAAATGTTTTTAAAGACAAGAATCAGGGGATTGGGTGGAAGCAGATGCAGAGGCAAAGAAGCAATGAACAGACTGTCTTGCTACAGTGGAAAGGCAGGGGAGGTTGGGGGGAGGGTCCTGTAGGAGATCAACCGAAGGACTTGTATGTGTGTATGTGTAGGCATAGCCAGTGGATACAGGGCAATGTGGAGGGAGGGGGGGGGAGATGGATGAGGGCACGTACTGGGGGGTGGGGAGGACAATAGGGAAAAAAATTAATTAATTAATTTAAAAAAAGAAAGAAAGAAATAATGTCAGATAATTTCCCTGATGTGGTAAAGAAAAGTCACATAAGCAGAGAGAGTCCCAAACAGGATGAACTCAAAAACACCCAGACAGAGATACATCATAATTACAATGGAAATTATAAGGACGAAGAGAGAATAAAAGGCAGCAAGAGAGAGACAGAAAGTTACATACAAGGGATCTCCCATTAGATTATAAAATGAATTCTCAACAAAAACACATCAGGCCAGAAAAGAAGGAAGAAAATTTACAAAGTGATACAAAGCAAGGGACTGGATCCAAGACTACTCTATTCAGCAAAGGCTAACATTCAAAATTGAAAGGGAAATAAGGAGCTTCACAAACAAAAAAAATTAAGGGAGTTTATAACTACTAAGCCAACAATGCAAGAAATGTTAAATGGACTGCTATAAAAATAAGAACTAAAAAGATAAGAAGGAACACAGGCACATACACACAAAAGAAACTGGCTAAAAACAAGTACCTTTCAATAATAACTTTAAACATAAATTGACTAAATGCTCCAATCAAAAGACATCGAGTGGCTGAATGGATAAAAGAACATGACCTAGATACATGCTATCTACAGGACCCCTACCTCAGAACAAGGGACTCACACAGACTGAAAGTGAAAGGATAGAAAAATATCTTTCAGGAAAATGGAAATAAAAAAATAAAAAATAAAAAACACTGGGGTACCAATACCTATATCTGACAAAATAGACCTCAAAGTATAAGCCATAACAAGAGATGAGGAAAGCCACTTCAAAATATTAATGGGATTCAGAAAACTAGCAATATAACCTTGATAAACATATATGCACACAATATAGGAGCACACAAATACATTAAAAAAAATCCTGAAAGATATCAAGAGAGAAATCAGTACAATCATAGTAGGGGACTTTAATGCAGGACATACATCACTGGATAAATCCTCTAGACCAATGGTCAGCAAACTGCAGCTCGAAAGCCACATGTGACTCAAGATCTAGGGTTTGCCACTCTGTTGACTAATGAGTTTGAGAACCACTGCCTTAGGAATAAAAAAAAAAATTAGTGAAGAAACAGTAATCCTAAATGACTCTGGAGCAGATGCACTTGATTGACATCTTCAGAACATTTCACCCCAAAGTCACAAAATACATATTCTTCTCAAGTGCACATGGGACATTTCATTTTTCCCCATTTTTTATTAATGTATTACAAGTGTACATAACTTCTCATTGCCACCTCACTGTAATCCCATACACACCCTCACCCCACAGTGTCTTGCTTCCATTGCTTATGCTTACATGAATGCATACAAGTACTTTGGATGATTTCTTATCTACTCCAACTCTCCCTATCATTCCCAGTGTAATTTCTGACTGTTTGATGCTTTACTGCCTATGTATCTTTTTGTTCATCAGTATATAATATACTTTTTATTACCCATAAATTAGTGAGATCATGTGATATTTTTCTTTGACTGGCTTGTTTCACTTAGCATAAAACGCTCCAGTTCCATCCAGGTTGCTGCAAACCATAAATATTCCTTCTTTTTTATGGCAGCACAGTATTCCATTGTGTAGATGTACCATAGTTTACTGAACCAGTAATGTGAAGACAGGCACGTAGGCTGTTTTCAAATGTTAGTTTTATATATTGTGCTGCTATGAACATGGGGTGCATATATCTTTTGTGATTGGGGTTTCTAGTTTCCTGGGATATATTCCTAGGTGTGGGATTAATGGGTCAAATGGGAGTTCCATTTTTCGTTTTTTGAGGAAACTCCATACTGTTTTCCCCACAGTGGCTGCACCAGTATGCATGACCACCAGCAGTGCACGAGGATTCCTTTTTCTCTGCATCCACAACAACACTTGTCATTTGTTGCTTTGTTCATGAAAGGCATTCTGACAGGTGTAAGATGGTATCATATTGTCGTTTTCATTAGTATCTCTCAGATAATTAGTGACTTTTAGCATGTCTTCATGTGTCTCTTGGCCTTCTTTCTGTTGTCTTTCGAAGAGGTTTTATTTAGGTCTGTGGCCCATTTTTTTTATTGGTTCATTTATTTTCCTTTTATGAAGTTGTATAAGTTGCCTGTAGATTTTGGAGTTTAAAACTTTTATCAGTGATAACATTTGCAAATATATTCTCCCGTACAGTGGGCTTTTTTGTTGTATGTTAAAGGTTTCTTTTGCTGTGAAAAAGCTTTTTATTTTGATGTAGTCCCATTTATTTATTTTCTCTTTAGCTTTCATTGCCCTAGGAGCAGTATCAGTGAAGAAGTTCCTTTGGCATATGTTGGAGATTTTGCTTCCTGTGGTTTCCTCTAGTATTTTCATGATTCCCTGTCTTATGTTTAAGTCCTGTATCCATTTTGAGTTTATTTTTGGGTGTGGTGTAAGTTGGTGGACTAATTACATTTCTTTGCATGTATCAGTCCAATTTTACCAACACCATTTATTAAAGAGACTGTCGTGACTACATTGTATGTTCGTGTTTCCTTTGTCAAATATTAATAAGCCAAAGTGGTTTGGGTAGATATCTGGATTCTCTATTCTTTCCATTGGTCTATATGTCTATTCTTGTGCAAGTACCAGGCTGTTTTGAGAACAGTGGCTTTGTAACACAGCTTGAAATATGGTACTGAGATCCTACCTACTTTATTTTTCTTTCTCAGGATTGTTGTGGCTATTCGGGGTCTTTTTTGATTCCAGATGAATATTTGGAGAGGTCATTTTAGGTCTGTGAAATATGCCATTGGTATTTTAAGGAGAGGTGTATTGAATCTATAAATTGCTTTGGGTAGTCCACACATTTTAATGATGTTGATTTTCCCAGTCCATGAATATGGTATGTTCTTCCACCTGTTTATGTTTTCCTCTACTACTTTTTTCACTATCCTATAGTTTTCCACATATAGGTCTTTTACCTACTTAGTTAAGTTTATTCCTAGGTATCTTAATTTTTTTTGGTGTGGTAGTAAATGTGATTGCTTTTTTAGTCTCTCTTTCTCTAAGTTCACTATGAGTGTACAGAAATGACATACATTTCTTGTAATAATTTTGTATCCTTCTATAGTGCCAAATTCATTTATTAAGTCCATTAGTTTTTCTGATGGGGTCTTTCAGGTCTTTTTATACAATATCATGTCATCTGCATATAAGGACAGGTTTAATTTTTTTCCAATTTGGATGACTTTTATTTGCTATTCTTGTCTAATCACAATGGCTAACACTTTCAATACTATGTCCAATAGGCATGGTGAGAGTGGGCATCCCTGTCTTGTTCCTGTTCTAAGGGTAAATGGTTTTAGTTTTTGCCCATCGAGTATGATGTTGGCTATGGGTTTGTCATATATGGCTTTTATTATGTTGAGTTATGATCCTTCTATTCTTACCTTGCCAAGACTTTTTACCAAGAAAGGGGATTAGATTTTGTCAAATGGTTTTTCTGATTCAATTGATACGAATATGTGATTTTTATCTCTCAATATGTTTATGTGATGGATCAAGTTTTTTGATATGTGGATGTTGTACCATTATTGCATCCCTGGGATAAATCCTACTTGGTCACGATGTATGATCTCTCTGATGGACTGCTGGATCCAATTTACTAGAATTTTGTTGAGAATTTTGGCATCTATGTTGATGAGGAATATTGGCTGGTAATTCACTTTCATTGTGTTGTCATTACCTGGTTTTGTATTTGGGTGATGCTGGCTTCACAGAAGGAGCTTGGAAGTGTTCCTTCTTCTTGAATT
Source organism: Lasiurus cinereus (assembly GCA_011751065.1). Lineage (NCBI taxonomy): Eukaryota > Metazoa > Chordata > Mammalia > Chiroptera > Vespertilionidae > Lasiurus > Lasiurus cinereus. Next base: position 20,270,154 of record JAAGEH010000029.1, on the reverse strand, counting down.
TTTTGAAATAGTCTGAGGAGGAAAGGTTTTAATTCTTCCTTGAATGTTTGGTAAAACTCCCTGGTGAACCTATCTGCTTTTGTTTCCTGGAAGCTTTGTGAATATTGCTTCCATTTCTTCCATATTTATTGGCCTATTGAGATGTTTAGATTCTTTCTGATTGAGTTTTGGAAGGCTATATTTTTTAGGAATATGTCCATTTCCTCCAGGTTATCCAATTTGTTGGAATAGAGCTGTTCATGGTATTTTCAAACAATACCTTGTATTCCGGTGGGATCTGTTTTTATTTCACATCATTCCTTTCTGATTTTGTTTATTTGGATCTTCTCTATTTGCTTCTGGTTGAGCCTGGCTAGAGGTTCATCAATCTTGTTTATGCTTTCAAAGAACCAGCTCTTGGTTTTGTTGATCTTTGTGTTGTTTCTTTGGGCTCTATGTCATTTATATCTGTTCTGATCTTTATTATTGCCTTCTTTCTACTTACATTGGGCCTTTCTTTATGCCCTCTAACTCTTTGAATTGTAGTATTAAGTAATTTATTACCACTGTCTCTTGTTTTTTACAGGTAGAACTATGAACTTACCTATCAAGACTGCTTTCACTGTGTCCTATATATCACCTATTGTATTTTCATTGTCATTTGTTGCCTTGATGATTTCATTTCTTCCTTGATCTCTCTGGTAACCCAGTCATTCTTTAATAGCATGCCATTTAGTATCCATGTGTTTGATTTCTTTGGATTGTTTTTATTGTAGTTGATTTCCAGTTTTATGCCACTGTGATCTGAGAAAATGCTTGATGTGATTTCTATCTTCTTGAATTTTAAGAGACTTTGCCTATGACCCGACATTTGGTCTATCTTTGAAAATGACAGATGTGCACTTGAGAAGAATGTATATTCTGTGGCTTTGGGGTGAAATGTTCTGAAGATATCAATTCCAATGAGTCTAGTCAGTCATTTAGGATTGATTTTTTTTTGCTGATTTTTTGTTTAGAGGATTTGTCCGATAGTGATAGTGGGGTATTAAAGTGTGCTAGTATGATTCTATTGCTTTCAATCTCTCCCTTGATAACCTCCAGGAGTTGTTTTATGTATTTCAGTGCTCCTGTATTGGATGTGTATATGTTTACCAGAGTTATTTCTTCTTGTTGGATTGCTCCCTTTAGTATTATAAAGAGGCCTTACTTATCTCTTATGTCCTTTACTTTGAGATCTAATTTTTCAGATATAAGTATTGCTTTCCCAGATTTTTTTCCTTTCCATTCGCCTAAAAAACCTTTTTCCATGCCTTCACTTTCAGTTTGTGTTTGTGTTTTTTTCTGAGGTGGAGTTCTTGTAGAGAGGAGATATATGGGTCCTGTTTTCTTATCTAATCTGTTACTCTGTCTTTTGATTGGGGCATTTAATCCATTTGCATTTAAAGTGATTATTGATAGTTATTTCTCACCATTTTTATGCTTTAACCCAATGTTCCTTCTCGCTTCCTATTTCAACTTTCACAGCACACTCTTTAGCTTTCTTGCATTGCTGGTTTGGTGGTAATATATTCCCTTGGTCTTTTTTTGTCTGTGAAGCTACTGATTTCACCTTCAATTTTGATGGATAGCCTTGCTGGGTACAGTATTCTTGGATTCAGACCCTTCCTTTGCATGACTTTGTATATTTCATTCCATTCCCTTCTGGCCTGATGAGTTTCTGTTGAGAAATCCGTCACTAGTCTGATCGTGATTCCTTGGTAGATAACTTTCTGTCTCTCTCTGGCAGCTTTTAAGATTCTTACTTTGTCATTGGTTTCACCAATTTAATTATAACATGCCTTGGTGTCAGTCTTTTTGCGTTCATTTTGCTTGGGACCCTATGAGGTTCTTGGATTTGTGTGGGTTTTTATTCCAGATATCAATTGTCATTATTTCTTCAAACAGGTTTTCTATTCCTTGCTCAGTTTCCCCTCCATCTGGAACCCCTATTATGTGCATGTTATTTTGTTTCGTGTTGTCCCAAATTTCGCTAAGGCTCTCCTCTTGCTTTTTAATTTTTTTTCTAGAAGCTGCTCTACTTGTTTATTTTTTCGTATGTTGCCTTCTACCTCACTGATGCAGTCCTCTGCTTATTCTAGCCTACTCTTGATGCCTTCTATTGAGTTTTTACAGCAGCGATGTCATTTTTTATTTCTTCTTGGTTCTTCTTCATTTCCTCTTGGTTCTTATTTATATTGTCGAATTTATCTTCAAATCTTTTCAGTCACCTTATTACCATTTCTCTGAATTCTATATCTGGCAGGTTGCGTATCTCCATTTCCTTTACTTCCTTTTCTGGTGATGCTTATTTTTCTTTCATATGCAGGCTTTTTTCTTTGTCTGCTCATGGTCTCTCTTCTCCAGGTGAATGGTTATGTGGTTCTCTCTCTCCTCCATTGATTTAAAGGCACAAAATACAACACAAACAGGTACAATGCACAGGGCACTGAACAGAAATATATTCATGATATTAATAACTACAAATAAAGGTAAACACCAGACAGAGGCAAATTAAGGGATAGGAGATAAAGAAGAACAGAAAAGAGAAAATGAATAAAAAGAAAAGAAGGAGTGCCAAAATGAAATTGGGAGGGAAAAATAATAAGAGAGAAAAGAAAGAGAATAAGAAAGAGAAGGGGAACAAAGTATATATATACACACACACCTCCAATAGAATAGCCACTAATCCTAATAAATGCCAGCAACAAGTACCTGGAGGTTAATACAAACTACAAACAGCAACTAATATCAAGCAAGTTGAGGGAAAACAGAAGCAATAAACAAAGAAAAACACAGCAAACAAACAAAAAAAGACTAAGCAAAACAATCTTATATAAAAGCATAAAAAGTCGATATAATCAACATGCAAACAAATACCAATAAAAGGAGAGAGAGAAAAATAATTTCTGGATAGTGAAAACAGACAACAGAGAGCTGTGTATAAACTTGGAGCAGGGGATTAGAAATTAGATATATAAGTAGGGTTAATTTTATTTATTTATTTATTTATGTATTTATTTATGTATGTATGTATGTATTTATTTATTTATTTATTTATTTATTTATTTATTTATTATTGTGAAGTAGACATCATTTTTATTATTGTAGGGCTGGCCATTGATTCAGGATCCTTTGTGAAGTCCCTTGAAGTAGAGCTTAGTCTGATATCAGCACCAGGACCACGACTTCCCATTTTGTTTTGTTTTTTATACATGTATACATATATTCCCATTGAGCCCCCCCTCCAGGCATACTCCAATCCCCCAGTGTCTTGTGTTCATTGGTTATGCTTATATGCATGCATACAAGTCCTTTAGTTGATATCTTATCTACCCCACCTCTCCTTAAACTTCCTGCTGTAATTTCACAATCTGTTTGATGCTTTACTGCCTCTGTATCTATCCTTTTGTTCATCAGTTTATAATGTTCTTTATTATCCACAAATGAGTGAGATCATGTGATGCTTCTCCTTCATTGACTGGCTTATTTCACTAAGCATAAGGCTCTCCAGTTCCAACCAGGTTGCTGCAAATGGTAAGAATTCCTTCTTTTTAGTGGCAGCATAGAATCCCATTGTGTAGATGTACCATAGTTTTCTGATCCAGTCATCTGTTGATGGGCACCTGGGCAGTTTCCAAATTGTAGCTATTGTAAATTGTGCTGCTATGAACATAGGGGTGCATAAATCCTTTCTGATTGGTGTTTCTACTTTCTTAGGATATATTCCTAAGAGTGGGATTGCTGGGTCAAATGGGAGTCCCATTTTTAGTTTTTTGAAAAAACTCCATACTGTTCTCCACAGTGGCTGCACCAGTCTGCATTCCCACCAACAGTGCACAAGGGTTCCTTTTTTTCCGCATCCTCGCCAACACTTGTCATTTGTTGATTTGTTGATGATTGCTATTCTTACAGGTGTGAGATGTAAGTAGTTTTAAATTTTAACAGGGGGGAAAAAGAAAGAATATGGAAAATCTAAAGTAGGAAAAGGATAAGAGAAACAGGCAACAAACTAGGAAAAGTTAGGAAGAGAGTTTTGGCATAAAGGTAGAATTGAGATAGAGTAACATGATGCTAAAGGAAAGATGAAAATATAATTTAGAACATTAATCTCAAAGTAAAATAAACCGAAAATAAAATGACACTTTTTTAACAAAAAGGTAAAATATTGGCAGTATTAATACTGATTGAAAACAAAAATGTAATATTCAAAAAGGTAAAATCAAGTAAAGGAAAAAAGAAACAAAAATAGTTCCTTAGGTAAAAGCTGATAAAATAAAAATTAAAAATTAAAAAAAATAGATTATATAGTAGTGAAGGTCATTTACTTCCTCTATTGTTCTATTTGGCATGCCTGTTTACTAGTCAGGGTAGTAAGTATTACAGTTCCCTGGTTCCACTGCTCCTCAGTGTTGTAAGCCAGTCCTGATTTATAAGGAAGGGGTGTGTTTTCATTTCTTTATTCCTTTATTTGTGATTACACAAGACTCAATTTATGATTCAACCCCTGGGGAGCAGTGTTTATGGATTGACCTCCAAGAATATAATCTTCTCTAGCCTGTGATTAGATCCTGCTTTCCAATACCACTTTGTGGGAGTGGGCTGCCTCAGAGCTGGTTTTCCAACGTTCACTCCCAACTCTGATCCCCAGGTTCCAGAAGAACAACTTTCCCCTGCAGTCTCCTAAGGTTTCCCCAACTGGGTGATCCTATGTATCGGGCTCAGCAATCAGAAGCAAGGAACTGAAGAGGAAAGAGTACAACTAAGCAAACTCCCCTTGCCCCTACTGTCCAAGCAGCAAGCACACTTTTAAAGTCCCAGGCTGTCACTCTGCATCACATCAAAATGGGTTGCTTTCTAAAATTCCCTATGTTAGCACCTCTGAGGACCCCCTTCCACATTCACAGATCATGCCAGGCGCAACAACCACGATCTCTCCAGGTGCAGACTTCCTCCGGTTCTCCAGCTCCCTTAGTGTGCGAGCTTCTCTGTCCTGTGGGACCAGAGATCTCACCTTCTCCCAGGAGAAATCCGACCTTTCCATAGTGGAGTGTAGAGCTCCTCTGAATGTGCATGCTTGCACCAATTGGGGACCGGTGTTCTAGGATTTGCAGCTGCTTGCTGAGTACCGCAGTTGTAGATTCTCAGTCTTCCAATAACATTCACCCTCCCCTTCAAGATGGCGACGTCTCCACGTCCAAGCTGGCGGCTTCGGGAGGGAACCCACCAGCAATAGGGGCTTCTAAGTCAGGGGAGCCCCGTAAAGCAGTTCCCCGCCTTCTCCTGGAGTATAGCTGTCCCTCAACTCGCCAAAAAAAAACTTCCTGTGTGACCCTCAGCTGTTTCCTCTTTCTGCTCCAGTACAAGGCTCAGGACACGTCCGTCTATTCCACTGCCATGGTTTTTTCTCCACATATGGGACATTTTAAAAATAGATCACATATTGGGTCACAGGCCAAGTCTCCCCACATTCAAGAAGACTGAAATTATATTAAGCATCTTCTCAGACCACAAAGACAAATATTAGAAATAAACTACGATAAAAACAATCCAAAAAATTCAAACATTTGGTAGCTGAATAGCAAGCTATTAAAAAATTAATTGGGTTACCAAACAGATCAAACAAGTTATTAAAAACACCCTGGAAACTAATGATAATAAAAACACAAGAATCCAAAATCTATGGGACACAATGAAAGCAGTCCTGAGAGGGAAGTTTATAGCTCTACAGGCTTACCTCAAAAGAAAAAAAGAAAAAAAAAAAGAAAAGGAAAAAAAAATGGTAATAAATCATCTAACTCTACAACTCAAATCATTAGAAAGAGAGTAACAACAAAAGCCCAGAGTGAACAGAAGGAAGAAGATAATAAATATCAGAGCAGAAATGACTGACATTGAGACCAACAAAACAAAAAGAAACTAAATAAACAAAAAAACAATACAAAAGATTAAACCAAAAGCTGGTTCTTTGAAAGTATAAACAATATTGATGAACCTCTAGCCAGGATCACCAGGAAGCAAACAAAGAGGACCCAAATAAACAAAATCAGAAATAAAAGAGATAAAATAAAGACAGACCCCAGAAAAATACAAAGTATTGTTAAAAATTACTATGAACAACTCTATACCAACAAACTAGACATCATGGAGTAAATGTATATATTTCCTAGAAAAATATAACCATCCAAAACTCAATCAAGAAGATTGTAAAAATCTCAATAGGCGAATAACTATGGAAGAAAATAAAGCAGTCATCAAAAAACTTCCAGCAAACAAAAGCTAGTGCCAGACAGGTTCACCGGGGAGTTTTACCAAACATTCAAGAAAGAACTCAAGCCAAAACTGGTTTGGCTCAGTGGATAGAGCATTGGCCTGCAGACTGAAAGGTCCCAGGTTCGATACCAATCAAGGGCATATACCTTGGTTGCAGACACATCCTCAGTAAGCAGGGTGCAGGAGGCAGCTAGCTGATCTCTCTCTCATCGATGTTTCTAACTCTCTATCCCTCTCCATTCCTCTGTAAAAAAAATCAATAAAATATATTTTTAAAAAAAGAAAGAAAGAACTCAAATCTCTCTTCCTCAGACTATTCCAAAAAATTCAAGAGTAAGGAACACTTCCAGCTCCTTCTATGAAGCCAGCCATCACCCTAATACCAAAACCAGATAAAGATAACCCAAGGAAACAGGCCAATATCCCTCATGAACATAGATGCCAAAATCCTCAACAAAATTCTAGCAAATAGTATCCAGAAGTACTTTAGAAAGGCTATAGACCATGATCAAGTTGGATTTATCCCAGGAATGCAAGGATGCTACAATAACCACAAATCAATAAATGGGATACATCACATAAACAAACGGAGAGATAAAAATCACATAGTCATATCAATTGATGCAGAAAAAAAACAACATTTGACAAAAATCCAACATCCTTTCTTGATAAAAAAAAAAACTCTCAGCAAGGTGGGAGTAGAAGAATCAGACCTCAACATAATAAAAGCCATATATGACAAACTTACAGCCAACATCATAGTCAATGGGCAAAAAAGAAAACCATTTCTCCTAAGAACAGGAACAAGACAGGGATGCCCATTCTCACCACTCCTATTAGGCATAGTACTGGAAGTACTAGCCCTTGCAATTAGACAAGAAGAAGAAATAAAAGGCATCCAAATTGGGAAAGAAAAGTAAAGCTGTTCTTATTCGCAGATGACATGAAATTGAACATAGAAAACCCTAAAGATACCATCAAAAATTATTAGACTTAATAAATGAATTTGGCAATATAGCAGGATACAAAATTAATGCCAAGAAATCTATGACATTTCTATACATCAATAGTGAACTTACAGAAAGAGAGACTAAAAAAGCAAGCCCATTTACCATCACACCAAAAATTTAAGATACCTAGGAATAAACTTAACTAAGGAGGTAAAAGACCTATGTGCAGGACAGTAAAGGACATTGAAAAAAGAGATAGAGGAAGACATAAACAGATGGGAAAAGATACTGTGTTCATGGATTGATAGACTCAACATCATTAAAATGTACATACTACACGAAGAAATCTATAGATAAAATGCACTCCCAATTAAAATACCAATGGGATATTGCACAGACCTAAAACGACCTCTCCAAAAATTCATCTGGAATAAAAAAACACCCTGAGTAGCTGCAGCAATCCTAAGAAAGAACAAAGTACATGGAATCTCAATACCAGATATCAGGCTGTATTACAACAAAGCCACCGTTCTCAAAACAACTTGGTACTGGCATAAGAACATACTTATAGATCGATAAAATAGAATAGAGAACCCAGAAATTGACCCAAACTACTATGGTCAATTAATACTTGACAAAGGAGGTATGAACATACAATGGAGTCAAGACAGTCTGTTCAATAAATGGTGTTGGGAAAATTGGACAGATACATGCAAAAAAAAATGAAACTAGACCACCAACTTACACCATTCAAAAAATAAATTCAAAATGGTAAAGGACTTAAACAGAAGATGGGAAACCATAAAAATATTAGAGAAATCCACAGGCAGAAAAATCTCAGATATATGCCAAAACTATTTTGTCACCAATTCCATCCCTAGGGCAATGGAAACTAAAGAGAAAATTAACAAATGGGACTACATCAAAATAAAAAGCTTTTGCACAGCAAAAGAAACCATCAACAAAACAAAAAGAAAGCCCACTGCATGGGAGAACATATTTGCCAATGTTATTTCCAATAAGAGTTTAATCTCAACATTTCCATGGAACTCATACAACTTAACAAAAGGAAGATAAACAACCCAATCAAAAAATGGGCAATGGGCCTAAATATATACTTTTCGAAAGAAGATAGAGGGAAGGCTAAGAGGCATATGAAAAATGCTCCAAGTCCCTAATTATCTGAGAGATGCAAATCAAAATGACAATTCAGTACATCTCACACCTCTCAGAATGGCTATCATCAACAAATCAACCAATGCTAAGTGCTGGCAAGGATGCAGAGAAAAAGGAAGCCTTGTGCACTACTGGTGAGAATGCAGACTCATGCAGCCACTGCAGAGAACAGTATGGGGTTTCCTCAAAAAACTAAAATTGGAATTCCCATTTGACCCAGCAATCCCACTTCTAGGAATACATCCCACAAAACTAGAAACACCGATCAGAAAGAATATATGTACCCCTATGTTCATAGCAGCACATTTTACTATACTAAGATTTGGAAACAGCCTAAGTGTCCATCACAGATGCGTGGATTAAAAAACCATGGTACATCTACACAATGGAATCTATGCTATGGTAAAATGGTAAGAATCTCTTCTTTTTTCCTGCAGCATAGTAATCCATTGTGTCGATGTACCACATGTTTTTAATCCACTTATCTGCTGTTGGGCATTTAGGCTGTTTCCAAGTATTACCTATGGTGAATTGTGCTGCTATGAACATGGAAATACTATGCTGCTGTAGCCTGGATGGAAATGGAGAGCATTATGCTATGTGAAATAAGCCAGAGAAATATAAATAGCACTTGATCTCACTCATTTATGGAGTATTATGAACAATATACACCAATGGACAAAAACAGATCTTGATTCAGAGAAGTATTGATCAGACTGTCAAACTTCAAACCTCAGAAGAAAGGTATAGGAGGGTAGGGGTATGGGAGAGAGATCAACCAAAGGATACAGACAACAGGGGAGTGAGGGCATGAGTGGAAAGATGGGGGGAGGCAATGGGAGGGTTAAGAACACATATGTAATACCTTAATCAATAAAGAAATTTAAAAAGAGAGAGTGTCCCCTTTAAGAAAAAGGCAAGGAATTTAAAAATTCAAATTCTTTTAGCATGAAAATGTCATAATAAAACTATTCTTCAAGTGCATAACTAAATATAGTAAACAAAAACCAACCTTAAAAATCATTTGAATGTTTTTTTCATTGCTAATACTATATAGGTGTCATTCTTTGTAGACCATCATTATTTACTCTTGCAAATAATCACCTACTGTCCAAAAACAGTTAAAAATAAAACATGGTAATCCACAAAATGTCCTTAGAGATATATAGGGATACAAGTTATGTTAAGTGCTTACATTTTTTAATCTAATGTCAGTTAATTTTTAGTCCATGAAAGGTTATCACCCTTTCAGGATCAGATATTTGAGAGGTACATGAATACATGTACATAATTTCTGATTTTTAAGACATAGAAAATATGTACATATGCATAGTAGATACAATTAGTGATACAGACATTTGGCAGGACATGAGGGAATTAAAATCTGGAGGATTCAGGAAAGGTTTCAGGTAGGGCATGAATCTTAAAAGGAAAACAAAACTTAAGAAACAGGAGAGAGAGGGGAAAAAAGGTAAGGAGAGTGGAAGGGAGATGATGGAGATAGGAGGGAAAGAGGAGTGAAGTGGATGTAAATGATATTTTAAGGTAAGAATGGTATGAGGTAAAGTATAAAGAAACAATAGATGATAAAATATATGTGGGAAATAATAAGAACAATGATTATTAAATCAATTAGGTGGATTTAAGAATTTATATAGGAATTAGAGTTCCAGTGTATAAAAATTCATGCACCAGAAGGGGGGGGTCCCTCAGCCTGGCCTACCCTCTCTCACAGTCTAGGAGCCCTCAGGGGAGGGAGGTGACCCCTCAATCAGGAGAAGGTGATGCCCCATCACACCTCTGCTGCTGCCACTGCTGGCAGCACAAGCCTCAGCTGGCCCTCGTTATCTGAGCCTCGGGTAGCCCTGGGCAGCTCAGTAGCCGCCATCTGAGGCTTGCCTACTCCTTGAATGTCAGCTAGATAGCTTCCATCTGAGGTTTACCTGAATCTCGGGCCGGCTCTGGCGGCTGGGGAACTCTGGAGGCTTTCCATGCACCTGCTGTCCCAGCAGAGCTGAGGGGACTGGGTGCCGCCACCTTGTGGCTGTGGGTGCCACCATCTTTGAGGGTGTGGCAGCCAATTAGCATATCCCCTCCTTATTGACTGTGGGCGCCACCATCTTTGTGATTGTGTCAGGGTCAATTAGTAATATTCCCTCTTAACTTGATAGGATAGGACAGTGGTTGGCAAACTGTGGTTTGCGAGCCACATGTGGCTCGTGAGCCAAGGTTTGCCGCTCTGTTGACTAATGAGTTTGCCAACCACTAGGATAGGGGCTTAATCACAAGGAACAACAACAGCCTGTAATTATTGGAATCTAGAGTCTAGGTCAGTGGTTGGCAAACTCATTAGTCAACAGAGGGGTAAACCGCAGCTTGCGAGCCACAGTTTGCCAACCACTGGGATAGCAGATGAATTAAGAATGTAGGTCTAAGTGCCGTTGTAGGGTCAGACATGCCAGGCTAAGATGCTGAACTCTATTTTATAGACCAAGAAGTAACATAAAATTTTCTGAGAACAGCAATGTTGATCTGGCAGAAATGGACAGGATGTATTTAGAAGGGAATAGAAAACCGATGGTAAAAGGTCAAATAATGAAATCCTGACTAAGTCATGATGGAAAAACAGAAATAAACAAAAAGAAATAATTCAGAAAGAAAGCACTGATAGTCTATGAGGACTACTTGAATAGGAGTTTAGAAGAGATGGGATAAGGATATCATCAGAGACAGACAAAGGCTTTCAGCCTAAGTGACTGGTCAGAAATAAAGTAAAGAAATAAGGAGTTGAAGTAGCTAATTCTGAATGAATGAAGACAAAATATATCAAACATCTATTTACAAAGATAGTTACTACAGTAATTACCTGTCTCCATTGTTACAGAATTGAACAGCAACAACTTTGTCCTAAGACATAAAAAAAAACAAGTTTCTATTAGAACTAATTTATTTAGAATATGCATAAAACACTCTTCCCTTCAAATTCACAATCAAAAGCATCATGGATTAGATTTTTTAATGCTATAATTGTCTTAAAGAACTCAAATTTTATTTAAAATGCTGAAACAATGTATTAACTATGGAGTAGTAATTTGAGACAAACCAGATATATGCAAACATGTTTCTAAACAATAATTTCAAGAGACAGATAGTTCTAAATAGGTATTAAATTTATTATGCCCCCCATAATAAAACAGCACACTAACTGAAAATACCACCTTAAAGTAACTAATATAATAGTTGAATGAAATTGCCTACTTTTTAAGTTTCAGAAAACCTATCAGTCATTTCCTGTTTCTCACACAGTTTATTCAATTATTTTACAATAGAGTCGCCTGACAGTCTTTAGGTATTATAGTTTAGATATTGCTATTTGAATCTTCTTTGAATAGAATGTGTATTGAGATGAGAAGATTAAAGTATAAACCAAACCATTTGTTTTCTGTCTCTTTATTCCTTTTTTAAAAATGTATATTTTATTGATTTTTTACAAAGAGGAAGGGAAAGGGATGGATTTAGAAACATCGATGAGAGAGAGACATCAATCAGCTGCCTCCTGCACGGCCCCTACTGGGGGATGTGCCCGCAACCAAGGTACATGCCCTCAACTGGAATCGAACCTTTCAGTCTGTAAGCCAACGCTCTATCCACTGAGCCAAACCGGTTTCGGTCGTCTCTTTATTTCTTGATGATAAACTAAAATGTACCCTCAAATAATGTACACATTTTCAAAAACCATCCATTCGATCTTAATTGTATTTCATTATTTTTTATTTCTTTAAATTATTTAATTGTCTTTCTATGTTCAGAGGTATCTGAGCTGGGTCCCTGCAAAAATAATTTTTCTTCTTCTCTCCCCTCACACCCCAATTCATTTACTACCTCTTTTTAGCATTTGGAAAACAATCAAGAAGCTAAAATCACTAAAAAGTGTCTTTCTTCTAATTAATATTTAATGTCTTTTAGTAAGTATGTAGATATTAAAGTAACAAACAGCTGATAGTTAATAAAATACAGCAGGTGAAATGAGGGTTTTCATAAATTATAACTGCAATATATATTTTTTCTCTTTTCATATAGTCAAATAGAAATTATATTAAATATTATAACCATACTAAATTCAAATTTTCACATTGATCTTCATTCCTGAAGGGACATCTTACCATACAGATTTAAGCACCAATCTATATTTAATTAGAGTACAGACCAGAAAAGAAATAAAACCAACTTTCTAGGGTTGCTAAAAAAGAAAGCAACATAGTTTTTCATTGTTTTCTTACCGTATGTGACTCTAACTCAGCAATTTTCTCAGGAATCTCAGAACCCAAATAATATATTCTGATCACATGGTCAGTACTACCTGTTGTAATGAACATACCACCTGGAGGATTAAAAAACAAACATTGTACCAAAGAACTTAAAAAAAAAAACCTCTGATTGCTTTCTTAGTTATATGCTATATTACATTAATGAAATGGCTTCAAGAAACATAAGTTTATCTCCTAATGGTTATAGATATAGTAACATTTCAGAGAAAAATAAGTAAAATTCAAAAAACAGAAATATTTAAAATACAACTATACCATTAACCAACAAAAAATCTACCAACTCGCCCAGCCGGTGTGGCTCAGCAGTTGAGCATCGACCTATGAACCAGGAGGCCACCGTTCGATTCCTGCTCATGGCACATGCATGGGTTGCAAGCTCGAACTCTACTACTTGGTGTGCAGGAGGCAGCCTACAATTATTCTGATCATTGATGTTTCTATCTCTTTCTCCCTCTCCCTTCCTCTCTCTGAAATCAATAAGAACATATATTTTTAAAATATATTTTTATTAATTTCGGAGAGGAAGGGGGAGAGAGATAGAAACATCAATGATAAGAGAGAATCATTGATCGGTTGCCCCCTTCTGGGGATAGAGTCTGAAACCCGGGCATGTGCACTTGACCGGAATCGAACTAGGAACTGTTCCTTCAGTCCCTAGGCCAATGCTCTATCCACTGAACCAAACCAGCTGGGGCAGAACATATTTTTTAAAAATCCACCAATTTTACACTAAATAAAGGACTTTGGATCATAAACATAAAAGGTCACAGCCTCAAGGAATTCTTTATATTTAACGTAAACATAACATTATTCATTAAATGACTTACAGTATCTACAATTCTTTTTATAGTATAGTGGCCATAGTGGTATCGAGTGCAAAAACTCAAACAATTTTCTGATGATAAAAAAATTCTGGAGACAGATGATGGTGGTCATGTATACAACAACATAATGTGAGTATACTTAATGCCATAGAACTATACAATGGTTATTAAATTGGTAAATTTTACATTATAGTTCATCACAATGAGAAAAAGGTTAACCAGCTTGTAATTTTTAGTAGTAGATAAGTACTGTCTATAGACTGTAAAGTGTCTTTTACATGGAGCTACAGTATATGTTTTCTGAAAAGTCTGGGTAGGATTTTAGTGTGGAATTGGGGATAGAAAGAGTTTGTTTTTATCAACTAAGTTTTGCATTATATAAAAATATATAACTTACAAATAAGAAAAGAAACTCCAAAGATATCACATGTTAAGAGCCCATAAGGGTCCACCTATTAAAAAATATGGTTCACATTTTTGGTGTGATTATATTAACACTCAAACATATGCATTTTTTCTGAACAAAATTGAAAAATATATCTTTCATAGCTGAATCATTTAATATTTGGGGTACTTAAAACATTCAATTTTCATGCATACCAGAACTGAAAGATGAACAAGATATCTGAACTCCAGGTCTGGATCTCTCAGTAAATTTAACTGGGCGATCTCTAAGAGAAAAGAAAGTTGTTTTTTTTATTTTTCATCATGTTCATTTAATGTGCAAGAATCTTAGCATATTGGAATCTGACAGATTTAGCATTAATATTATTGAAACCACAAAATAGAAGTAGTCAGTAAGTACTAGTCTAGTTATTCAGGTTAAAAATGCATTTAACCTTATAAATACACTTTATGATACCAGTATTACTATTATAGCTTTAAAAATATATTACTGTATTACTTACTATTACCATTACAATTTCAAACTCTTCTTACCAGAATAAGTAATGAAATAGTTATTACCAAAATTTTATGTATAAATTAGTATCCTCAACATTGAATTCATAAAACTTTTATTCTAAAACCTCTAACATCCACCTGAAGTAAGTATGAATGTATACACATACATGCACGCATATGTTTATATACTAAATATGTGGACTACTAAGAATCTTTCAAGGTAGTAAAAAATATGAAAGCACTTGACTTTTTACCAAATTTGTAAGCCAAATGTAAACTTACCTAAATTTCATTGTTTTTACATGCCATTGCCAGAAACAGATTGTTCCATCAGCACCAGTAGAAGTGAGGTATCTAGTTGTGCCTTTAGTCGATGGACAAAACTAAAAAACAAATTCTAATTCAATTAAAAAGCTTTCATATTCAAACTTTTTTAAACACAGTATGTTCTAAAATTATAACCACTTTAAAAATTACTTTAAATAAATTCACAAGAATTTCAGTTTCAATAAATTATTTAAATATCATACATGAATGAATACCTTACAAAAATACAAAAACAAAAAAAAGCTGAAGAAAAAATCAGTCATTGAATTTAGGATAAATAATTTTAAGTCTAAAATAATTATTTTAAAATTATTCAAAATCACTCTTTAAGTTTATTACTTCAATACTTTTTTTTAAAATTCTCACCCGAAGATATATTTTTTGTTAAACTGATTTTAGAAAAGACGGGGGAAAGAGAGAGGAAGGGGGGAGGGAAAAGGTGTGGGAGGGGTGGGAGAGGGAGAGAAAGGTAAGGGGGAAAGAGAAAGAGAGAAACATTGATGTGAGAGAGAAACATTGATCAGTTGCCTCCCACCTGTTCCTCAATCTGGAATCGAAACTGCAACCTTGGTATGTGCCCTGACAAGGAATCGAAACAGCAACCTTATGGTGTATGGGATGATGCTCCAACAAACTGAGCCACCCAGTCAGGGCTACTTCAATACTTTCATTGGAGAAAAAAAACTCAAAGTCATTACTAGTTAAACCATTACAAATCTGCTAAATATATGTTTATAGAGCAATAATTATAGTTTCATATGAAGAGGGCATCAGAAGTACATCTATAATCAATGATTAGGTAGCTAATATCCAAGTATTTGAGTTTTAAGTTTGTTTGAACATTTACTTCAATGAAGTACAATGTCAATTTAGTCCTTTTTAAACTTAAATAATTTCTATTTGTTTTTATGGATAATGTAAACTAGATGACATCTGTGTTCATATCACTGTGGGAAAAATAGATTAAACAATATATTTAATTTGCCTATTTAAAGTATGACTTCTACCCTAGGCAGACCATTTATCATGTAGAATTCTTAAGCTCTAATTCTCAGTATTTTACATGTCCTCAAAAAAAAATCACAAAGAGAAGAGCCACTAGTTTTATGATGCCTGGAACACGAGAAAAAAGTTAAAAATCAAACCACAGTCTCTAGAATGCCTGTGAGTTTTTTAAATCCCAAACAGAGATAAAGATACACCTTTCACTGAAATGACAACTAAGGATCAAGATGCATAGAGTTTAAATAAATCCTGAATTCAAATAAAAAGAAAATGAAAATTATAGATATTAGAAATCATTTCTTTAGTTTTCTTTTTTGGAAACATAGAAATTCAAATGACTATAGAGTTTAAACCAAATAAAAAGTATCAATTAATGTTAGCCATTAACAGTTGATGCACAGTAAAAGAAACCAATACTGAAGTAGCATGTTTATATCTTCACTTCTGAGATAGAGGAGCTTCTATTAGAAAGCTTAATCCACAGTGTTTAACAGGGGTCTACAAAATACATCTATACACCAAATAAAAATTGATGTCTGTTTCTGTAAATAAAGTTTTATTGGAATACATCAACTTATAGTGTCTCTGGCTGCTTTTGCACCGCAACAACAGTTTAGTTACAACAGAGATAATGTAACCTGCAAAGCCTAAAATATTTATTAACTGCCAATAAATTTGCTGATCTCTGATATATAGGAAAGAGACAATTAAGTATGAAATAGTATAATTTTATTGTTTCAAAAAACACTAAAAACTTTACTATTCCCATTATATTTAAACTGCTTCATCAAATACAAAGGGTGATATAGCCCATCAATGTACCTTAACTGGATTGTTTTTAAATGAGAAATCATATTAGAGATTATGCAAAATAAAACACTTATATGTGTGTTTCTGAATACATAGTAATAGATGAAAATTTAGGAAATACAGAAAAACAGAATAAAAGCTAATTATAATCCCATCACCTAGAAACAACCACTACTAACATCATACCATTTTAGGAATTTAAATTTTTTAGAAAAAGAAACTGGGAGGATAATACAGCATAATGTTAATAGAGACAATTAGAAAAGAATAAATAAAGTATATAGAATGCATGCTAAATGTTGATCCTTAGTATGGACAAAAATGAAACTATGGGGAGATACACAATGTTGGTGGGGAGGACTACAATTTAAAATTTCATAGTAAGGTTGTCAGAGAGGATCTCCTCGACAAAGTGACATTTGCACAAAGAGCTTACATATTGAAGGAACAAACCATGTGAATATTCATTCAAGACTATTACAGAGCCATGAAAGGGTAAAAACATAGGCAGGAGTGTAGCTAGAAAAGTCTATAAAGCAGAGAGAGCCCTAGATGGTTTGGTTCAGTGGATAAAGCATCAGCCTAGGGACAAAGGGTCAAGGGTAAGTTCGTCGAGTGGAGTCTCCTCTCCAGCCCAGGCACTGGTCCGGGCATGTTCAGGGGGCAGCCAAATGGATGTGAACACATAGATATTTCTCTGTCTTTCCCTCCTCTTCTACTGTCTCTAAAAATCAATGGAAAATATCCTCAGGTGAGGAAAAAATAAAGCAGAGAGGGTAGCAGCTAAAGCAGAATGAGAAGAAACAAGCAGAAATAGGTGAAGTAGGTCAAACATCAAGGAGCTGAGAATGTAAGTAAGGTGTTGTGGGTCACTATAAAGACTTTGGCTTTGCCCAGCTAACATGGCTCAGTGATTAAGCGTCGACCTATGAACCGGTACGGTTCCTGGTCATTGCACATGCCCAGGTTTCAGGCCCAATCCCCAGGAGAGGGCCTGTAGAAGGCAGCCGATCAGTGATACTCTCTCATCATTGATGTTTCTCTTTCTCTCTCTCTCTCTTCCCCTACTCTGAAATCAATCATAGACACACACACACACACACACACACACACACACACACACTCTTTGGCTTTGTGCTTCTGGTCAAGATGGCGGCATAGTTAAATGCGATACTCGCATTCTCACATAATCACATCAAAATTAATTACAAATATACAGAACAACTATCATTCAGAACTGCCAGAATTCTATCTGAAAGGAAGTCCTACAACTAAAGACATTAAGAAGAATCCATATCTAAACTGGTAGGTAGGGTAGAGATGAAGATAGGGATGGTCCCACACCATATGTGGCAGATAAAAATCAAGAGGGATGTCTTGGCTGCAGAGGTCTCCCTGAAGAGGAAGGATTCCAGCCACACACCAGGTACCCCAGTTCAGAGTTCCAGTGCCAGGGAGAGAAGTCCCCATAACTTCCAGCTGAAAAATAAACTCATAGACAAAGACAACAGTACTGTGCTTACCAGAGGGAAAGGGAAGTGGGGGAGGTAGAAGAGGATAAAGGCAGGATAAATGGTAATGAAAAGAAACTGGACTTGGGGTGGAGAACAAACAATACAATATACAGATGATGTATTATAGAATTGTATACCTGAAACCTGTAATTTAATTAACCAACTAGAGGCCCAATGCATGAAATTCATGCAAGGGACTCAGCCTCACAGCCCCAGCCAGCCCTTGAAAGCCTCAGCTTCGTCCAGAAGGTTATCCAGAAGGTTGTCTGGATGGTCATTCTGCTATTCAGTCTAATTAGACATATTAGCTCTTTATTATATAGGATAACAACCCATTAATTCAATAAAATAAATAAATAAATAAAACAATAAAACCACAAGGATTGTGGCTGAGTGCAATGGAAGGTTGCTGGGGGCACAAGCAGCAACTTAAAAAGGCAACAGGGACATACAAGGAGGAACTAAAATGTCTGGCATCAGGACCAGAGCTACAGAACGGGGACAGCTTTCTTCCTGGCATCTTTCTCTCAGACAGAAGTGCTGGCAGAGGCCATTGTTCTTTTTCTGAACCTCCCATAGAGCTTGCAGATGGGCAACATTTCTGAGTCTCCATCAACCTAGCTATCACTATTTGTTCCAACCTGGTGATTCCCTGATATCCCATCCCACCCAACTTGTGGGCCCACCCAAGATGTTTCTAGTTTTCCATAAGAATGGACTGTCTTGGTTCAAGATTCAGACTTTCCAAAATTCTCTCAAACAAGTAGCATTTGGCCTTGGCATGCCCCATGCCTCTCCCTACATAACCCCAGACCCTCCACAAGCAATAGCCAGGCTTAGTTCGCAGTTGGCCTGACTTGGGTACCACCAAGCCCAGCACAGTAGCAGCCATTTATAGCTCATGTTGAGAATCCCTGTACCAAGATAGATAGTTTTAGAGCACATCGAAGCACCCCGACCTCCTCCATAAGAGACAATCTCAAGAAGCAGACTTAGTGGGCACGGGAATACTGCTAACGTAAGTCCTACTCCATGGGGTGGGACCCTGACCCTGAACAATTAATCTTTCAAGTTCATTGTGGCCAGTCCTTGTAGCCAATCACCCTCATGGTAGATCCCCCCCATTGACATGCCAACAGCAATCAAGGCTCAACTACAACAGGAGCGTATACACAGCCCACACAGCAAGGGTTGGGGGCAGAGTTGTACCTGGAGTGCCCAGCTCGGGTGAATGGGGAGGTTGTGCCACTATACCCTGTAAGACTTACTATAGAAAGCCACTTTACCAAGCTGGGGAGACATAGCAGCTCTACTTAATATATGGAAACAAACACAGGAAGGCTGTCAAAAATGAGAAGGTAAAGAAACATGTCCCAAATAAGAGAACAGAACAAAACTCTGGAAAAAGAACAAGACAAGCAATCTACTAGATGCAGAGTTCAAAAAAAACTGGTTTAAGGATGTTCAATGAACTTAGTAGAAGAGTAGATGAACTTAATGAGAATTTCAACAGCATAAAAATAGGATATGAAAACCATAAAAAAGAACCAGCTGGAAATAAAGGATAAACTGATTATAATAAAGAAAAATATATAGGGAATCAATAGTAGAGAAGATGAAGCTGAGTATCAAATTAGCAATTTGGAATATAAGAAAGCAAAAAACAATCAGAACAGGAAAAAAAGTGCAATTAGCACAGCTGGCATTGCTCAGTGGTTGAGCATCAACCTATGAATCAGGTCACAGTTTGATTCCCAGTCAGAGCACATGCCCCAGGTTGTTGGCTTGATCAATGATTCTGGCAGAAGCCATTTAAAAATAAATTAAAAAAAAATAAAAATGAATTTTAAAAATGAAGATAGTATAAGGAGCCTCTGGTACAACTTCAGGCATACCAACATTCACATCATGGGGCTTCCTGAAGAAGAAAGAAAGCAATGAAATGAAAACCTGTTTGATATAATAATGACAGAAAACTTCCCTAACCCATTGAAGCAAATAAACATACAAGTCCAGGAAGCTCAGAGAGTCTCAAACAAGATAAACCCAAAAAGGCTCACACTAAGACACATCATAATTAAAATGCAAAAGTTTATAGACGGGGAGAGAATCTTAGACACAGCATAAAAAAGGATTGGCAAGAGATATTCAAAGCAGTGAAAAGCAAAGACCTACAACCAAATTATTCTACTCAACAAAGCTATCATTTTAGAATTAAAGGACATATCAAGAGCTCCACAGGTAATAAATAGCTAACAAAGCTCATCACCACCAAATGTAGTATTACCTGAAATGTTAAAGGGTCTTTGTTTAAGAGGAAAATAAAAAGATCAAAAATATGAACAATAGCCCTAGCCAACAATAGTCCTAGCTGGTTTGATTCAGTGGATAAGAGCATTGGCCCTCAGACTGAAGGATTCCAGATTCTAGTCAAGGGCATGTACCTCCGTTTCAGGCTTGATCCCTGGCACCAGTTGGGGTGTGTATAGGAGGCAACCAATTGATGTGTCTCTCTCACATTGATGTTTCTCTCTCTCTGTTCCCTCCCCTTTTCACTCTCTTTAAAAAGCAATGGAATAAATATCCTCAGTTGAGGATTTTTTTAAAAGCATTTAAAAAATATGAATAATAAAATGGCAGTAAATACATAGCTATCTATTAGAGGCCCAGTAAATGAAATTTGGCCTGCATTCTCTCGTAATCTGGGACCCCTTGGTGGACGTTGGGCCTAAACTGGCAGTTGGACATCCCTCTCACAATCCAGGATGCTGCATGCACCAGTGACCATACTTTCCATACAGGTGAAAGGCATCTTGTGGTTGCATGGGCAGCTATATTTTTTTGCCCTGATTATAAAAAGTAGTACATAACATGATCCTTCTGAGGCAGTAGTATCATTTTCCCCATCCTATGGTTGGAGAAACTGAAGCAGAGAGAAGTTAAGTAATTGGCTTTGTCACACAGTTATTAGTGTCAGAATAAGGGCTGTTCACAAAATGTGCAAGCCAGAGTCCATGCATGTCATCACTGCATGATCCTGTGTTCGTTTGTTTTTCAGTGATAGAGTAGCCTTGCCAGATTTTAATGTTTAAATCTAAGAGTCAGTTCCCAATATATAGGGTCCCTAGGCCTGGCCAGTGATCAGGGCCAATGTGGGGGGGCGACTGGCAGGTGGGGTGATCAGGAGGCCTCCACTGGCACAAGCCTTGGCTGGCGGTATGGTACTACCCACTGTCTGCCCACCGCCACTGGTCACCTCCCTCTGCAGGGCGGCCAGCAGGCGGGGTGAGTGGGGGGCCCTCACTGGCACCCGTCTTGGCTGGTGGTCTGGTGCTGCCTGCTGACCAGCCCTGCCACCCTGTTCACCATCACCAGTTGCCTCCCTCTTGGTGTCAGCTCATACATTGAGCATCTGCCCCTGGTGGTCAGTGCATGTCATAGTGACTGGTCATTCTGCAGTTTTGTGTATTTGCATATTAGTGTTTTATTATATAAGATAATTGCCTCTAAAAAACAAAATAAACAAGAGGAACAGAAAGAGAGTCATTGATACAGAGAACATTTTGGCAGTTGCCAGATGGGAAGGGGTTAAAGGGAGGGTGAAAAAGGTGAAGGGATTAAGCAGTATAAATTGGGATTACAGAATAGTCAGGAGGATGTAAAGTACAGCATAAGGAATATAGTCAATAATCCTATTAATAAAAGAGAAACATGCAAATTGACCATGCCTCTGCTACACGCACAGGCCATACCCAACAGCTACGCCCACCTTCCAATCAGGAGCGAGTATGCAAATTAACCCAACCAAGATGGCTGTAAATTTGCATATCCGGGCACAGAGTGAAGACTGAAGACAGTGTAGAAGGAAGCCAAGCACTGCAGAAGGGAGCAAAGCTGCGGAGAAGCAAGCAAGCAGGACAGTGGAGAAGGGAGGGAAGCAGGTGGGGCAGGGGGGAAGTGAGGGAAGTAGGCAGGGCAGTGGAGACCAACCCAGGAAGCCCTATTGCAGGAATCTTCCTGAAACAGGCCTCTAGTATTTGAATAACTATGTATGGCATCAGGTGAGTATGACATATATCAGCATGATCACTTAGTAAGTTATATAATGTCTAATCACTGGAGGGTATACCTAAAACTAATATTGTATATAAACTGTAATTGAAAAATGACTTTTAAAACAGACTTTCTTTGGCTTTAACTCTGAGTCTGGAAACTATTGAAGGTTCTGAGTAGCAGTTACATGATTTAACATCCATTTTAAAATCACTTAGTCTATTTTGCAGAGGCTAGACTGGGGTAAGAGACAGGGAAGAGAAGAAGTAAGAAGATCAGTTAGAAGTAGATTTCAATCTCATCAGAGAATATTGAAATAGAGTAGCACAATGGAGATCATGAGAATTTGTCAGATTCTAGACACATTCTGAGAGTAGAGCCAACATAATTTGCTAACAAGTTAGACATGGGATATAAGATAAAGAAAAGGTCTAGGATGACTACTCTGAGCAATTGGAAGGATTAAACTGCCATTTGTTTAGAAGTGGAAAGCTTTGTGAGGATCAGATCTATGGAAGGAAGACAAGAATTCAATTTAAATATGACTTTAAGATGTGTAGGAGACATTCATAAGTGTGTAGTTGAATATACAAGTATGGAGCTAAATGATAGGTTCCAAGATGGAAATATAAATTTTGAGAGTTATCAGCCTAAAGATAAAATTCAAAGCCATGAGACTTGATACAATCAATAAGGACAAAAATGTGATAGAGAAGAGGACACACGGATCTCTTGGGAACTCCCACATGTAAATAAAATGAGATAGAAACTAGCAAATGAAATTATGAAGGAATCAAGCAGTATCATAAACATTTTTTCAGTATAAATAAAGTCATGTTTTATGTTATAGAAGAATACCTCCAAATTCCAGAAATAATACTGGCAGATAGAATGGTGGGAACAAAAGTACCTGAAAATCTCTCAAAACAAAATCCATGAAATAATTCCAACTGATCAAAAATTAGACATGGATGACTCCATCGGAAGATGGTGGCTGGCAGGATGAAGGTGAGGGAAAGGAAGTGAGTGAGGGGATGTAAGGAGAGTGTGTGGATGTGTGTGGTGTGTGTGTGATTGAGTGAGGGACAGTTTAATCTCACAGGAGCAGCAGGGGATAGCAGTCCAGGCTCTCTTGGACAAGGAGAGACTTCCACCACGGCCGGCACTCTTTGGACTGTGGAACTCGGACGTGAAGCCCACAACATCTTGAAGGGGAAACAGCCTTTCTTTGGGAACTCATCAACAACACTGAGACAGGCCTTGGAGCTGCCCTGCGACCCAACAACCACTTCAGCCACAGTCCTGCTGCCACAGCTGCAGACCCAGATCCTGGGACTTCTGCCTCCAAAGCAGTAAGTGCAACATCCCTCTCCCAGATGACATCGGAGCGGTTATGGCGCGCCTTCCTCTGCATGTTTACATCACGCCCTAGTTGCCTCGGCCCTCATTGCCACTTTCACGGCACGCCCTAGTCATCACATTTGCAGCTTGCCCTCATCTCAGCATTTATGGAGCATACTTGTCAGCACATTTATGGCATTCCCAGGTCGCTGCCTTTACAGGGTGACCATGTCTGCGCGGATACAGCGTGCTCTCGACAGCACGTTTACAGCCCATCCACATCAGAGCGTTTACAGCTCATCCTAAGCAGCGCGTTTCTCACAGTCCATACCCTAGGAAGTGCCTGGGAGCCACTGGGATCCCCCATGAGTGTAATTTTGTAACTCAGGGCACCACAGTCATGCTTCTCCAGAGTGTAGACCCCCTGAACCACATCACCCAGACAGACGGGTCCCTGATGCCATGGTAAGGACCTGCTGGAAATGGGTGATCTCAATTAAGGGTGCAAAACAGCAAAAATAAAGAAATTCTCCTCCATGGAAGCCAACTTGTAGAAACCACAGTTGTGCCGCTCAAGCTCACAGATCTACATCAAAAGAACCCTAATAGCTCAAGTAGTGAACCACAATAGATTAACAAGCACAGGAGAACTGAGAAAATACACTAGTAGCACCAACCCCAAAAAAAACCTGGGTAGAAAAACAATTAGACCTACAATTAAAACATTACAGGAAAACAAGGGAAAGACAAAAAAGCAATCCCTAAAGGAAAGAAAAAGAGAAATCACCAGAGAGAAAGTTAAATGAAATTGAGGCCAGCAGCTTAAAAGAGAAAGAATTCAGAGTAATGGTTTTAATGATGTTTAAACAGATGGATGACAAATACACAAAACTCAATGAGAACTATAAGGAGCTGAATGAGAATGTCAACACATGAAAAGAAAACAAGAGGAGATAAAGAATGACATAGCTGCAATAAGGAACAAAATGGAAGGCCTAAACAGTAGACTAGAAGAGGCGGAGGATTGCATCAGCGAATTAAAAGACAAGGTAGGAAAAAACACACAAAAACAGCAGCAACTAGAAAAAAGACTTAAATAACAAGAAGAGTGCCTAACGGAACTTTGGGACAACACAAAATGAAACAACATTCGCTTAATAAGGACAGGAGAAGGAGAGGAAGAGATGCAAGGAATAGAAAATCTGTTTGAAGAAATAATGTCAGAAAACATCCCTGATATTGGCAAGAAAAAAACTATGCAAGTCCAAGAAGTAGAGTCCCAGACAAGCTGAACCCCAAAAGACCAACACCAACACACATCAAAATTAAATTGACGAACAGTAACAACAAAGTAAGAATTTTAAAGGCTGACAGAAAGAGACAGAAAATTACCTACAAAGGATCTCCTATTAGATTATCAACTGAATTCTCAACAGAATCACACCAGGCCAGAAGGGAATGGAATGAAATATATAAAGTGATGCAAACCAAGGGTCTGAACCCAAGAATACTATAATCAGCAAGGCTATCATTCAAAATTGAAGGTGGAATCAGGAGGTTTACACACAAGAAAGGGCTAAGAGATTTTATCACTACCCAGTCAACAATGCAAAAAATGCTAAAGGGACTACTGTAAAAAGAAGAAAGGGAAAGGCAAGAAAAAACACAAACACTAAGGAAAAATATGACAACAAACATGACTTGTCAATAATAACATTAAATGTAAATGGATTAAATGCACCATTCAAAAGACATAGGGCAGCTGAATGGTTAAGAAAACATGACCCATCTATTTGCTGTCCACAAGAGACCCACCTAAGAGCAAAGGACTCACACAGACTGAGAGTGAAGGGATGGAAAAATATTTTTAAGGCAAATAGAAATGAGAAAAAAGCTGGAGTAGCAATACTTATATCTGATAAAAAAGAACTCAACATAAAGGCTATAACAAGAAATAAGGAAGGCCACTACATAATACTAAAAGGAGCAATTCAACAAGAACATATAACTCTGGCAAACATATATGCACCTAATACAGGAGTACGAAAATACATAATAAAACTTCTGGAAGATATCAAAGGAGAGATCGACAACAATACAATCATAGTAGGGGACTTTAATACACCACTGACATCATTGGATAAATCCTCTGGACAAAAATTCAGCAAAGAAACAGCAATTCTAAATAACTCAGTAGATCAGATGGACTTAATTGACATCTTCAGAGCACATCAACCCAAAGCCACAGAATAGACATTCTTCTCAAGTGCACATGGGATATTTTCAAAAATAGACCACATATTGGGTCACAAGCAAAGTCTCCCACAATTTAAAAAGACTTAAATCATATCAAGCATTTTCTCAGACCACAATGGCATAAGATTAGAAATAAACTACAATAAAAAGATTCCAAAAAATTCAAACATTTAGAAGTTGAATGACATGTTACAAAACAATGATTGGGTTATAAATGAGATCAAAGAAGAAATTAAAAATATCCTGGAGACTAATTACAATAAAAACACAACAACGCAAATGCTATGGGACACAATGAAAACAGTGCTGAGAGGGAAGTTTATAGCTCTACAGGCCTATCACACACACACACACACACACACACACACACACACACACACAAAACACCAGGAAAAAATGGTAATGAATCACCTAACTCAACAACTCGAAGAATTAAAAAGAGAGCAACAAGAAAAGCTCACTGTGAGAAGAAGGAAGGAAATACAGTGGTACCTCGAGATATGAGTGCCCTAACATACGAGATTTTTGAGATACGAGACATTTTTGCTTTGAAATACGAGCAACAGTTGAGATAGGAGTAATCGTGCAGATCGGCCAGCTGAACATGACCCACCAGTTTACCGCGACTCGAGCATCTCATAGTTTCCCACACCTCAAGGTTACAGAACGAATTAAACTCGTATCTCGAGGTACCACTGTAATAAAGATCAGAGCAGAAATGAATGACAAAGATCAACAAAACCAAGAGCAGGTTCTTCGAAAGAATAAACAAGAATGATGAACCTCTAGCCAGGCTCACCAAGAAGCAAAGAGAGAGGACCGAAATAAACAAGATCAGAAATGAGAGAGGCAAAATAAGTACAGACCCCACAGATACAAAGGATTGTTAAAAAATATTATGAACAACTCTATTCTAACAACTTACACAACATAGAGGAAATGGACACATCCCTAGAAAAATACAATCTACCAAAACTCACACAAGAAGATTCTAAAAATCTCAATACACTGAAAACTATGGAAGAAATCGAAGCAGCCATCAAAAAGCTTCCAGCAAACAAAACCCAAGGGCTAGATTGCTCCACAGGGGAATTTTACCAAACATTCATGGAAGAACTAAAACCCAAGCTCCTCAGACTATTCCAGAAAACTCAGGAGAAAGGAACGCTTCCAAACTCCTTCTATGAAGCCAGCATTGCTCTAATACTAAAACCAGATAAAGATAACACAATGAAAGAGAATTAGAGACCAATATCCCCCATGAACATAGATTCAAAAATCATCAACAAAATTCTAGCAAATTGAATCCAGCAGTACATCAGAAAGATCATACACCATGACCAAGTAGGATTTATTCCGGGGATGCAAGATGGTAAATATTCACAAATCAATAAACGTGATATATCACATAAACAAATTGAGAGATAAAAATCACATAGACATATCAATTGATGAAAAAAAGCATTTGACAAAATCCAACAGCCTTTCTTAATAAAAACTCTCAGCAAGGTAGGGATAGAAGGATCAGGATCATACCTCAACATAATAAAAGCTATATATGAGAAACCCACAGCCAACATCATACTCAACGGGCATAAACTAAAACCATTTCCCCTAAAACCAGAAACAAGACAGGGATGCACACTCTCACCACTCTTATTCAACTTACTGCTGGAAGTACTAGCCATTGCTATCAGACAAGAAAAAGAAATAAAAGGCATCCAAATAGGAAACGAATAAGTAAAACTGTCTGTATTTGCAGATGACATGACACTACATAGAAAACACTAAAGACGCAATCAAAAAATTGTTACACTTGACAAATGAATTCAGCAATGTAGCAGGATACAAAATTAACAACAAGAAATCTATGGCATGTCCATATACCAATAATGAAGTTACAGAAAAAGAGACTAAAAAAGCAATCCCATTTACCATCAGACCAAAAAATTAAGATACCTAGGAATAAACTTAACTCAGGAGGTAAAAGACCTATACGCAGAAAACTACACGACACTGAGAAAAGAGATAGAGGAAGACATAAATAGAAGGAAGAACATACCATGTTCATGGATTGGGAGAATCAACATCCTCAAAATGTCCATTCTACCCAAAAAAATCTATAAATTCGGTACAATCCCCAGTAAAATACCAAAGATATATTTCACAGACCTAAAAAATTCTTTCCAAAAATTCATCTGGAATAAAAAAAACACTCTGAATAGCTGCAGCAATCCTGCAAAAGAAGAACAAAGTAAGTGGGATCTCAATACCAGATTTCAAGCTGTATTACAAAGCCACTGTTCTCAAAACTGCCTGGTACTGTCACAGGAACAGACACATAGATCAATGGAATAGGATAGAGAACCCAGAAATCGATCCAAACCACTATGCCCAATTAATATTTAACAAAGGAGGCATGAACATACAATGGAGTCACGACAATCTCTTCATCAAATGGTGTTGGGAAAATTGGACAGATACATGCAAAAAAAAATGAAACTACACAACCAACATATACCATAGACAAAAATAAACTCAAAATGAATAAAGGACTTAAATATAATACGGGAAACAATAAAAATACTAGAGGAATCCACAGGCAGCAAAATCTCCGACATATGCTGAAGGAAATTCTTCACTAATACAGCTCCTAGGTCAATGGAAAATAAAATAAATAAATAAACAAATGGTACTAATTCAAAATAAAAAGCTTTTGCACAGCAAGGGAATCCATTAACAAAACAACAAGAAAGCCCACTGAATGGGAGAACATATTTGCCAATAATAACAACAATAAGAGTTTAATCTCCAACATTTACAGAGAACTCATACAACTTCACAAAAAGAAGATAAACAACCCAATCAAAAATGGACAACTGATCTAAATAGGCACTTCTGGAAAGACAGACGGAAGGCCAAGAGACATATGAAAACATGCTCAAAGTCACTAATCATCAGAGAGATGCAAATCAAAACAACAATGTGGTATCATCTCACACCTGTCAGAATGGCTATCAAAAACAAATCCACAAACGACAGGTATTGGCAAGGATGCAGAGAAAAAGGATCTCTTTTTCACTGCGGGTGGTAATGCAGACTGATGTAGCCACTGTGGAGAACAGTATGGAGTTTCCTTCAAAAACTAAAAATAGAACTCCCATTTGACCCAGTGATCCCACTTCTAGTAATATATCCCAAGAAACTAGAAACTCCAATCAGAAAGGATATATGCACCCCTATGTTCATAGCAGCACAATTCACCATAGCTAAGATTTGGAAACAGCCTAAATGCCCATCAGCAGATGATTGGATCAAAAAACTGTGCTACATCTACACAATGGAATGCTATGCGGCAGTCAAAAAGAAGAAGCTCCTACCATTTGCAACAACATAGATGGAGATGGATAGCATTATGCTTAGTGAAATAAGCCAAGCAAAGAAAAATAAATATCATATGATCTCACTCTTCTGTGGAATATAATGAATGACATAGACTGATGAACAAGATCAGATCCAGAGACTGATTAACATCCATCAAAACATCAAACCTCAGGGAAGGTGGGGGTCGGTTGGAGTAAGGTGGATAGATCAACAGAGAGACTTGCGTACATGCATATGAGTATAATCATTGGAAACAGACAACAGGGGGGTGGGGCATGACATGGAGCAGGGGGTAATGGAAGAACAAGGATACATGTAAAAAATAAAAATTATTAAAAATTATTATAATAAAATATTAAATGAAATCCATACTGTGGTCACCATAACCTTAAGAGAAATTGTTTCACATGACAAAGATTTTTAAATGAAACTCTAGAGCATGAAAATCATTTTGAAAGGAAATAAAGAGAAGTTTCCTTCAAATATCATAAGGATTGTAATTGAAAGTCAATATATTTGGCTTTTGCCTCCCTGAAAAAGTTTATATAAAGTTACAAAAAGAAATTGACAGCCAGTTTGAAATTGAATTGCCATGGGCTAGAGCAAAGAATATCTTTACATGATATTATTCTACAATGTCATTTAATTTTTGATATTTCACAACAGCATACTGTACAACTATCCCAAACAAAATTACAAACTAATTCTTTGAACGTTTGGCAGCAATTTAAAAAAGGACATGAAAGGATTTAATCCCTTTCAGAAGGAATTAAGACACTGAGAATACACTTGAGCATTCTATACTGGCCCCTCTTATCCTTTTTGCCAAGATGATCCTCTTCTCACAACCCAATGGCCCTCAGCTGTAGCCTGCACTTTCTATTCATGCTGAGGTTGAAGCCTGGAGGTGGGTGGTATAATGGATGTGTCTCTTGCCCAATGGTGTGAGCCGGACCCTCCCTGGAGAAGGAATCTGAGTTTCCCGAGATACGTGACCAGTGCTGGAGCTCCGCCAGCAGGCAAGGGGATCCCAAGGCATGTGCTGGGCATGGAGGCCACAGGGGCATAGGCTACCAAGGAGACAGAACTGAACCTCACAACACCCTGGTTGGCCCTGGAGGATGACTGGTTAGCCAGAGATTATTAAGATTCCTCAGGGAAGGAACAACCTAAGACAGGCACAGTAGCAGAGGGGCCATCAGGAGAGAACTTGGGGGTCAACAGAGGTGGGGCACAGACACTCACTCCCCCAACCTTGCAGGAGCCTGAACCCTCAACCCTTCTGAGGGAGGTTTCCTGCCCCCATGGCTACTTCACTTTCCATACTCAGCACAGATCAGGACCCAGGTAACAGACAGAGACTTAGCCCAGCTCAGATCAGGACCCATGTAACAGACAGAAACTTGGCCTATAGCAGCTGCCCTATATCTAAATTCAGCCTATCACCAGGAACGCTCAGTGCCTATTCAAGAATGCAAATAAAACTTTCCACTAATATTTACAGGTTAATCTAAGATTGTTGGTAGAGTATTAAATTTGACAGTAAAAGAGTAATCAAGCTTTCAGATCAATTTAAATTGGCTAATTGAAATAAGTGAATACCCAAGAAAATTTAATTGTACTGGACGAAAAGCTGTTTCTAAAGTATTAACTAAAATTTCTATTGGTAGTTCATCTCATGCTAAAATTGCTTAACATGCAATGAACATAAAGCAGTCATATTTTTGTGCAAAAAAATTAAAATTTAAAGATATCAAGATTGCATTGAAAATTTTACAAAAGTCTCCATTAAGCAAAAAAAGGGAGGAGGGGAGTAGGATAATATCATGTAAGGAAAAATATCTGGTAGGTAAATAACATCTAGAAAATGTTTACTTTAGAAAATTAATTTTCATTTGTAATACTAACAGCAAGACACCCATGAAAAACACACATGGTGTCAAAATAAGCCAAAGGAAAATTGGTTGGGCAAAAATAAAAAGGACCCCACGTCAATTTTACAGAAAAAACTCCTTTATTAACTTTTGGTCAAGAATATGTTTATATACTTTCAGAAAACAACTCCAAGAGCAAGTGGACTCCTGCAACAGAGAGAAATTGACAGGTCTGCTCCAACCATGAAGACACGAGGAGAAACAGTCCAGAGATGGAAGACGCTGAGGATGCCTTTCCATGCTAGTAGTCAGCAGCAGTGTGTCGCTAGAGGATGCCTAGGACCAAACCAGAGAGGGTCGGACCTGCATTGCCACCATTTGTCCACTATCCAGATACCATTGCTGATGTGTATACATAAGGAACTGTTTGACATTGAAACTGGGACTCACATAACTATTGGACATTGAAATTGGGATTCAAACATGTTTTGTTCTTATAAGGTTATTTCTAGCCTACAGAGGCAAGATGTTTTTAAAGAAAAGAATCAGAGAAAAAAACAGATACAGAAGAAAAGAAACAATGAACAGACTGTCATACTACAGTGGGAAGGCAGGGAAAGTTGGTGGAAGGTGGGCCTGTAAGAGATCCACTGAAGGACTTGTATGCATATATATAAGCGGAACCAAATGATAAAAGACACTGGGGGGTGGAACAGGCGAGGGCATGTACTGGGGGGTAGGGAAGGCCGGGAGGAGGTCAATAGGGGAAGCAAAAGGAGACATATGTACTACTATTTGTAATCTTTTAACAATAAAAAAATAGAAAAAAAAATAAAGTTATAGCTGCAAATTTTAAAAAAATGGACATGGAAACTTTTCAAATTCAATATGCTACATTGAACCCAATCATTGCTAGCTCCTCATAAACAGATAATACATTATTTAAATAACACACACAAAATGATCAGCCTACTACTTAGCAGCTAAAGAATAAGTAAATCGGAATAATTATCTCATCCACAAAAGTGATCCCCTTGACCAAAGAATAAAAGACCTTTTCAGAAGGAGTACTCTGTTTTGCTCTTAACACAAAGAGGACAAAAGTTCAGCTTAGTTTGATTAAATAAAAGTTCTTTAGGGGGTATCCAGAACTTCTACTACTAACATCTGCTAAAAACATTATCTGATCAATATTTAAAAGAAGCGAATGTACTGTATGTGAAATATCAAGCTGAAACTAAGAAAAAAAATTTTTCTAACATGAAACTTCTATTTCTAAATCTGACTGAAAAGCATCTTGGATTAAATGTTAACACAAAGTGTGCCAATATTCAAGTTAGAACCCATTTATATCCTGACTAACAGGTATTATTAGTATCACTCCTCAAAGCATTTACAAGCTTCTCCCTTCTTCATAAATATGAGCGAGAAAAATAAGATGCCTCACACTATATTTAAAAAACCTTTTCAGTTCCCTTTTTACTGATTTGTAAAAGGAATGGATTTATATGAAACAAGAACTTTAAAAAACACATGTCTACAGGGTAGAAACAAAGCCCTTAAGAGGTCATTTTTCTGTTGGCCATTCTTTATAATATTATCAACACAATATAACAAAAACAAAAGAATTCTCATCCTTATTACATATGTTAGAGGTCAATCTTTTCATTTTCTCACCTGTATGGAAGTAATAGAAGCTGAATGCCCCTGAAGGACTGCTACTGGTGCACAAGTTCGAAGACACCACACTCTTACAACCTTATCACAGCTGCCTGCAGCAATAAGTGTGTTTTCATAGTTTACAGCCATGTCTGATATTTCAGCAGAGTGTCCTCGAAGTGTAGCAAGGAGGCGTCCATCATCTGTTGCCCAAATTTTCACCAAACAGTCATCTGAACCCTATGGTGACAAGAAAGGATAGAAGATTTACATGAAGCAGGTATTTCCCCTTTCCAAAAAAGTGAGAGAAACAAAGAGAAGATTTTATTAAGTTGCTTCTAAGCCTTTATATTTTAGTCTCTTCTTTCCAGGTAATATGGATCCAGTAGGAAATATAAATGATGTTCAAATGATAGCACTGACAAAGCATTGGCCAAACTGACAATGGTATTTGTGAGAGCTCCTCTAAACTACTATCAATCCCTGACAACTCAAAAAAAATTAGGATTAAATATCTCTGCCATTCTTTCTTCCTTAGGCCTATCAGCATTTTTTTCTTAATTGCTTGAATATTTATTCTAAAAATATTAAAAATGTAACCCAAAGTCTACATGCATTTCTCAGTAAACATGACGCTTTTTCTTGATAATCTCTGGTGAAAATGTTTTTAACTTCCTATTGATAAAGAAGCTTCCTATTCTAAAGAGCTTTAAAAATAGTAAAAAGCAATTCTACCCCATTATGGAAAATAGAGGCCTGATGCATGAAATTCATGCAAGTGTAGGCCTTCCTTCCCCTGACTGTCGCCACTGGCTTCCCTCTGGCACTCAGGACTCAGGCTTTTCTCCAGCTGCTGGCAGGCACCTGAGACCTGGGATTCCCTTGCAGCCCCGGCTTTGTCTGGAAGGATGTCCAGTCAAATTAGCATATTATGCTTTTATTTTAAATAAGTTTATTTATAGCAAGATGACAATCATCACAAATACTTATATGATGCATTTGCAGTCATGCAAATATCCATGTAAGACTTTGTAATGAACTCCAAGGAATTACACCTTCTCAAAATACAAACCACTTCCTTAGCTGTCACATAGAAATTTAAAGAGAAAATTAGGCCAACCCTCACTGGTCTTGCATACCAAATGGTGATGCTTTCAATTCCCAGTCAAGGGTGTATACCTAGGTTGCAGGTTGGATCCCTGACCTTTATTGGAGTGTGTGTGGGAGGCAATCAATTAATATTTCTCTCTCTCTCCCCTTCTCTCTCCTTCCTCTCTCCCTTCCACTCTCTAAAAATCAATGGGGATGGGGGAATATCCTCAGGTAAAAATTAACAAAACAAAATAAATAAATAAAATTAGGCCATTACCTACAGTTTGTGTTAACTTAGTACTAAAGTAATGAGGCTAATAAGCCTTTTCTTGGCAATATTAGTGTGCTACAATGTTGTGCTCAAAATCACACAGTATACTCTGGTTAATGAAAACCCAAATTTAAATATAACCAATACTAAAATAAAAGAAAGTGGTGTACAATAACTTTAATCTTCATTACTAATTATGTAGTATAGTTCAACTATTCAACCATAAGGATGATATAATCATTAATTAAGCAGAACTGGCAACAGTTACATTAAGTGACAAATGTAAAATGCATATTAATAAATATTTTCTAAAATAAATGAAATTAAGTAAATAAAACTTGTTTCATATAAATTAATCACCTCTAGACTATAAGATATTCTGTAAGATAGATGTTATAGTTCACATTCATTTACTTATACAGAATGAGAAAAAGATTTTCAATTTCCATTCATCTTTCCTTACATTCATGTATCTAAAAAGAACAAACTGGAAAAAAGCATAATGCCATAAGCTTAGCTTCAATTTTTGTTAAACTCTAATACGGTATAGTATTACAAATTTTAAACTCACTGTAAAAATTCTTCTTCCACTTCGGTCAAATGCTACACAGTAGACAGATGACAAGTGCCCCAGAATTCTCTTATGCATCTTAATGTGCTGGTAAGCAGATGAAGGGAAAATATGGCTGAAGCGACTGCATCCTGTTAATTGCCTAGCAGAGGTGATATTCACTGCAAAACATAAAATAAGAGATTCACTTCTTAAAACCTAAAAAGTGAAACCTATTTCAGAAAGTTAGATCACTAATATTAAGATGAGATAAAACAGGGTACACATACCACAGCAATTCTACCCAGTGAGAAGTCTAAATTTAATTATACATTTCATGATTTTTTGAACTCATTGAGAATACTCATTCTTTTAAATCCCAGAAGTCTGACTTTTTGTTTGCCTTACATGCTTTCTCAAGTACATTCTCATTTTGCCTTTCCTAGTACACAATAGTCAAGGAAACTGTTACTTTAAATATATATGTAATTCTTACTATAAAATGAAGGAATCTATAATAATAAAGGTGTAATAAGCTAATTCGACAGGATAGCCGAACCACCTTTCGGACATCATTCTGGACAAAGCCACGGCAGGGGTGGGGGTCGAGGCAGAGATGGTTAGGGGCAATGAGGCAGACAGACAGAGGTGGTTAGGGGCAATAAGAAAGGCAGGTGAGCAGTTAGGTGTGATGAGGCAGGCAGGCAGAGTGGTTAGGGGTGATCAGGCAGGCTGGTGAGCAGTTAGGAGCCAGCGGTACCAGATTGCAAGAGGCTGCAGGCCAGACTGAGGGACCCCCCATGCACGGATTTTGTGCACCAGGCCTCTAGTTTTAGAATAAAAGTATTTTTGTTAAATATAATACATCTTAAAAACATATATAATTTTTCCTGTCCTCACACCCATCCATCCCCTCTACAGCTGTCCCTAAAAATTCAACAGTAATATAAGAGAATTTATATAGTGAAAAGATAAAAGCCATGAAACCATTCTTTCTAGGCTTGTTTATCTTGCCCTTTTGGTTTCTGAAACTGTAGGGTCTCTCTCTATTTACCAACAAACTTTGAGGCTTCCTCTCCTATGAGGTTATCTTATCTTGTCTCCATTTTGTTTGTTTGTTTATATTTCTTTTTGGCCTTGTAGTTAATTTTATTTCAAAGGAGCCAGAATGAAACACATGTCTGCACAATTCTCTTTCAAATACTGCCTGTATTCTTTTCATTTCCCTCAAATGTCTTGATCCCCATATAAGGATTTACAAGCACTCACTTGCTCTGATTCCTCAAGTCTTCCATTACAGATTGAAAATATTTTAAATCCTACATATTATATTTTAATCAAAATATAAGATCCCTATAAGCTCAGTCACCTTGAGAGAGAATCCAAAATGGTGGCAGAGGTAAACACCTACACTGCTACCTAGCACAACAATTTCAAAACTACAACTAAAAGACAGAACGGACAGCATCCAGAACCACAGGAAAGCTGGCTGAGTGGAAATTCTACAACTAGAAGGAAAGAGAGGGACCCATGGAGACCCAGAGGAGCTGCAAAAAGCTGAGGTACAGAGATGCGCCCGTGAAGAGAGCGGGTGCTGGAGTACCTGGCTGGCTTTCTCTGGCGGGAGGGAGATGGAGACTCCCAACTGCATTGAGCCCCTTATCATATGGCACTGAGGCCCAGGTCCAGGTGAGACTCATACAGGGGCAGTTTGGACTGTGAAAAGGGAGAAGTGCATGGATATTTAGGGGAGTCACAAAAGGGCAGAAGTCTGCTGGCGCACACAGTACTGTGCGCAGAGGATCAACTGCTGATTGTGCTGCTAGCTTCCACGAGTGGGCAGGAGACAGAGCCTCCCAACTGCGCCACTTCTAACTCCACTAAACCCCAGTTTTGGGCGAAACCCTGCGGACCCAGACTCATATGGTCCGAGAACGCAGGGGAGCCGGAAAGGCAGAGGTCTAGAGGCACTATGCACACACATACAGGGACTGCTCCAGTGATTACCCAGAGTCACATGAGATCCAAGGGCCATGGAGGGCGGAGCCAACTGGAAGGCAAGGCAGTCTCTTAAGCCCTGAGACTCCACCCATCCGAAGCTCAACAGAGAGCTTTTGCAGTTTTGCAAGTCTTATATCATAAGGCTGAATCCAACACAGAAGTTCTCCCAGCATAGTGAAAATGCTGGAACAAGGGAAGAGATCACAAACAAAAGAAATGGAGGAAAACAAACGACTGGATATAGAGTTCAAAAACACTCTTATAAGGTTTTTCAAGAATATCCTAGAAAAGATGGATAAATTTAGCGAGACCCAAGAGGAGATGAAAAAGAACCAACTAGAGATGAAAAAGGACGAACTAGAAATTAAACATACACTGACTGAAATAAAAAATATTATACAGAGACCTAACAGCAAACTAGAGGAACGCAAGAATCAAGTCAAAAATTTGAAATATAAAAAATAAGAAAACACTCAACTGGAAAAGAAAAAAGAAAAAAGAATCCAAAAATGTGAAGATAATGTAAGGAGCCTCTGAGATAGTTTCAAA
>JAAGEH010000029.1:20160540-20232899 GCA_011751065.1 Lasiurus cinereus | reverse complement strand
CAGGAAGCACACAGAACCCCAAAGAAAAGGAATCCAAAGAGGACTACACCAAGACACATCATAATTAAAATACCAAGAGCAAAAGACAAAGAGAGAATATTAAAAGCAGCAAGAGAAAAACAGTTCATTATCTACAAAGGAGCTCCATACAACTGTCAGCTGATTCTCAACAGAAAGGATGCAGGCCAGACGGGAGTGACAAGAAATATTCAAGGTGATGAATAGCAAGAACCTACAACCAAGAATACTCTATCCAGCAATGCTATCATTCAGAATTGAAGAGCAGATAAAGAGCTTCACAGATAAGAAAAAGCTAAAGGAGTTCATCAACTCCAAACCAGTATTATATGAAATGCTGAAAGGTACTCTTGAAAAAGAGAAAGAAGAAAAAGGTAAAAGATAAAAAATTATGAACAACAAATACATATCTATCAACAAGTGAATCTATAAATTAAGTGAATTAAAAATTTGATAAACAGAATAAACTGGTGAATATAATAGAATCAGGAGCACAGAAAGGGAGTGGACTGATAATTCTCAGGGGGTAAAGGGTGAGGGGGTACAGGGAGAGACTAAAAATATCATACACCTATGGATGAGGTCAATAGGAGAGAGGTAATGATAGAGGGAGGGTTGGGGCCTGGGTGGAGGGGAGTTATGGAGGGGAAAAAAGAGAAGCAAATGTAATAATCTGAATAATAAAGATTTAATTTAAAAAAAACATTATACAAAAATCAGAGATAAGCTCACGGTATAAACAAAAAGTGTATATTTTTTACATAATGAAGAAATAAAATCTTTTTTGAGGAAAAAAAATAAAAATAAATAATGTACCTCCACAAGTGTAGAACATTTCCTATCTAATTATATTATTAAATGACCTAATGTATTTAAAGCATGTAGTCCAAGGTCTGGCTGGCATATGGTGTTACTCAATATAATGTATTTTTCCCTTCATCTCTCATCTGTGCTTTTTTTTTTTTGAGAAAGAGTATCCTATCTAATAAAGAGGGAATATGCAAATTGGCTGTCACACTGTCACAAAGATGGCAGCATCCATAGCGGAGGTGGGATTTCCATAACACAAGATGGCTGCACCAACAGCAGAGGCCAAGTTCCCGTAATGAGCCTTAAACAGCAATCAGCAGGGACCTGAGGCTGCATGGTATTGGGCCAGGGCAAGGGACCTGAGCCTGCACCTCCCACCTGGTGGGGCTTGACGGGGGCCCTGAGACTGTGCCCCCTACCCAATGCCAGGCCAGGGGACCTGAGGCTACACCCCAGTGGGGCCGGCTGGGTCTGGATCTCTCACAATTTTGAGGTGTCGCAGGTGAGCAGGGTCCTGTAGCATGCCCCAGACTCTGATAGGAGGAAGATTTTCACATATATTTTCTTTTGTCTCTGACACTTCTATTATAGAGAAAGAGCAAATAGCAATATTAAAATATTTCCTCTAATTAATCCTCTTTTAATGTGCAAAAATTTCATGTACCAGGCTACTAGTTTTAAAATAATATCTCTAATAGTTTCTAAGGTATTAGTGTCTAAAATCTAGCTCTCACTGGACAAAAATCATACAACTATGGATGAGGACAATGGGGGGGATGTAAGGGCAGAATGTGGGGTGGGAGCCAGGTGGAGGGGAGATATTGGGGGGGGAAGAGGAACAATTGTAATATTCTGAACAATAAAGATTTATTTTAAAAA
Organism: Lasiurus cinereus; assembly: GCA_011751065.1. NCBI lineage: Eukaryota > Metazoa > Chordata > Mammalia > Chiroptera > Vespertilionidae > Lasiurus > Lasiurus cinereus. The sequence goes on along the minus strand of JAAGEH010000029.1, from coordinate 20,231,192 downwards.
AAGTCACCTTGAAGCAAGGTGACATTTTGCCAGTGTATAAATAATATAAGGAAAATGATAATAGCTTTATGTTAAAGCAAGACAAAAGGCAAGAATTGAGTTGTAGCAGGATTAGTATAATCAGAACCATGCCACAATAAAAAAACATGAAACTTCTCAATGTCTCAATCTTAAGAGCAAAGAAGTGTTTTTTCAGGCAAAAGTAGATCCACTGGCCATTTTAAAGTGACGAAATGACAAAAAAGTGAATGATGAATAGCAAAAGAAACAAAACTTTGCATGTATATAATAAGAAATAGAGAACTGAGTATTTATGTAACACTAAGAAATGCTGAATAAATAATGGTAGAAAATCCATAAGCATTAGAATTGCTTTTTGACAGCTCCCAAACTCTTAAAAATTTCCACATTTCTACATTGGGAAGAGCATGCACCACAACTTTAGGACTCCAGTAAACTTCCTTCTTTAGTCAAATAAACATTCCTTACTGCTTGGAGTTCCTTGAAACAATCAAGCATTAATTACTTCTGCTTTGCTTTTTTCTATACATACTTTGCAAGTAGATGGAGGAAAAGACATGTTACTTTAAAGCAGAGTTTTTCAACCTCAGAACTACTGACACGTTGCGCATATGATTTTTGATGATCGAACACTATCTCTATATTTTAGAGTGTTCAGCAGCATCGCTGGCCTCTACCCACTAGTTGCTAGTAACATCCCACCACCACCAAGTTGTGACAAAGCAAATATATCTCCAGACATTGCCAAATGACTCCTAGGAAGGAGAGGAAACTGTCTCTGGTTGAAAACCACTCCTTGAAGTATAAAAAATAAAAACTTCAGAAGCAGAAAGAAAAACTAAATTTTAAAAAACTCTGTGAAGAGGAGCAGAGATAGAAAGAAAACCAGTGAAAGAGAGGAGAGATAAATACCTATCAGAAATGCAATCATTCATCCAGCAAATACTGAGTTTCTAAATAGCCAAAGGAACACAATCAAATGAACAAAATATACTGCACCCCAAAAGAGTTAATACCTCAAGCCCAAATTGTTAATTCAGAAAGTTACTAATTTTTTTAAAAATATACTTTATTGATTTTTTACAGAGAGGAAGGGAGAGGGATAGAAAGTCAGAAACATCAATGAGAAAGAGACATCGATCAGCTGCCTCCTGCACGCCCCACACTGGAGATGTGCCCGCAACCAAGGTACATGCCCCCGACTGGAATCGAACCTGGGACCTTTCAGTCCGCAGGCCAACGTTCTATCCACTGAGCCAAACCAGTCTCGGCAAAGTTACTAAATTTTTTATGTATCTTTATAGTATACAAAAAGTAGATTTCAGTTTATTCATAAAGTTCCACATATGTGTGAAACCATATTAGTTATCTTTCTCTAACTAGCTTATTTTACTTAGAAGAGACTAAAAGGGATAAATGGTAGTGGAAAAAATAAAGAGAAAAAACAGATTTCACTTTTTAAGACTCCTTTAGAAACTAGTAATTACTTTAAAAGAAAAAAAAATTGAAAACATTTACAACAAATATGACAAAGTTTTAATTTTTTAAAACACATAAAACTACCCATAATAACACCATCAAGCTCTAATAGATTACTGGGTAAAGGAAATTAACAAATAAGTCACAATATAGGAAATACAAATAATAATCTAAGTCACTGAAAAAAAATAAGACCTAAAGTATGGAGGAATGGAACCTTGATGTGGGGCTGAATGGATGAGAAGAGAAAAGCCAAAGATAGTATATAAAATGTAAATGAGACTATATGATTTATATAAATACATACATGCATTCACCAAAAAGAGAGAAAGTGTTGAAAGATTTTTAAAAACTGCCAACCAGGAATACTTTATTCACCAAATACAAAGAAAATTAAGGTTTTCCCAGACAAACAAAAGCTGCCTTGTAAAAAATACTGTGAGTTCTTAAAGCTCAATTCAAAAGACACTAATAAGCTACAGGAAAACATAATAAAACACACAACAGTGTGGTAAAGGTGAAAACATACAAAATTAGAAAATTATAATTCAATATTAGAATGGTATTTTTACCAATATTCTATATATTCAACACAATCCCTATTAAAATTCCAATGGCATAATTCAGAAATAGAAAAGGCACTAAATAAGACACTAAATAAGCAAAATAATCCTGAAAAAGAACAAAACCTGACATTATCACATTTCCTGATTTTAAGCTATAATAATAAAAACAGTCTGGTACTGTATAGAGACATACTGTAAACCAAATAAAATATATTGATGAGTCTAAAGCTGTGAACTTTCCCCCTTGTTTTTGTGGATACCAAGTTGTTATTCAATACAAAAGGGTAAACTATGGGAACATGTGTTTTGGTAAGGGGAGTGGGGACAAAAGATATAATACATAGTAATCTGTGGGAAAATCAAAGAGCCAGGCATAATCCTGTGGGAAAATCAAAGAGCCAGGCAAGAAGCTCAACAGGTACTAGAAGAGTTGGCTCTGGCTTTACCAATCTCCCCTAGTTTGACAAAATGACAGTAAAAGGCAATATAGCATGAGAAAAAAATTGCCTAGCTTCTTCTTCATCTATAAAATCCATAACATAGGCATAATACCACCTATCTTGACAATTAAGTGAGATGAATTTTTTAGAACATACTATAGCACAGTAGGCTTAGTCCTATGAAACTTCGTTCTATTCCTCTTCCCTTTCGTCTCCTCTCGGGGATCTCAGTGTTCTCACATTCCAAAATAGATGGGATGGGGGGAAAAGGGGAAAAGTTTCATATTAAATTGGACTCTGATGGATAGTGATCTCTATATTAAAGAAAACGATTAAACATAAATGAATATTACATACCTTGCTGACTAGAGTTGACAAAAAATCTGTTATATAATTAACACTTTTTGTGCCAAGCACTGTGCTAATCACTTCATGTTTAATTTATTTAACCCTATGAAGTCAATACTATTAATACCCTCCTTTTAGAGACATGAGAACTGAGGCATAGAGGGGTTAAACAATTTATACAAGATCCCAAGCTATTAAGTGGCAGAGCCAGTATTCAAGCCAAGCAATCTGGCTTCAGAGACTAATCTCTTAACCAATATTCCATAGTAGCATTTTTCAAGATGAGGGAAAAATAAGAATTATAGAGCACTGTCCCAATATACCAAGGCTGTGGGTTCGATCAAAGATCAAGGCACATACAAGAAGCAATCAATGAATACATAAATAAGTGGAACAACAAATCAATGTTTCTTTCTTTCTTCCTCTCCCTCTCTCTATAAAATCAACAAATAAAAAAAACAAAATTATAATTTGTCTTAATATGTAATTATGCTCTAGTCGCTACAACAAGTTTTACCCCAATCTTTAAATCTAGCCCAAACCAACTCAGAACATAATTAAAGCTGCAAAATCATCCAATTCCAATATAAAGAAAAACAGGATGGGATTTAAAAACTCCTAGAAATTATGGGTGAGCTCAGCAAGGTCAGAGGAAATAACATCAATATACATAAATTAATTGCATCTATACACACTAACAATGAACATGTAAGACGAATACTAAAAACACATATTAAAAAAAAACAACAGTATCATTTACAATCATTAAAAAAAAACTGGCTCTAGCCAGTTTGGCTCAGTGAATAGAGCATCGGCCTCCAGACTGAAGGGTCCCTGGTTCGATTCCAGTCAAGGGCACATGCTTTGGTTGCAGGCTCAATCTCCAGTAGTGGGCATGCAGGAGGCAGCCTATCAATGATCCTCTCTCATCACTGATGTTTCTATCTCTCTCTCCTTCTCCCTCTCCTTCTCCCTTCCTCTCTGAAATCAGTAAAAAATATATTTTTTAAAAAAACTGAATTCTTACATATACACTTAACATATACAATATTAATCACAAAATGCTGATGGAAGAAATCAAATACCTCAATAAAGGTTAACATACCATGTTCATGGATTAGAAGGCTTGACAGTAATCATGTCAATTCTCCCATATTGATTTATAGGCTCAATGAAATTCCTTTCAAAAAGCTTTTGCAAACACTGACAAGCTTATTCTAAACTTAATGGCCCTGTGCATAGATTCATGCACATTGAAAGGAAATTAATTAGAAGAAATATTTTAATATCACTATTCACCCTTTTTCTATAATAGAAGTGCCAACCAAATTCATGATCAACAATGACAGATCAAAACACATATGTGCGATTGGCACCAGCGAGAGCTTTATATGTATCATGCATGTGTGAGTCAATGTTTATTTTTAAATTGCCAGTATGCATCATATGTACTGACTGGTTAGTCAGTCAGACTGTCAGATGGACATACACTCGGTCACTTAACCATATATATATATATATATATATATATATATATATATATATATGGAATATAAAAAGGAACTGGCCCTAGAATATTGAAAAAATCTTGACAAAGAATAGAGTGGGAGGAATTGTTCTTTCTAATGTTAAGGCTTACTATGTAGCTATAGTAATCAAAACAATGTGCTACTGGTAAGGAGATAAAACACACAGATCAAGTAAACAGAAAAGAGGAACAAGAAACAGATCCATATAAATACTTTAAAATATATTTTTACTGATTTCAGAGGGGAAGGGAGAGAGATAGAAATATCAATGATGAAAGAGATTCACTGATAGGCCAACTCAGTCATGTGCCCTGACCGGGAATCGACTTCCTGGTTCATAGGTCCATGCTCAACCATTGAGCCACACCAGTCAGACTATCCACATAAACATTTTAAACTACTGTTTGAAAAAAACTACAAATCAAATTCCATAGAGTAAGGACAGTCATTTCAACAAATTTGCTGAAACAATGAGACATCCATAGGTAAATAATGAACATCCAAAAAATATTGAACTTCCACCTAAACTTCATATACTATACAATTTGACTCAATATAGAACATAGAATTAAATATAAACACAAAACTAATAAGCTTTCAGAATAAAAGACAGAAGGAAATCTCCAGTATCTGGGGATAGGCAAAGAATTCTTAGGCATATGAAAAAAAAGGATGACCCATAAAAACTGATATATTGGATGCTATCAAAATGAAAAATGTTTGGTCTATGAAAGCCTCTATAAAGAGAATGAAAAGTTAAGTCTCAGATGGGGAGAAAATATTTGCAAATTATATACCTCACAAAGGACTGGTATCTAAAATATAAAAAGAACTTTTTTTTTCTTTTGAATACTTACCATTTTAATGGTACTTATCTCTACAGAGTAAAATTAAGAATTTTAATTTTTAATATTTTTATATATCTCAAATTGAGCATAGTATTCTTGTAATCAAATAAAAGTCATTTCTAAATCACTAAAATTAAGATAAACACAAAAGACAATTCATAAAAGGAGAAATACAAGACCAATCAATATATATCTAATCAAAAACACAAACTAGCATGGTATGCTATTTTGGTTTTTTAAATTGTCAAAATAAAAATAAAAATGCTACTATCCAATGTTGGCAAGAATTCAAAGAAACAGATACTCTCATATACATTTGGTATTCTATGTAATGAAAGGCCAATATGCAAATCGACTGAATGGCAGAATGACCAGTTGCTGTGACATGTACTGACCACCAGGGGACAGGTGCTCAATGTAGGAGCTGCCCTCTGGTGGTCAGTGCACTCAGCCAAAAGCCCTGAGCTGGGCTCAAGGCTGGCGAGAGCAGCAGTGGTGGCAGGAGCAGGCCTAAGCTATCAGTGAGACATCCTCCAAGGGCTCCTGGACTGCAGGAGAGCACAGGCCAGGCTGAGGGAACTCCCTCCGAATGCAATGAATTTTGTACAACCAGCCTATAGTCTATTATAATAAAAGCGTAATATGCTAATTAGACCAGATGTCCTTCTGGACAAAGCCAGGGCTGCAAGGGAAGCTCAGTCCTTGATGCTGCAGGGAAGCCAGTGCTGGCAGCTGAGGGAAGGAAGGCTTACTCTTGCACAAATTTCATGAATAGGGCCTCTAGTAGGAACATAAATCTGTATAATCTTCCTGAAGAAAGTGGCAATATATGCCATAAATATTAAAAATACACAGACTTATCCTTTATACAAAGTTCAACAACAAAATAATTAGAAATGGGTGAAAGATGTGAACAGATATTTAATCAAAAAGGATATACATATCTATATATATAAAAGCCTAAGCAACCAAATGACCTGTCACTATGACATGCACTGACCACCAGGGGGAAGATGATCAATACAGGAGCTGCCTTCCTGGTGGTCAGTGCACTACCACAGTAGGAGTGCTGCTCAGCTAACTGACCTGCCCCAGTGGCCCACTAGCCCAGCAGCAGCCACTCACTCCCTCAGTAGTCCTACGGGTCTAATCTCTGGAGAATAGGTCAGGCACTGATGGACCAGCACCACCAGCATGATCCCAACAGTGCCGCTGGCCTCCTGGAAGTTGGCATAGGGCACCACTTCCCCACCCAAGATATTCCACAAGGAAGAAATGATATAAAAGCGGCCGCCAAGTGGCTCCCAACAACTGGCACAAACATCAGCAGTATGGATAAAAGCTCAATGGTAGGTTGTATGGTAATTATATGTTTAGTGTTTTGTTTTGTTTTTAAGAGACTGCCAAACTATTTTCTAGAATGGCTGTAGTATTTTAGCCAGGATTCTAGGCAGGTAAGGGCAACCCACCACTCATACAGAGAGCCAATCATGTCCCGGCCCTCTGCAACCTCCCTTGGGACAGATGCCAGACACAGAGCTCATGGCTGGAGAGCGCTGCTTGTGGCAGCATGAGCCTCTCCTGACCAGGACTGACTGGGTACAAGCCCACAGCAGGCACAGCAGGGCTGGGATGAGTGGGAGCGGCAGGTGGCATTGGACTGCCAGCTTTGACTTAATCTCCGCAGGTCACACCCAGGTACCCCACTCATGCACCAGGCCTCTAGTAGTAAATAAGAACACAGAAAAGATGATCAGGGAGATATGTATACATGTAACACAATAAAAATAAATAAAGAAAAGAAAAGATGATCAACTTAAGTAGCCATCAGGGAAATGCAAATTAAAACCATAATGATATATCACTACACACATACATAAACAGCTTAACTAAAACACCATGACAATATCAAATGCTGTGAATATGTGGAAAAACTGAATCGCTTATATATGTTTCTGCTAGGAATGTAAAATACTACAGCCATTCTAGAAAATAGTTTGGCATTCTCTTAAAAAAAAACAAACAAAACCTAAACATATAATTACGATACAACCTACCATTGTACTCTTGAGCTTTTATCCACAAGAAATGAAAGCTTTGGTTGACACACACTAAAAAAAAAAAAAAAAGTAAAGAAAGAGAAGAGAGGAGAATAAAAACATATAAAAAAATCACACAAACTTATCCACAAATGTTCATAGCAGCTTTATTCATAATAGTCAAAATCTATAATCAACACATGTCCTCCAACTGGTGAAAGGTCAAACAGTTGTATAATCCATACTATGGAATACCACTCAGCAATAAAAGGGAATGAATTTTGATATATGCAACAATTTAGATGAATGTCCAGTGAATTATGCTAAGTGAAATAAAGTTATATATTGTATGATTCCATTTATATGAAATTAGAGGCCCGGTACATGAAATTTGTACACAGGGAGAAGGGTGTCCCTCAGCCCAGCCTGCACCCTCTCCAATCTGGGACCCTCTCCAATCTGGGACCCCTATCAGGATCAGGCTTAAGCGGGCAGTCAGACATCCCTCTCACAATCCAGGACTGCTGGCTCCCAATTGCTCATCTGCCTGCCTTCCTGATTGCCCCTAACTGCTTCTGCTTGCCAGCCTGATCACTGCCTAACCACTCCCCTGCCAGCCTGATTGCCCCTAACTGCCCTCCCCTGCAGGTCTGGTCCCCCCCAACTGCTCTTCCCTGCAGGCCTGGGTCCCACCCAACTGCCCTTCCCTGCAGGCCTGGTTGCCCCCAACTTCCCTCCTCTGCCAGCCTGGTCACCCCATTGCCCCCAACTTCCCTCCTTTGCAGGCCTGGTCCCTCCCAACTGCCCTCCCCTGCTGTCCTGATCACCCACAATTGCCCTCCCTTGCATGCCTTGTCCCCCCAACTGCCCTCTCCTGCTGGCCATCTTTTGGCAGCCATCTTGTGTCCACATGGGGGCAGCCATCTTGTGTGTTGGAGTGACAGTCAATTTGCATATTACTCTTTTATTAGATGGGATTCTTGACTACAGATTTGTGTGTAAGTAGGTCAGGCAGGAGATAGATGTGGTTATAAAAGGGCAACATGAAGAATCCTGGTGATAAAACTCTCCTTTATCTTAACTGTGGAAGTGAATACACATAGTGATAAAATTGTATAGAATCCCATAACCACATATTCACACTCAAGTGAATATAAGTAAAACTGAGAACATCTAATAAAACTGAGTCTTAAACTTAAACCAAACTTCCTCTCAGTTTACCATACTGGAACCTTTGCTTCCTGTATTCTTTTGGCTTTATACCTACCTCTGCCATTTCAGCCTCTCAATATCCTTCTTATCTTTCAACTGATAGCCTAAAACCACCTCCTTTTCCATGAAATATTTCTCAATCACTTCAGCCAAAAATGAACTCTCCTGATTGTCAAGGTCCTTTTATCAGTTCTACACTGGTCTAGGATTATAAACACTAAGGATAGAGATTAATGTCATGCACTGACCTTGCTTAGTCCCTTGGAAGCAAAAAAATTCAAGTATTTGTTTAATCAATCTGGCCACACCATTCTCAAAATATCCAATCATAATTTTTACGCCTCCAGGACATAAATTTTCCACTTGAAATAAGACAAGCCTTCTTTTCTGTCCTATGTAGATATCATCTGGAATGTTCTACCCTTCAACTTATAATCAATCCTTTAAAGTTCACCTCAAAAGTTATTTATTCCTTAAAATCTTCACTTGTTTCTTTTAATTAGTTGCCTCTCTTCTTTCTAAATGTTCATTAAACTTTGTATTTCACTTAAATAATTTAATTTATATCTGCTATAGATTGAATGGTTGTGCCCACCCCTAATTCATATGTTGAAAACTAAATGCCCAATAAAATTATATTAAAGATGGGGCTTTTAGGAAGTGATTAGATTATGAGGGCAGAGCACTCATTAATGGAATTAGTACACTTATAAAAAGAGACCTGAGGAAACTCCCTTGCCCCTTCCTCCATGTGAGGTTACAGAGAGGAGACACTATAAACCAGAAAGCAGGCCCACCTCAACACCAAATCTGCCAGGGCCTTGGATTTCTCAAGAACCCAGAACTGTGAGAAATAAATGTTTGTTCTTTATAATCTACCCAGTCTATTTTGTATTTTGTTATAGTAGTCCAAAACGACTGAGAAAATTCACTATCCTATATAATAAAGGGGGAATATGCAAATTGACCCTTATGCCCTCGCACAAGATGACCGCCCTCATGTGGTCAAAGATGGCTGTTTCCATGGGGTCAAATATGGCCACCACAAGATAGCTGGCAGGGGAGGGCAGTTAGGGGTGACCAGGCTGGCAGGAGAGAGCAATTAGGGGTGGACCAGACCTGCAGGAGAGGGCAGTTGGGGGGAACCAGGCCTGCAAGGGATGGCAATTGGGGGCAATTGGGTTGGCAGGGGAGGGCAGTTGGGGCAATCGGGCCAGCAGGGGAGGGCAGTTGGGGGTGAGCAGGCCGGCAGGGTAATGGTTAGGGGTGATCAGGCTAGTAGGCAGATGAGCAGTCAGGAGCCAGCAGTCCCAGATTGTGAGAAGGATTTCTGACTGCCGGTTTAGGCCCAATCCCTGTGGACATCCCCTGAGGAGTCCCAGATTGGAGAGGGTGCAGGCTGGGCTGAGGGACATCCCTGCATTCCACGAATTTCTTGAACTGAGTCTCTAGTTGTATATAATAAAAGCCTAATATGTAAATTGTCCCCTCGACTGGGAGTTTGACCACTCACTATGACATGTGCTGACCATCAGGGGGTAGTGTGGAACATGGTAGACATCAGCGACGTGATGGTAGTGGGCAGCAGTGGAGCCACTGCTGGCCCTACCCCAATAGGCCCCGACAAGAGCAGGACCGCGGTGAGATGTTGGAGCAGGTGAGTGAGCAGCAACAGGCCAAGGTGGTTATGAGTGGGGGACTGATTGCCCTCCAGACAGTGATCAGCAGCGGCTCTGACACTTCCATTATAGAGAAAGGGCAAATAGCAATATTAAAATATTTCTTCTAATTATTTTCCTTTCACTGTGCACAAATCTGCACTGGGCCACTAATACTATAATAATATTCCATCTATCTAAATCTCTCCAGTAGAAGAGTAAAATCTTTAACAGAAGGAATCCCTGAAGACTTGGGAAAGACTTTATATATATTTGGTGTTCAAGTACTTGCCAAATTAAATAAAAATTATTTCTAGAAAATTAAGTAATTTGGCCTACCCAGTTTAGCTCAGTACAGAGAGTATAGATAGGCCCTTGGACTGAAGGATCCTGGGTTGAATTCCAGTCAAGGGCATACCTCAATACACAATCAGGGTGTATGCAAAAGGCAACCAATCAATGTGTCCCACTCACATAGATGTTTATCTCTCTCTCTCTTTCTGCACTTCCCTTCTAGTCTCTCTAAATATCAATGGAAAAATATCCTTGTGTGTGGATTAAACAAACAAAAAAGAAAGTTAAGTAATTTGGATTAGTATTCAACCTTTCAAAATCATGGAGAATATCTATATATATAACCCTAATACGCAAATAGACCAAACAGCAGACCAACCAGTCACTCTGATGTGTTGACCAGAACATGGCAAGCAGAACATGGCGGGCATTGGCAGCAGGTGACGGAGTGTAGAAAATGGTGGGCATCGGCCACAGGCGGGATGGTAGAGTAGGTGAACAGGGGTGCCAGACCAAGATGTGGTGCCAGTTGCTATCATTGGGGTTACTGAAAATTCTTTGCTTCTGCACCCTGCGGTCCCACCCAGCACTCACACCTGCTGCCAGCATCAGAGCTACTGCTCACACCCACTGCCAGTGCCCAGTGCCCACCCCGATCGCTAGGCACTGTCAACAGGTGTGAGCAGCAGCTGCTGACCCCAATTATCCCCACTAACAGTGCCAGCCCTTCTCACACCTGTTGCTGGTGCCAGCCCCAATCACTCCATGCGGTCAGCAGGTGTGATTTGGGCTGACATTGTCAGCACGTGAGAGTGGCAGGGGCAGGACTGCCGGCAGAAGGGAGACTGGGGGCCACAGCAGGAGGAGCTGGGCAGGGGCTCAGAAGATGGGCCGAGACCCGCCCCTGTGCCCACCACAGCCTTGTGGCCCACAGATCCTTTCAAATTGCACCAATTCGTTCACTGGGCCCTAGTCTATACTAATAAAAGAGAAAAATACAAATTGGCCATACCTTCATGATGTCTACCAGCCAATCTGGAGTGAGTATGCAAATTCACCCAATCAAATATGGCAGTTTAATTTTCATACACAGGCACCAAGCAGCCGAAGGCAGGGCGGGATGCTTGCATTGTTGCCATGGTGATGATGCAGGCGTTCCACACTGCCCCAGCACTCCAGGCCTCTGGGGAAGGCAGAAAGGCTGCTCTGGGCTGGAGCAAAGGTAGAAGGGCGGCTCCAGGCTGGAGCAAAGAGGGAAAGGCAGCTCTGGCCAGAGCAAAGGCGGTGCCAGCAGCCAGGGGAAATAAGGCCCATTCTTGCACGAATCTTCGTGCATCTGGACTCTAGTAATTCTATACAACCAGTAGGTTTTATCATGAATGTTGATCAAATCTAAAACTGACCAAATTTTCTTATGATTTACAAGGTATTATTTCTGATTTGTCTCCTGAAATTTTTTTCAGTTATTTAATAAACTTTATTTTTTGCAACAGTTTTAGGTTCACAACAAAATCTGGCAGAAAAGTCGAGTTCCCGTATGTCCTCTGCTCCCCATAAATAGATCATCCCAACTATCAACATCCAAAGTGCATTTGTTAGAGTCGATGACATAAAGTGACATGTCATCATCATCTAAACACTACTCATGTTGTTGTATATTCTATGGGTTTCCATAATAGTATCATATACTAGCAGTGTAGTTTCATTCCCCTAAAAATCCTCTGTGCTCCTCACTGCCTTTCTTGATGTCTTGTTTTTTTACCAGTATATTGTTTGTTCTACTCTGCTTTACCCTTCTCATCTCCTGTCTACATCTACAGTAATAGCTTTCCCTCTAATTTCTCTGTATCTCTTTCAGTCTTTCTTCTCCAATTTATTTATCCTACCCTTTGCAACTTGAGTTATCTTTTCAAAATAAAAATCTGATTATATAATTTTTCTATTCAAAAGTATACAACAGCCCTGACTGGTATGCTCAGTGGTTAGAGCAACAGCTCATGAATCGAAGGGTCTCAAGTTTGATTCTGGTCAAGGACATGTACCTGGATTGTAGGTTCCCTGCTCCCGTTGGGGTGCGTACGGGAGGCAACTGATGGATGTGGCTCTCTCACATTGATGTTTCTTTCTCTCTCTCCACTCTCCCCCCCACTTCCTTCTACCCTCTCTAAAACATCCTCCAGTGAGGATAAACAAAACAAAAGGTGTATCCATTGGTTTATACTACACTCATTAGTATGGTACAGAACAGGGATTGGCAAAATGAAGTCCATGGGCCATATTCAGCCCATCACATTTTTTTGTAAATACATTTTTACTGGAAAACAGCATGCTCATTTATATACTTACTAGAGGCCCTGAAACATTCATGCACTCAGGGGGAAAGGGGGCCCCTCAGCCTGGCCTGTGCCCTCTTGCAGTCATGGAGCCCTTGTGGGATGTTCAACTGACAGCTTGCAGGCCTAAGCCATCAGTCGGATGTGGGAGCAGCCAACTTGTGATAATGTGGGGGTGGCTATCTTGTGGCAACCATCTTGTGACAACATGGGGGCTGCCATCTTATGACAATTTGTGGGAGGCCATCTTGTGGCAGCCATCTTGTGACAACGTGGGGTCAGTCATCTTGTGACAATGTGGGGGTGGCCATCTTGTGATGATGTGGAGGCAGCCATCTTGTGATGTGAGGGTGTGAGGGTTAATTTGCATATTACCTCTTTATTATATAGGATTATATTAGATAACCTGTGGCTGCCTTTTTTTTTAATTGAGTTTATTGGGGTAACATTAATTCATAAAAACATACAGGTTTTAAGTGTACAATTTAACAAAATATCATCTGCACACTGCATCCTGCACCCATCACTGGCTGTTTTCATACTACCACAGAGATAAGTAGTTGCAACAGAGACCAAATGACCCAGAAAGCCAAAAATTTTTGCTATTTAACCTTTATCCAAAAAATCAATACTCTTAGCATGGAGGGTTCAAAATAATTGGTCCATATCTTTTTTTTTTTCTCCCAACACAAACTCTAGGCTTTTATAGATAGCAAACAGGCAATTATCTTCTGAATAAAGCCACTATTCATTTTTCAAGAGGCTATACTTGATACAATTGGACTTCAAAGTATATTGAATAAAATTATTACCAATTTCCAACTTATTATCCCATGTCTTATTTAAAACACACACAATAAATGTGAAAACTATGATTCTAAATATAAATGACAGGCCAGAAACTGTTTTGGAAAATAATAGCAAATGAGCCTTATAAATATCTCAGAGCACCTAGAATGGTCAACAAGACTTTCTATTATGGCAAGTAGGAAATACATATCATTCAGTTTGCTAGGAATTTTGTGGGAGGAGCACTGGATTTGAAGCCAAACGACAGGTCTGAGACTTAAGTTCAGATCTGCAACTACAAGGGTTGCATGTGAGTTATATAATGTTTTCATGAAGATAACTCAAATACTAGATCTCTAATCTATGAGTCATTATTATCTGTATCAGTGACCCAATTATCAATTATAAATTACATTTATATAACATTTTAAAGTTTATAAAGTAATTCTGCAGCCTTCTCATATGAGTTCACAGGCAAGTATTTACTTCAATTTGTAAATGAGGAAATTAAGGCCCAAAGAATCTACATGTCTTGCCTAACATTACAGAGCCAATAAATGGCAGAGCATAGATTGAATCCAGGTCTCCTAATTATAGTTCAATAGTCTTCTAACTTTTCAATGCTGTCTAATGACATTACAGAAAATCTGCTATAAGTCTGAAATAGTAAATAATTTTAAAAATAAAAAGCAATATATACCCCTCAATCTTTCCTCTACCTACAAGACACTAAACAAAGTCAGTTAGAGACTCTGGGTTTTACTAAATTAGCTTTTACTGCAAAATTCACAAAGATTTAAAGAGTATCTAAAATGGCCACATTTGAATTGTTAGATGACTAGTCTGCTCCATTCATTCTCTATTTACAGTGGGAAAATATGTTTGTATTAAAAGTATTTTACTCTGTGTGGAAGTTTGAACTGGTGTCAGAAATTGTTTCTAAGCTAAAACAAAACAGACTAAGAACATCCAGAAAAAAAACCCTTAAATACAATTAATAACAAATTGCTGTATGTTAGCCACGTGCTTTTAAGAAATTTATAAACCACTTGTTGAAAGAATCAAAATCTCTCCAGGGTTGAAATAGTGAATACCAGCCAGGACTGAAAAAGAAAAAAATCAGCCCTGCAATTAATCAAGCTGGGAGGAAAGACAAGATAAAGCTGGTTCTAAAGTTAACAGGAAACATTGTTTTTCCCAAGGTCATGGAGTAGTTGTAAAACATCATAACTACACAGTCTTCCACAGTGATGACTGCTTTGTTACAATAATACCTTCCAGCTTGCTCTAATATTTTCATTTATTACTGGAGAAAGATACCCAATTCCTAAACCGCCTAACTTAATGCTAGCACCCAATCCCTAGTTTAGTGGTCGGCAAACTGGGGCTAGCAAAGCCACATGCGGCTCTTTGGCCCCTTAAGTTTTTAGCAAAAACCAGCTTAGGAGTACCCTAATTAAGTTAATAACAATGTACCTACCTACATAGTTTAAGTTTAAAAAAATTGCTTTCTTCAAACCCTCCTCAGAATTCTTCATTAGGGAGCTAAATTTACATTGCTTTATCAAGAGGATGGGCATTTAAAAACTTTTCTACCACTGCTGAATGAATATAATGCTCTAAAATTAGCAGGAAGTATAATTCAGAAATATGAATTAGTGAAACTTAATCATAATCATTTGTCATAAATGCTAACAATTATTTCTCTACTTCTCAACTGCATGTCTTTCAATAAATAAGAAATTATCATTTAAAAAAGAAGACACTTTTCTCCTTCCTCTATCCAGAGGCCTTCCAAGTTTCCTCAGGAATATACTCCCTCACTATGAATCAATAAATCTGATTTTGTCAGACTACAGGCTTATTCCTAGTGGTCTCCGGTTGATGAAGCTTTAACAAGGAAACTAAATTACCCTACCAACCCAGCAATTTAAGACTGACAAATGCCCCTCTTGCCCTCCCCCCCCCAAAAAAAAACACAACTTCTTAGCCTAAACCTGTGGTTGGCAAACTGTGGCTCGCGAGCCACATGCGATTCTTTGGCCCCTTGAATGTGTCTCTTCCACAAAATAGCACGGCCTGGGAGAGTCTATTTTGAAGAAGTGGTGTTAGAAGAAGTTTAAGTTTAAAAAATTTGGCTCTCAAAAGAAATTTCAATCGTTGTACTATTGATATTTGGCTCTGTTGACTAATAAGTTTGCCAACTATTGGCCTAAACAATAAAATCACTAAACACAAGAGACTTTCACTGCTAAGAAACATGAATAACTCACAGAATTCTACTGAATATATCACAGGAAACATTTGATCAATGATACTAAAAGATATAGCATTTAACCAAAGCCAGATAACTACCATATTTGCTGAGAGAAAGAACATATCATGATAAAACCAAAAGTGTACAAATTGGTGATATTATCTGATTTTTAATAAAAATTAGTCACATAACCCGAGCAATTTTATCTATCGCCCATATTCTAATAATATGCTATACATAGGGCTCACAAATCTTTGTGTGATTTTCTAACTTTTAATTTTTAAACTTTAATATAGATTATATAAAAGTAGAATAGCTCCAATTCTTCTGTAAATGGCATTGAAAGATAAAATGGATTGTTTTAACCATATATCAAACTAATTTCGTATTCATAGAGGCCATTAAGCAACCCAGAGAATTTAAATTACCAATAAACTTTGTAAAATAGCATGTCTAGCTATTTTAAAGAATAATTCAATACAACTTTTCTAGTCCTGCCTAATAAAGTTAATGAAAGACAAAAGACATTATTATTAAAATCATCTTCCAATATGATGCCTATCGGGCCACTATGAAATGTTTTAAAATCCACTAAACAACTTCAAAACAATAAAGCAAAGTTTTCAACTTCTAAGAACCAGTAGCTCAGTGGTTCTCAACCTTTCTAATGGTCTTAGGTGACCCACAGGTTGAAAACTGCTGCTGTAGAGCCTAAGACCATCGGAAAACACAGATATTTACATTATGATTCATTAACAGTAGCAAAATTACAGTTATGAAGTAGCAAGGAAAATAATTTTATGGTTGCGGGTCACCACAACATGAGGAACTGTATTAAAGGGTCACGGCATTAGAAAGGTTGAGAACCACTGCAAGTAGCTAAACCCCTACCTCAAAGATAAACTTCAAAATGTGAGGGTAGGATGAAGAATGAAGCAGGAAGAGGGGTGCTTTCAGCAGAAGCTTAAGATTGAATCAGAGCCGAGACCGGTTTGGCTCAGTGGACAGAGCATCGGCTTGCAGACTGAAAGGTCCCAGGTTCGAATCCAGTTGGGGGCATGTACCTTGCTTGCAGGCACATCTCCACTGTGGGGTGTGCAGGAGGCGGCTGATTGATGTCTCTCTCTCATCTATGTTTCTGACTTTCTGTCTCCCTCCCTTCCTCTCTGTAAAAAATATATTAAAAATAAAAAAGATTGAATAAGAAACGTACCAGGCTGAGCCAACCACTGCTAACAAAATAACAGTCTTAAGGCTTTATACACTGAGTGGCTAGATTATTATGATCTCTGAATGCATAATAATCAGGCCACTCAGTGTATGTGGCCCGGTGCATGAATTTGTGCAGAGGTGGGGTCCGGCCAGCCAGGCCAGGGGGAGGGGACATGGGCGGTTGGCTGGCCTGCCTGCTGGTTGAACTCCTGGTAGAGGGGACAATTTTCATATTAGCCTTTTATTATATAGGATCTACACTGAGTGGCCAGATTATTATACATTCAGAGATCATAATAATCTAGCCACTCAGTGTACACATAAAGCAGAAAAGACCATTGTTCACAGATCAAGTTTCTTACACCACACCCATAATCATCAATATCATCTTCAAATACAAAGTTTTCAGAAAAAAAAAAGCTGTATTTAAAGAGGCTAAAATAATGCTGGATTAGTCTTTTTTATAAAAAAGTCGCTTCGTCAACATTTACAATTTTATTTTTTTAATCAGAAAATAGAATAATAGCTTATGTACCCTTCTGATCAGTTAAACTGTAGTTGTCCTATAAGTAAAGGACAATAATAGACTAATAAAGTACTATGTCAACAATGGACTATTAAACTACTGTAAAAAAGAACTCTTACCATTTGCAACAGCATGGATGGATCTGGAAAGCATTATGCTAAGCAAAATAAGCCAGTTGGAGAAAGAAAAATATCACATGATCTCATTCATTTGTGGAATTTAATGAACAACATAAACTGATGACCAAAACTAGAGCCAGAGACTAGAAGCATCGAACAGACCATCTAACTTCAGAGGGAAGGCAGGGGAAGGTGGGATGAGGGGTAAGAGATCAACCAAAGGACTTGTATGCATGCACATAAGCATAACCAATGGACACAGGCACTAGTGAGGGCATGTGCTGGGGGTGGAGGTGTCCGGGGAGAAGTCAATGGGTGAAAAAGAAGGCAAATGTAATATTATATGCAATACTTTAAACAAGAAAGAATTTTAAAAGATGAATAATGAGGAAAGGGAAATAATGTTCATAATAGGGCTAAACAGAAATTCTTCATTATATTTCACAGTGCAGGAGTCTGGCCCATGAGCCATATACAGCCCACGACATCATTTGGTCTGGCCTTGCCAAGGCATTAGGGGTGAGTTAGTTAAGTGTTTGGCCAAATATAGCAGGCTAACTTTTAAGTTAATAATTTTGTATGGTCCATGAATGATGTTATAAATACCCAATCGCCCTTGCCAGTAAAAAGGATCCCCGATGATACTAAGATTCCTAATAAAATCTATTTTATTTCAAATTGATAAACTAAAATCCTAACTATAATCCTAACTACAGGCCTGTGGCACAAAATTTGTACACAGGTTCAGTCCCTGGGCCTGACCGGCGATGAAAGCATGAGTGTCTGGCGTGGAAGGGCAGGACCCAGATAACCTCTAGGTCCTGGGCAACACCTGGGCCCCCGGACCCTCGTATGCCCCCCTCTGCCTGAGTCATGGTGCCTGAGTCCCCACATGGAGATGTGGTGAGCATGGCCAGATGCTGAGAGCCGGGGTGTAATGTGGGCCTCTAGGCCACCCAGTAGCACTGCACAGAAGCCAGGCAGGCAACACACTCTCTCCCAGCAGCTCTCTGTGATTCTGGCAGCTGGGGCCAGGCTCACCCAGAAGAGGCCATGCAGGTGTCTGGCACCTGAGTATGGGGGCTTCCCCTGCATGCTAGCCCTGGCATGCTGGGAAAGGGTAGCAGGGGGAGTGAGAGCAAGCTCAGTGGATATCTTGTATTCTCACCACACCTCTGTCCCTGTCACCCCCACCCCCAGGTAGCCCGCAAGAGGTCATGGCGCATTGCTGACGCCCACCATGTTCCACACCACCCCCCTGGTGGTCAGCGCATGTCATAGTGTGCAGTCAAACGACCACCTGAGGGGACAATTTGCTTAATAGGCTTTAATTATATGGATGCTAATACAATATTGATTCCAGAAATGGATACAAAGGGGCTAGAAAGTCATGAGCTGTATAAAACCATAATAAATGCCTTTAAATGGATGTGGCAGCAATTAAAGCACTTAAATTCATTTAATATTTAGTAGTTCTCATAATGTAGCACAGACAAACGATTCAGTTTATATTCCAGTTTTAATTACTTGAAGGTTTGATAAGAATCCCTTGTTCCTCTAAACATACATATAAGAAATGGCTTTAGATGCAGCTTGTTTCATGAATTATGTGAATACAAAAAGGAGGAAGGTGGTAAGTAAAGGGAAGTTGGGTGAAAGATAAGAACTACATAAAATAAAAGAGGGAGGATGACAAATATTCCTGGCAAAAACCCAGTCACCTCAACCAAATAAAAAGTTTAAATTAGGGGGAATTCAAGATGGTGGCATAGGTAAACATCTACACTGCTGCCTCGCACAACAATTTCAAAACTATAACTAACAGACAGAAAGGACATTATCCAGAACCACAGGAAACCTGGCTGAGTGGAAATTCTACAACTAGAAGGAAAGAGAGGAGCTCACAGAGACCCAGAGGAGCTGCAAAAAGCTGAGGTACGGAGACGTGCGCATGGAGAGAGCTGGTAGCGGAGAACCTGGCTGGTTTTCTCTGGAGGGAGAGAGATGGAGACTCTCAATGGCATTGAACCCCTTATCCTACAACACTAAATTCCAGATCCAGCCGAAACTCATACAGGGGCAGTTTGGACTGTGAAAAAGGAGAAGTGCACGGAAATTCAGGGGAGTCCCAAA
This sequence comes from Lasiurus cinereus, assembly GCA_011751065.1. Classification (NCBI taxonomy): domain Eukaryota; kingdom Metazoa; phylum Chordata; class Mammalia; order Chiroptera; family Vespertilionidae; genus Lasiurus; species Lasiurus cinereus. The sequence continues at coordinate 20,211,389 of JAAGEH010000029.1, read as the reverse complement.
AGATCAGAAGTCTGGTGGCGCACATGGCACTGAGCGCAGAGGACTGACTGCTGATTGTGCTGCTCGCTTTCACGAGTGGGCGGGAGACAGACCCTCCCAACTGTGCCACTTCTAACTCCACTAACCCCTGCTTTCGAGCGAAACCCTGGGGACCCAGACTCATATGGTCCCAGAGTGCAGGGGAGCCAGAAAGGCAGCAGTCTAGAGGTAATGTGAGAGTGCAGTGCACACACAGGGACCTCTCCAGCGATTACCCCGTCACGTGAGACTCAGGGGACCTGGAGGGCAGGGCCGACTGGAAGACAAGGCGGTCCCTTAGGCCCTGAGACTCCACCCATCCCAAGCTCAACAGAGAGGCTTCTGCAGTTTTGCAAGTCCGGTATCATAAGGCTGAATCCAACACAGAAGTTCTCCAAGCATAGTGAAAATGCTGGAACAAGGGAAGGGATCACAAACAAAAGAAATGGAGGAAAACAAATGACTGGATATAGAGTTCAAACCACGCTTATAAGGTTTTTCAAGAATATCCTAGAAAAGTTGGATAAAGTTAGCGAGACCCAAGAGGAGATGAAAAAAAAACCAACTAGAGATGGAACTAGAAATTAAACATACACTGACTAAAATAAAAAATATTATACAGAGACCTAACAGCAGACTAGAGGAAGGCAAGAATCAAGTCAAAAATTTGAAATATAAAGAATCAGAAAACACTGAACTGGAAAAGCAAGAAGAAAAAAGAATCCAAAAATGTGAAGATAATGTAAGGAGCCTCTGGGACATCTTCCAGCGTACCAACATTAGAATTGTGCGGGTGCCAGAGGAAGAGAGAGAGCAAGATACTGAAAACCTATTTAAAGAAATAATGACTGAAAACTTCCCACATCTGGTAAAAGAAATAGACTTACAAGTCCAGGAAGCACACAGAACCCCATTTAAAAGGAATCCAAAGAGGACTACACCAAGACACATCATAATTAAAATACCAAGAGCAAAAGACAAAGAGAGAATATTAAAAGCAGCAAGAGAAAAACAGTTCATTATCTACAAGGGAGCACCCATACGACTGTCAGCTGATTTCTCAAGAGAAATGATGCAGGCCAGACAGGAGTGGCAAGAAATATTCAACGTAATGAATAGCAAGAACCTACAACCAAGAATACTTTATTCAGCAAAGTTATCATTCAGAATTGAAGGGCAGATAAAGAGCTTCACAGATAAGAAAAAGCTAAAGGAGTTCATCAACTCCAAACCAGTATTATTTGAAATGCTAAAAGGTACTCTCTTAGAAGAGGAAGAAGAAAAAGGTAAAAGATAAAAAATTATGAACAACAAATACATATCTATCAATAAGTGAATCTAAAAATTAAGTGAATTAAAAATTTGATCAACAGAATAAACTGGTGAATATAATAGAATCAGGAGCACAGAAAGGGAGTGGACTGATAATTCTCAGGGGGAAAGAGGTGAGGGGTGTACAGGGAGAGACTGGACAAAAATCATACACCTATGGATGAGGTCAGCGGGAGGGAGGTAAGGGTAGAGGGAAGGGTGGGAGCCGGGTGGAGGGGAGCTATGGAGGGGAAAAAAAGAGAAACAAATGTAATAATCTGAATAATAAAGATTTAATTTTAAAAAAAGTTTAAATTGAATTACTTTGTTTCAATTTATATTTGCATACCATCAAGAGGCAAGTTTCCCACCTCCATATGAATTATGGATTTAAGTGTGACATAAAACCATACAATGGACAATAAGTCAAGAGCCAACCAATGCTAAATAGAATTTTATGGCAATACAAAAATATTAATTTGGCTACAGAGGTAATGCAAGCCTCCTGAGCTGTATGCAGTGTCAATTATAGACCTAAAATGTAAACTCCAGAATATCCTAAAGATAAAGGAAAAAAAGTTTTAAAAACAGTCTTATTACATTAGGCCCTTGATTCGGCTTAGAAAAATAAGAATAGATATTTCTTCTTTAGGTATAATTTCAGTCCCAAACCAAAATGAATAAGCCTTTGTGATGCCATTCCTTTGGATAATTTCATGAAAAGTATTTAGAATTAGGATACGTCTATCATGATGGATAAAAACTATTATACTAGTTCTTGCAAATATTCATTTCAAACAAATATGGAACAGTTTTAAAATTACTTCTGTACTAACAAACTAGCTCAGGAGAAGAGTTGTGTCTGTGTAAAATTTCAGTAACTACTACAATGTTTCCGAAACAAATACTAATATTTAAAGGGATTAACAAAATAACAGTAGTTAGTGATTGTAGTGCAAGATCTCAAACAATTCTACAAATATTATTTACATATGCTCCAGGATTTCTTTTGAGTAGCATTACATATTAATATTGTTTTGAATTTGGTTCATTTTCTTAACTGATTTAATTTTGGCACAATGCAAAATCAATTTGATTAGTCAAGCAAATGGCTAATGAAATGACATGACCGGAGCACAGACCTGTAATAATGTTAATAGACATCTTTGCTCTTACCCTATAGGAACTTGGAAATTCAACCTTAGAAAACTTAAGTATACATATACTTAAAGTATTATGGTAGTTAGTTAGTCTAGAGAATGGAATCTAGGAATGAACTCCCAAATTTCATCCCCATGCTCCCTCACCTCCATTCTATTTAATTACTAAAAAGCATTGCTGATTAACTGCATAAAGAATGGGAACATTTGAATAAATAGTCTAATATAGTGGAGAGTATAGACAAGCTCAGAATTATATTGATTTTGACCAAAGACAATTGTAAAACTTTCATTGGAAGGAAGTGTAAGAATGTGATCTTTAAAGCAAGTTACAAAATCAAAGTAGAAAAATCTAAATGTAATGTCTAAGTACAAAAATTGGAAACAGTCTAAATTAAATTCGTAAAATGGATCATTAGTCAATAGATTATTACCAAATTATACTCCTATCCAGAGAGCTGCTTACTGGTTCCTTTATTGTTCTGGATCTACACCATCCAATACAGTAACCATTAGCCAAATGTGGTTATTGCATACTAAATTACTCAAACTTCCAAAAATTAAAAATTTAATTCCTTAGATACCATAGCCACATGTGACTAGAGGCTACTGTCTTGGATAGCATGTAATAGGATAGAACATCTCCATTATCACAAAGTTAGTGGGTAGCACTATTCTACATAAAATACAGTTAAAATGAGCCCCAAGAAATAACATATAATTCCAAATATATTGGATAAAAAAAATGAGTCATATCTATTATGTTTTAAAATATCAATGCTAAGTAGGAAGAAAAGGACACATCCTCAAACTGATAAAGGACATCTATGATCAAAATGAATGGTGAAAGATTATCTGCTTTATCCCAAAGATCAAGAACAAGGTAAGGATGTCCAGTCTCACCACTTCAAATCACCATTGGACTCGGGGCACTAGCACTTCAATAGTAAAACCTTATTATCCAATGTCACCCCAATAAATTTAATTAAAAGAAAAAAATTTGGGCCCCAGTCACTGGTCTGCCACTGAAGATCAGGAACCTCCCATAAGGCCCCCTAGCTTGACATTCTGAGCCGCAGCCTTTTTTCTGCAGGCTGCTTCTGCCCAGGAAAAGGAATCCCATGTATGTCCACTATCCAGAACCTCCACTCTTTCAACCCCTTTGCTGATAACATGTTGTAAGGGTGATGATCTACTTCCTGCTGGCACTGAGTATTACATATATCCATATAAGAATTCAACAGAAAAACAGCAGGAAGAACCTTACTACTGTAAGACTGTGTGTAAGGCAAGTTTATGGCAGTCACATACTTTCCTGAGCTTTGGGTTTTACTGCTATAAATAAGGGTTTACAGTCCACCTTCCCAAATCTGTGCCCAGAAAATTTTCAGAATGTTACACATCAGGTTTGGAAATGCTCCCCATAAGGTGATTCACAATGCCATATTAGCATATGAAAGGCTCTGAATAAACCCACACGCATATTTTTTTCACACATATTTTTTTAAATATATTTTTATTGATTTCTTTACAGAGAGGAAGGGAGAGGGATAGAAAGTTAGAAACATCCATGAGAGAGAGACATCGATCAGCTGCCTCTTGCACACCCCCTACTGAGGAGGTGACCACAACCATGGTACATGCCCTTGACAGGAATTGAACCTGGGACCTTTCAGTCCGCAGACCGACGCTCTGTCCACTGAGCCAAACCGGTTTCGGCTCACACGTATTTTTTAAACTCAGTGATTTACTTGATCAAGGGACTCTTTTATCACGTAGTGTTGTTGCCCAGCCATTGTGGATCAGCAATTGAGCATGACCCATGAACCTGGCGGCCATGGTTCAATTCATGGTCAGGGCACGAGTTAGGGTTGCAGGCTCCATCCCCAGGGTGCGTGCAGGAGACAGCCAATCAATGATTCTCTCTCATCATTGATGTTTCTATCTATCATTCTCCCTTCCTCTCTGGAATCAATAAACATATTTTTAAATTAACTTCAAGATTGACTATTTTAAAGTAACTGGAGAACTGCATCCCACAATGAGAAACCTGTCTCAAATAAAAATCTGAAATGACTGCATAGTTATCTTATTTTCTGTCAACTCCACTGAGTTTTCATCAAGGTCTACCCTAAATATCCTAAACTTAAGGATCTTGGCTAATATACAATAGTCCAACCTTATCTGCAGTTTTGCTTTCTGCAGTTTTAGTTACCTAGAGTCAGTCATCCACGGTCTGAAAATATTGAATGGAAAATTCCAGGAAAAAAAAAACAATTCAGAAGTTTAAAATTAAGTGATGTTTGAGTAGTGTAATAAAGTTTATTGCCATCCTGCCCCATCCTGGCAGGGGCATGAATCATCACTTTGTCCAGTGTATCCACACTGTATACACTTCCCTGCTACTTAGTCATTTAATAGCTGTCTAGGTTATCAGATGGACTGTCCTGGTATCACAGCGCCTGTTTTCAAGTAACCTTTATTTTACTTAATAATACTCCCAAAGCACAAGAGTGGTGATGCTAGCAATTCAGATATGCCAAAGAGAAACCATAAAGTGCTCCCTTTAATTGAAAAGCTATGTATGTATAGGGAAAAAAACACAGTGTGTGTGTGTGTGTGTGTGTGTGTGTGTGTTGCAATACTACCAGCAGTTTCAGGTATTTACTGGGGTCTTAGAACATATCCCCCATGGATAGGGCAAGGAGGGGAGGTGGCAGCATGGGAGACTACTATTCTACATGAAAATATATCTTGACTGACTTATATCTATTGTAATAGCTCCTCCCCAAATAACATTTTTAAGATTGTGAAAACATCAATGCCAGGGACACTAAAATTCCTTAGAAAGTACTATAAGAGTAACAAAGTGATCTAAGTCAGAATGTAAAATGCTTACTCTACAAAACCAGGAAAAGTTTGAATGTATATGAGTAGTTAAAAGAATTCTTAACAAAATGGATAAAGGACTTAAACATAAGACAGGAAACCATAAAAATACTAGAGGAATCCACAGGCAGCAAAATCTCAGACATATGCTGAAGGAATTTCTTCACTGATTCCACTCTTAGAGCAATGGACACTAAAGAGAAAATAAACAAATGGGACTACATCAAAATAAAAAGCTTTTGCACAGCATCAACAAAACAAAAAGAAAGCCCACTGCATGGGAGAACATATTTGCCAGTGTTATCACTGATAAAAGTTTAATTTCCAACATTTACAGGAAACTCATATAACTTAACAAAAGGAAAGTAAACAAACCCAAAAAAAAATGGGCAATGGACCTAAATAGACACTTTTCAAAAGAAGACAGAAGGAAGGCCCAGAGACATATGAAAACATGCTCAAAGTTACTAATTATCCCAGAGATGAAAAACAAAACAACAGTTCGGTACCATCTCACACCTGTCAGAATGGCAATCATCAACAAATCAACAAATGACAAGTGCTGGCCAGGATGCAAAGAAAAAGGAACCCTTGTGCACTGCTGGTGGGAATGTAGACTGGTGGAGCCACTGTGGAGAACAGTATGGAGTTTCTCAAAAACCTAAAAATGGAACTCCCATCTGACCCAGTAATACCACTTCTAGGAATACATCCCCAAAACCTAGAAACACCGATCAGAAAGGATATATGTACCTCTATGTTCATAGCGGCACAGTTTACCATAGCTAAGATTTGGAAACAGCCTAAGTGCCCACCAGCAGATGAGTGGATTAGAAAACTGTGGCACATCTACATACTGGAATACTATGCTGTACTAAAAAAGAAGGAATTCTTACCATTTGCAACAGCATGGATGGAACTGGAGAGCATTATGCTAAGTGAAATAAGCCAGTCAGAGAAAGATAAACATCACATGATCTCACTCATTTGTGGAATATAATGAACAACATAAAGTGATGAACAAAAACAGATCCAGAGACAGAGAAGCATCGATCAGACCATCAAACCGCAGAGGGAAGGTAGGGGACGGTGGGGGTAAGGAGGAGAGATCAACCAAAGGACTTGTATGCATACACATAAGCCTAACCAATGGACACAGACACCAGGGGAGTGAGGGCATGAATGGAGAGGGGAGCAATGGGGTGATAAGGTCACATATGTAACAGCTTAATCAATAAAGAAAAAAATTTAAAGAATTCTTAAAAAGAGAAGGAAAGAAAGATGGTTATTCTTTAGTGCTTCACATGGGATGACTGAAAATGTTGCTATCGTGGCTAAAAATATAACTTTTGAACAAAAATAAATGAATGAATAATAAAATATATTCCAATTAAATTTAATAACTTAATTATGAATAAAAGTAAATACTGGAAAATACTGGAGGGTAAAAGCCTGCCCAGGAAAATAAAAAAAAAGTTTAACATGCTAGGTCCAATTAGACCCAACCCAATTTTCTACTCTTCCCAGTAATATATCCAGGCTATGAAAAATTGTTAGCAATATACATCAAAGTATCCAATTTACTTTAATAAACCCTATGAATCTTTATCAATGGTTTGTCTAAATATACTTTAAAATTATCTCTAGCCTAAATTTATTTAATCTCTTAGGGTAAATAAGTTCTAAAGCTAGTATACTTTTAAAAAGTATTCTTATTTTTCAACCTGAATTTAAAGACTATTCTCTAGGCACTGTATAAAATAATTTTTTAAAAGAGTGAAAATAGGGAAGAAGAGTGACAGTTACCCAGCTGCTTTGTTTTACACATTCTTTAAAATTTAATTTTATTATAAATGGTTCTGTAGCTAGACCTCCTTGGGAACCACTACTAGTTTTTCTTCACAGCAGTCACTAGAGAAAAATCAGAAATATTCTAAATAGGACATGTGACTTTCAGGAAACTTTTATTACCTTCTGAAAGCTATATTTTTATAGATCCCTATAAAATCGTTGAGTTCAACAGATATGTAAATAGTCATCCATATGGTTAAAAACACCTGAAGATATTAAAATACTTCTGCTAGGAAGGAAGGAGGGAATAAGGGTGGGAGGGACAGAAAGAGGGAAGGGAAGGAAGGAAGGAAGGAAGGAAGGAAGGAAGGAAGGAAGGAAGGGAGGAAAGAAGGAAGGAAGGAAGGGAAAAAAGAAAGGAAAACATGAGCTAACCTTTTACAAAACTATGATTAAATTTGCTTTAGATAAAAATGATTTAAAAAATGTGGAACCACCATGAAATTCAAGAATGTAAACAGTTTATACTTCAAATTTAATTTTCATACCTATTAATTGGCTTTATAATGAGTTCAGGAAGGAACAACTCAAAAATATGTTTATAACTCATATGGATATTACTCACCCACATTTGGAGGTTTCATATAATTTACAGGTAGTTCTGGAGGTCTGCCTCTATGTAGAGCTGCGAAAGCGGACCCATTCCATAGTGTACTCTTACAGTCTATACAATAAGATTCAAAGGTTAGTCAAGGAGTAGAACAGTTTTTTGTTGGTTTTTTGGGGGTTTAAATGCACTTCTGAGGCAAATGTCTAATTTCAATTTAATTTGTTAAAATATATTTCTTCCTAAGGTGGAGGGGGTCAATGGGGAAAAAAGGGGACATCTGTAACACCTTCAACAATAAAGATAAATTTTGGAAAATAGATTTTGTAATTGCTAAAGCCAAAATAAAAATCTAATGCATGTAATTATGTTTTAAACCATATACATTATGACTAGTGAATACCAGTACCTTAATATATCATCAGGATATTTTATTTCTGGCAGATCTAGAACTGAAGTTTTTATTACACATATATTTGAATCTCATGTAAATATTGTGAGATTAATAAGTTTTTAAGTTTACATTGGTCCTTCTTGCCTTTAAGTTTATACATATCTACTTATCCAAAAACAATATAAGTAAAGACAAAACTACATACATGTATGCCAGATTAAATTCAGAAACATCTGTTCTCAGTGACTGCTCATGTTATACAGCATCTTCCAATTGTGCCATAATAGATAAATGCATATCACATGATAATTGACTATAAATACTTGTATTTTTGTCTGCTTTTTATGCTTATATCAAAAGACTAAAGCACATAATAAATATTTCTAATTCAACTTTGAAACAAAATATTCTACTACTCTCTTAAAAGCCTCAAATTAACTTTATTGAAGAATTTCCTTAAATTATAAAATAAGATGTTTAAACACTGGTATCATTTATGCAACTATTTATACTTGTATTTAGGATTTGAAACAACATTATACCAATAATACAAAACAGAAATAAGTTGGTTGCTAGACCTGAAGTATTTATCACACTAATAGGTATCCTTAATATGTAATTTCATATGTCTATGTTCATAAAACACTATTTTATATATTTTATATATTAGGGTTCCATGTGAAAATTTAGGAAAAATATGTAAAAGACTGAAAAAGAAAAACAGTGGGAGAGAAACTGTATTGAACAGGTACTGATGGGTTGATATGCTTAACTGTATTATTTAAATATACAATATTGTTGATCAATTTTTATACCTCAATAAAACTGAGAAATAAAACCCCTTAAGTCCTCTAGCATGTTTTCGGTCATTTAAACAATTAACAGCCTCTGGCCCTGTAGATCAGTTGGTTAGAGTGTTATCCTGATATGCCAAGGTTGTGGATTTGATCTGGGGTCCAAATCAACCAATAAATACGTAAATATTTTAAACAAAAAATGTATTTATTTCTCTCTCTCTCCTCCCCCCACTTGCTCTCTTTGTAAAAATCAATAATAATAATGTATTTGAAGTATATATTTATCAACTCTCAGAAAATAAAAAGAATTATTACAGGAAATAGCCAAATATGAAAAAAATAAACAATTTATAAAACAATGGACGTACAGAAAGGAACTGCTAAAATTAAAAAGTTATTTTAAAAATTGTCCTGGCTTGTGTTGCTCAGATGGATGGGCATTGATCCATGCGGTGAAAGGTTACCAGTTCGATTTCCGGTCAGGATACATGCCTAGGTTGCAGACTCAATACCCGGTAGCGGGTGTGCAGGAGGCAGCAGATAGATGATTCCCTCTCACAGCAGTGTTTGTTTTTTCTCTCTCAAAAAAATCAATTTTAAAAATACTTAAAAAATAATTTTTAAAAATAACTATTTTTTAAAATATATTTTATTGATTTTTTATAGAGAGGAAGGGAGAAGGATAGAGAGTTAGAAACATCGATGAGTGAAAGACACCTCGATCAGCCGCCTCCTGCACACCCCCTACTGGGGATGTGCTCGCAACTAGGATACATGCCCTTGACCAGAATCGAACCTGGGACCTTTCAGTCCGCAAGCCAATGCTCTATCCACTGAGCCAAACTGGTTTCGGCAAAATAAGTATTTTTAATTATAATTTTACATAACAGTTTTCATTTACTTGTTATAAAATATTCTATGTGATTTGATATCAAGGCTCATAAATATTAAAAACATTGAAATGTAGTTTATACTATACTAATCAGAGCAGCAATCTTTGAAGATCTCTATTCCAGAGTATTACAGAGATTTTATATCCTTTACCTCTATTGCTTTACAAAAAAGGACTCCTTTTAGGTCTCTAAAAACTTACTTGTCCTAGAAAAATTTGGTACTTAGAAAAGCATGCAAACATTTACTCCATAGTGGTAGGAAATTAACATTTCTATCTGAGTTTGAGGGGGTGGGGAGGCCAATGGGGGGGGGAACAAAAAAAAAAGTAAACCATTTACTTAACTTAAAAATATGCTATTCTCCACTCACAAATCAGAAAACAGAAAATCTTACCTTTGGCATCCCGTAACAGAGACTGCCGACCAACACCGAGCAATGTTTGTACCCCAGGAACACTCTGAGGGATCTCCTTATCTAGTATGGGGCCAATCCGCTCACAAATTTTAAGGAGGTAGTCTGGAGGAATGTGTGCATTGGCTGCCACCTAAAAAACGTAAATAAAATACAGGAAAACAAATTTGTTTTAAAAACATTAATCTATTCCATTACCAAACTGTTCTATCATGAAACAAAGTCCAATTTTAAGTACATTAAATTTTAAGAATAATATTTTGAATATTTAATATGTCAACAAAATACAAGAAACAATTTAAATAGAATAATTTAAATAATATTATATTTATAGGACACAGTACTCTAGTACTTGATTTATCCTCTAGTAATGAACTGTTCAATAATCAGAGGATATAGATTTTATTTAAATGATAAGAATGAAAACAAAAGGTATTACTTGGAGGGAAAACCAACATGGCAGAAGGCAGAACTGGGGTGAGGGAAATTGCCACTGACCCGGCATGCCCTAAATGACTGGTGCCTTGAGGTAATACATCCAGTCCTGCCATTGGGACCCAACACCCCAAGATGCACAAACCTACTACCACTAAGCATTGTTCCTGGCCCAAGGCCTCTGGACAAATGGCGCTGCCAGTAGCCATGACTGGACCCCCTGACACCAGATACATGGGTATGCCTCCTTGGTGACCAGGGATCCCACAAAAGGAACTAAATGAAAGTGATGTAAGCAATTTGTGAGATAAAGAATTCAAAGTAATGGTTATTAGGATGCTCAAACAACTTATGAGAACTACAAGGAAATTAATGAGATCTATAAGGAACTTGAAAAACAGCATGAAAAATGAGGTTGAAACGCTGAATCACAATCAATTAGAAATGAAGAATAACAGAGTTGAAGTAAATACACTGGAAGAATTCAACAGTAGATTAGAATAAGCTGAGAACCAAATCAACATATTAGAAGACAAGGTAAGAAAAAACACTCATTCAGAGCAGCAATTGGGAAAAAAAACAAGCAGGAAAATTTAAGGGAGCCAAGGTATAACATGAGCACTAATGACATCCATATCATAAGGCTACCAGAAAAAGAACAATCTGAGCAAAGAATAGAGAACTTCTTTGAAGTCATACCAGCATAGGAAACACAGAGTCACAATCAAGATGAACCCCAAAAGACTCACCACAAGACACATCATAATTAAATGGAAATGTTAAAGAAAAAGAATCTTAAAGGCTATAAGAGAGATAGAAAGTAGTTCTCAATAGACTGTCAACTGATTTCTCAATATAAACACATCAGACAACCAGGAAGTAGCAGTAAATATACAAAATAATGAAAAGCAAGGGAATGAGATCAAGACTACTCTCTTCAGCAAGGATATCATTCAAAATTAAAGGTGAAATAAGGAGGTGCACAGACCAAAGGAAAAAAGAAACAAACAAAAATAAAAAAGTAAATGACTTTATTAGACCAAACCAACAGTGCAACAAGTGCACAAAGGACTATTGTTAGAAGAAGAAATAGAAAGGGAGGAACACAAGCATACAGAATAAAAATAGCAACAAGTAAGTACCTATGAAAAATAACCTTAGCCCTGCCCAGTTTGGCTCAGTGGATAGAGTGTCAGTTTGCAGACTGAAGGGTCCTAGGTTCGATTCCAGTCAAGGGGATGTACCTTGGGGAGTGTGCAGGAGACAGCTGATTGATGTTTCTCTCTCAGTGATGTTTCTAACTCTCTATCCCTCTCCCTTCCTCTCTATAAAAAAATCAATAAAATATATTTAAAAAAATAACCTTAAATGCAAATGGCTTAAATGCTCCAATCAAAAGACATCAGCTAGCTGAATGGATAAGAAAACATGAACCATATACACACACACACACACACACACACACACACACACACACACTGTCTATAAGAGACCCATCTCAGTAAAAAAGACTCACAGAGAATGAAAGTGAAGGGATGAAAAAAAAAAATTCTAGGCAAATGGAAATGAAAAAAAAACACACACAAAAAAAAAAACAGGTAGCAATACTGAAATTTGACAAAGAAACTTCAAAATGAAGGCCATAAAAGAGACAATGAAGGCCACTTCATAATACCAAAGGGATCAATACCAAAAGAGGATATAAATCTGATAAACATTCCAGGATATGCACCCAATACAGGAGCAAACAAACATAATAAAAACAAAATTCGGGAGGATTTTAAGGGAGAGACGGACAGCAATATAATCCTAATAGGGGATTTTATCACCCTAGTGATATCACTGGATAGATCTGAGAGACAAAAAAAAAATCAACAAGGATCCTAAATGACACACAAGACCAGATGGAATTAATTGACATTTTCAGACGATTTCACCACAAAGCTACAGAATATATATACAGTGGTACCTCGAGATACGAGTGCCCTAACATACGAGATTTTTGAGATACAAGCCATTGAGCGAGCTATTTTTGCTTTGAAATACGAGCAACATTTGAGATAGGAGTAATCACGGGGATCGGCCGGCTGCACACGACCCACCAGTTTACTGCGACTCGAGGGTCTCATAGTTTCCCATGCCTCAAGGTTACAGAACGAATTAAACTTGTATCTCGAGGTACCACTGTATTTCTCAAGTGCACATGGTACATTCTATAAAACAGATCACATGTTAAAACACAAAATCTCTACATGTTCAAGAAGACCAAAATCATATCAACCATCTTCTTGAATCACAATAGCATGACACTACAGAACAATTACAATAAAAACACTCAGAAACATTCAAACACATTAAGGCTAAATAGCATGTTATTAAACAATGAATGAGTTACCAATGAGATCAATGAAGACATCAAAAACTTCCTGAAAACAAATAAAAGTTAATACACAACAAGCCAAAATCTATGGGACACAGCAAAAGCAGTCCTGAGAGGGAAGTTTATAACACCAAAGGCCTAACTCAAGAAAAAGGAAAACTTCTAATAAACTAGCTAACCCTACAGCGTAAAGAATTAGAAAGAAAACGACAAGAAAAGCCTTGAGTAAGTAGAAGGACGAAATAATAAAGATCAGAGAGGAAATAAATGACATAGAGACTAAAAAGCATACCAAAAAAAATAATAATAATTGAAACAAAGAGCTGGTTCTTTTGAAAAAATAAACAAGATTGATGAACTTTTAGCCAGACTCATTAAGAAACAAATACAGAAAAGCAAAATAAACAAACTCAAAAACAAAAGAGGTGAAGTAACAACTGATACCACAAAGATACAAAAGATTATACTATGAGCAACTTTATACCAACAAGCTGCACAACCTGGAAGGAATGGAAAAATTACTAGAAAAATATAATCTTAAAAAACTGAAACAGGAAGAATCAGAAAACTTGACTAGGTTGATAACAACTGGTGAAATTGAAGCAGTAATAAAAAATTCCCAGCAAACAATAGCCCCGGCCAAGACAGCTTAACAGGGGAGTTTTATCAGATATTCAAAAAGAATTATAACACCAATTCTCAACCTATTCCAAAAATAATCCAAGAGGAAAAATAACTTCTAAGTTTTCCTTTTTCAGGAGGCCAGCATTATGTTAATTCCAAAAACAGATAAAGACTATAAAGAGAATTACACTACTATATCCCTAATGAACATAGAGAACAAAATCCTCAATAAAACATTAGCAAATTGGATACAGCAATATATTAAAAAGATCATACATCATGACCAAGTTGTATTTATTCCAGAGATGCAAGGCTGGTACAATAAATGTGATACATCACATAAACATAATGGAAAACAAAAATCACATGATGATATCAATTGATGCAGAAAGAGATGAAATCCAAGACCCTTTTTTTTTTCAGAAAGTAAGGAAGAGGGAGATAGAAACATCAATGATAAGAGAGCCTCCTGCATGCCCCACAATGGGCATTGAGCTCGCAACCCGGGCATGAGCCCTGACCAGGAATTGAACCAAGACCTTCCTGGTTCATAGGTTGACATTCAATCACTTAAACATGTTGGCTGGGCACCAAAACCCATTTTTTATAAAAACTATCAGCAAAGTGAAAATAAAGGGATCATACCTGAACATATTAAGAGCTACATATGACAAACCTACAGCCAATGTCATATTCAATGTGCAAAAAACTAAAACCATTCCCCCTAATAACAGGAACAATACAGGGATATCCCCTTTCACCACTTTAATTTAACATAGTACTGGAATCCCTAGCCATAGCAATCAGACAAAAGAAGATAAAAGGCATACAAATTGCAAAAGAAGTAAAACTATCATTATTTACAGATGACATGATATTATACACAGAAAACATCTTAAAACCATTTCACAGACCAAGAACAAACTTTCCAAAAATTTATATAAAACCAAAAAAGACACCAAATAGCTTCTGCAATCTTGAAAAAAATGAAAAAAGTTGGAGGGGTCATAGTATCAGATATTCTGTCTAATAAAAGAGTAATATACAAATTGACCAGACCTCCTCTACACCCACAAACCATACCCACCATCCAAGCAAGAGCGAGTATGAAAATTAGCCAAATCAAGATGGCTGTGGCCACAGAGCAAGGAGGAGGCTTGGGTTTCCCAGGCAATGGAGGAAGCCAAGCTTTCTGCACACCCTGGCAGGCCTAAGCCTCCACTTAAGGCGACAAAGTTTCAATTATATAAGATAAATAAATCTCAACAAATATGATGGAAACCACAGAGCTGGAGAGAGCAGGAGGCTAGCATTGCCCCCTGCGATGGAGGAAGCCAAGCTTCTGCAGCTCTGGCGTGTCTTGGCCTCCGCTTAAGACTACAAAGTTTCAATTATAGAAGACAAATAAATACCAACAGCAGGAGGCTTGGCTCCACTCCAGGCTACAAAATTTCAATTGTAGAAGATAAAATAAATCCCAGATACCAGGGCCTCCACTTGGGTCACCGGGGGGGGGAGGGGGAGGGCATGGTTGGTCTGCAAACCACCACAGGCCCCTCGCCCAGGCCGCCCTATGCCCCAAGGAAACCCCTCCCCACCCTGATTCGGGACACTCTTCAGGGCAAACCAGCTGGCCCCTACCAGTGCACCAGGCCTCTGTCCTATCTAATAATCCTATCTAATAAAAGAGTAATATGCAAATTGACCATCACTCCAACACACAAGATGACTGCCCCCATGTGGACACAAGATAGCTGCCACAAGATGGCCAGCAGGGGAGGGCAGTTGGGAGGGACCAGGCCTGCAAGGGAGGGCAGTTAGGGGTGACCAGGCCTGCAGGGGAGAGCAGTAAGGGGCAACCAGGCCTGCAGGGGAGGGTCGTTAGGGGCAAACAGGCTGTCAGGGGAGCAGTAAGCATCAATTAGGCTGGCAGGGAATTGTTAGGGGTTGATCAGGCTGGCAGGCAGAAGCGGTTAGGGGCAATCAAGAAGGCAGGCTGGTGAGCAGTTGGAAGCCAGAAGTCCTGAATTGTGAGAGGGATGTCCGACTGCCCGTTTAGGCCCGATCCCATTAGGATTGGGCCTAAACGGGCAGTCGGACACCCCTTGAGGGGTCCCAGATTGGAGAGGGTGCAGGCTGGGCTGAGAGACACACAACCCCATGCATGAATTTCATGCACTGGGTCTCTAGTCAAGTTATAATACAAAGTCAGGGTAATTAAAAAAGCCTGGTACTGGCACAATAACAGGCATACAGATAAATGGAACAGAAAAGAAAACCAGATATCAAGGCAAGAGCATACAGTGGAGTAAAGACAGTCTCTTCAATAAATGGTGTTGCCGGAACCGGTTTGGCTCAGTGGATAGAGCGTTAGCCTGTGGACTGAAAGGTCCCAGGTTCGATTCCAGTCGGGGGCATGTACCTTGCTTGCGGGCACATCTCCAGTGTGGGGCGTGCAGGAGGCGGCTGATCGATGTCTCTGTCTCATCGATGTTTCTGATTTTCTATCCCTCTCCCTTCCTCTCTGTATTAAATCAATAAAATATATTTAAAAAATAATAATAATTAAAAAGTTAAAAATAAAATAAATGGTGTTGAGATAGATAAGTATATGTAAAAAAATGAAACTAAACCAAAAACTTACAGCAAACACAACAAAAAACTCAAAATGGACAAAATATTTAATAAAATACTCATACAACCTAAGAAAAGGAAGACAAACAACCCAATTAAAAAAAATTGGCAGAAAACCTGAATAGACACTTCTCCAGAGAGGACATACAAATGGCCAAGATACATATGAAAAGATGCTCTATGTGACTAATCATCAGAGCAATGCACATTAAAATGAAAATGAGGTATCAACTCACACCTGTCAGAATGGCTACCATCAACAAATAACAAGTACTGGCAAGGATATGGAGAAAAATGAATTCTCATTCACTGCTGGTGGGAATGCAGACTGGTGCAGCCACTCTGGCAAAGTGTGGAGTTTCCTCAAAAAAATTAAAAATGGCCAAGATTGGTTTGGCTCAGTGGATAGAGCGTCGGCTTGCGGACTGAAAGGTCCCAGGTTCGATTCCGGTCGGGGGCATGTACCTTGCTTGCGGGCACATCTCCACTGTGGGGCGTGCAGGAGGCGGCTGATCGATGTTTCTGACTTTCTATCTCTCTCCCTTCCTCTCTGTAAAAATATCAATAAAATATATTTTAAAAAAATTAAAAATGGAACTACCATTTGACCCATTGATCCCACTTCTAGGAATATATCCTAAGAAGTCTGAAACACCAATCAGGAAGAATATATGTACCCCTAGAAGCATTATTTACAACTATAGGCCTGGTGCATGAAAATTCATGCACTGGATGGGGGTGTCTCTCAGGCTGGCCTGCCCCCTCTCACAGTCTGGGAGCCCTCAGGGGTGTGAGGCAACCCGGTGATCAGGGGAAGGCAGCGCCCCATCACATCTCTGATGCTGCCACTGCCAGCAGTGTAAGCCTAAGCCAGCCCTAGTTACCTGAAGCTTGGACAGCCCTGGGCAGCTAAGGAGCCACCATCTGAGGCTTGTGTGCACCTCAGGTAGGTCCTGGGAAGCTGGGCACCCACCATCCAAGGCTTGCCTGTGCCTTGGGCTGGCCCTGGGCGGCTGGGGGAAAAGGGGACTGGGGGACTCCAGAGGCAGGCGCCTGGGCACCGCCATCTTTGAGGGTGTGGCAGTCAATTAGCATATTCCCTCCTTATTGGCTGTAGGCACCGCCATCTTTGAGACTGTGTGAGGATCAATTAGCATATTACCTCTTTTATTAGATAGGATAGGTAAAATATGGAAACAGCCCAAGTGCACATCAGTAGATGAATGGATAAGAAAGCTGAGGTTAGTACACTTGGGATTCCATGGAATACTATGAATAGTATTCCATGGAATACTATGCAGCTGTAAAGAAGGACTTGTTAACCTTTGAAACAACATGGATGGACTAAATGAGTATTATACTAAGAGAATTAAGCCAATCAGAGAAAAACGAATATCACATAATCTCACTTATACCAGGTATGTGGAATCTGATTAACAAAACAAACTAATTAACAAAAAAAATCCAGAGTTCTTTTCTGGCTGGAATCATAGTGTTCAGAAGAGGAGAAGAAGAAGATTCCTGGTGTGCCAGAAACCCTCAAGAAAAGTGAAGGAATTTCGCAGATCTGAAGATCAAGTGCCTGAGAAAGAAGTTTACCCAAAAGATGCTTTGAAAGGCAAGAAGGAAACTCATCTATGAAAAAGCTAAGCACTATCACAAGGAATACAGACAGATGTACAAAACTGAGATTTTAATGACTAGGATGGCAAGAAGCTGGTAACTTCTATGTAACTGCTGAACCCAAATTGGCATTTGTCATCATGATCAGAGGTATCAATGGTATGAACCTAAAGGTCCAAAAGGTGCTGCAGCTTCTTCACCTTTGCCAGATCTTCAACAAGGCTTCAATTAATATGCTAAGCATTGTGAAATCATATATTGCATGGGGGTACCCAAACCTGAAGTCAATAAATGAATTGATCTACAATCGTGGTTGTGGCAAAATCAACAAAAAATAGATAACTCAATCACTTGGTAAATATGGTATCATCTGCATGAAAGACCTGATTCAGGAGATCTATACTGCTAGAAAGTGCTTCAAAGAATTAAACAATTTCCTATGGCCCTTCAAGTTATCTTCTCCAGGAGGTGGAATGAAGAAAAAGACCACCCATTCTGTAGAAGGTGGATATGCTGGTAACAGAAAAGACCAGATCAATAGGCTTATTAGAAGAATGAACTAAGGTGTCTACCATGGTTATTCTGGTAATCTGGTCAGTTAATAAACATCCTTTAAAATTAAAATAAAATAAAATAAGATTTAGAGACATTGAAGCATCTGACCTAATGATGTATTGTGGGGAATCATGGGACTTGATTGTAAGAAGGATTCTCCGAAAGGTTGGGGGCCTCTGAGGGGACCTTGCCAAAGGCCTCAGCACCTACCTTGACTTTCCCAAATAAGTCCGATCCCCCAGGGTCTTTGGCTAGAATCTTTAAACACCTGACCATGTAGAAGCATATGTTTTCTCAAGTATATCTACCCTGCTAATTGTATCTGGAGCTTAATTTTAGTTCAAGCTGGTATGTCAATAATAGTCAAAGGGGACAGGTGAACCGGACTACTTGGTGACAATAATCAAGTAGTGCCTTAGCCCTCTCTTTCACAGAAATGTGTGTTAGAGTAGATATTCATCCCTTGCTCAGGGTTTGCCAGTTAGCCTGGGAAATATATTTCAGAGGAAAGGGAGGTGGGGTGGTAAGAGATTAACCAAGAACTTATATGCATACTAGTGGCCCAGTGCACAAATCCATGCACACTGAAAGAAAATTAACTAGAAGAAATATTTTAATATTGCTATTTCCCCTTTCTCTATAATAGAAGTGTCAACCAAATTCACAATCAAAATGATAATTCGAAACACACATGTGTGATTGGTGTCAGTGAGAGCGTTATGTGTATCGCACATGCGCAAGTCAACTTAGCCTTTTATAGATATAGAATAAGCTTGCCTAATTAGACCTGCTTTCTAATATAGCTAAACATTTTCCAGCCCAGTGAAGTACCCCAACTTCTCTTTCAGGTAATTGTCAGCAACACAGCAGTAAATAAATATCAACATGAAGAAGATTACTATAGATCACACAGGGAGAACAATGGGTAAAATATTTAACTGCAACAATGTTTGACTATATTCCATGCAGTGAGAAAACCTGACATCATTTTCAAGGTTCACCATTTCTTACTTCCTTTCAGTCAGATCAAGTTTCTAAGCTTTCTAAATCTCTGTTTTCCAGATAATGAAAACAGGATTCCACCTAGTCTCCTATCTACCTACTCCAGGACTTCTGTGAGGATCAAATAAGATGAGGCACAGGAAAATGCTTCAGACATTTGATTAAAGTGTAAAATGTTTCCCCCTGGCTATAAAATGAGTCATGTTCCTAGGCTGAAGAAACTCCAAGGAGTCACTAGGGAGAGAAAGTGGGGCATTTCTACATGATGTCATTATCCGGCACCCACAGCCATTGTTTCCAGGCTGGCTCAGCTGTGGGCTGCATTTTGCACCATAAGGTCTTGGCAGCATCGGCTGCAATTGGTGGGCAGTCACTTGGGGTGGTGATGGGTCCTGTGTCCCACTTGGAGGAAGCCAAGTGTTGCTTTGCGGGCACCAGGTCCATAGTGCTATTTATTGTTAAACTAGAGGCCTGGTGCATGGAATTTGTGCACAGTGGGAGGGGGTTGTCCTACAGCCCAACCTGCTCTCTCTCCAATCTGGGACCCTTGAGGGATGTCCGACTGCCCGTTTAGGCCCAATCCTACCTGGATTGGGCCTAAACGGGCAGTCGGACATTCCTCTCACAATCCAGGACTGCTGGCTCCCAAATGCTCACCTGCCTGCCTTCCTGATTTCCCCTAACTGCTTCTGCCTGCCAGCCTAATCACCCCCTAATCACTCCCCTGCCAGCCTGATTGATGCCTAACTGCTCCCTGCCAGCCTGTTTGCCCTTAAATGCCCTCTCCCATGGGCCTGGTCACCCCTAACTGCCCTTCCCTGTAGGGCCGGTCACCCCCAACTTCCCTCCTCTGCTGGCCTGGTCACCCCTAACTGCCCTCCCTAGAGGCTTGATCACCCCCAACTGCCCTCTCTTGCAGGCCTAGTCCCTCCCAACTGCCCACCCCTGCTGGCCATCTTATGGCCATCTTGCGTCCACATGGGGGTAGGATCTTTTGATCTCATGGGGCAGTCATCCTGTGTGCCGGAGTGATGGTCAATCTGTATATTACTCTTTTCTTAGATAGGATAGAGGCCTGGTGCACAGGTAGGGGCCAGCTGGTTTGCCCTGAAGGGTGTTCCAGATCAGGGTGGGTGTTCCCTTGGGGTGTGGGGTGGCCTTGGTGAGGAGCCTATGGTGGTTTGCAGGCCGGCCATGCTCTCCAGTGACCCAAGTGGAGGCCCTGGTATCTGAGATTTATTTATCTTCTACAATTGAAACTTTGCAGCCTGGAGCGGAGCCAAGCCTTCTGCTCTCACAGCCATTGAAACTGTGTTGCCTTAAGTGGAGGCTTAAGGTGTGGGGAAAGCTTGGCTTACTCCATCGCCAGGGGCAACCCCCACTTCACTCAGTGGCAGCAGCCATTGAAACTTTGTTGCCTTAAATGGAGGCCTGCTGGCCAGGGTGTGCAGAAAGCTTGGCTCCCTCCATCGCCAGGGGCAACCCAAGTCTCCCTCCTGCTCTCTCTGTGGCCTCAGCCTTCTTGGTTGGATTAATTTCCATACTCGCTCTGATTGGCTGGTGGGTGTAGCACAGGTACGGTCAATGTGAATATTACTCTTTTATTAGATAGGATGTCTTGTCACTAGAGAGAGGAAGCTGGGTGTTGCTACATGATGTCATTACCCACTCACAGCCACCATTTCCAGGCTAGCGTGTGTCCCACTTGGGGAAAGCCAAGTATTGCTTTGTTTGCATCAGGTCCGCAGTGCCATTTCTCTGTAAATGGCCAGTGAACATTACAGCAGCTCCTACATTGAGTGTCTGCCCCTGGTGGTCAGTGTGTGTCATAGCAACTGGTCAGAGGGACACTTAGCTTATTAGTCTTTTATATATGTAGATATGCATAGCCCATGGACAGACAATAGTGTAGGAAAATCCTGGAGAGGGGAAGGGAATGGGGTGGAAAATGGTCATTGTGGGGGGGATGCCTGTAATACTTTCAACCATAAAGATAAAATTTAAAAATAATGAAAACTTTAAAAATAGATATTACTTGCACTAAACTGTTACCTTAATCTCTTTTGAATTAACAGGTCACAGTCATTTAATAAAGCAGAACTGTTAAGCTAACTAGTTTCCAAAAGAATATCAAATTAATTTTATAAATACCATGCTCTGAATGATTAAGCTGTGAACTCAGAATTCACTGTAACATCAACATTTTTTAAAACACACAAGTAAATTTTTGGAGATGGTTAACATATATAGTTAGGGATGAGACAATAAAACACAATTGTTTTACATTTTTTATCTAAGTTAATGTTCAAGTCCCTGATGTGTTTCATAAACACCTAATTATTGAAAGACTAAACAGAAAAAACTAGAGTATTAAAAATATTAGATAAAACAAACATTTATGTTCTCTTTTTTATTCAAATATATTTTTATTGATTTTTTTACAGAGAGGAAGGGAGAGGAATAGAGAGTTAGAAACATCGATGAGAGAAAAACATCAATCAGCTGTCCCCTGCACACTTTTTACTGGGTATGTGCCCCGAAACCAAGGTACATGCCCTTGACCAGAATCAAACATGAAACCCTTGAGTCCACAGGCCGATACCCTATCCACTGAGCCAAACTGTTCTCTTAATAGTCCTGAGATCTACTAGCCACAATGCCAGTTTTTATAAGTGCTACAATGATAGATAGATAGATAGATAGATAGATAGATAGATAGATAGATAGATACATGGAGAGAGAGGAAGAGGAACCGTAACACTGTCACAACTATTAACAACATAACAATCAGCTGCTATGACATCCACCACAGTCAGTGAACTGGCCTAATCCAGGCCAATCATCCCCAATACCTCAATCAGAGCAGGACCAGCTGGCTAATTGCCTTGGCTGGCAGAAATGTATAGTCCGGGGACCTTGGAGTTGCTCAGTCTCAGACAGCTGCATGGGCAAAGCTCTCCTTTGGTGGAAGTGGACCCGTGATCAGGGTGCAAGCATCAGGGATGGGGTGGGAGGCTTTCCTGGTGGCCACAGTAGTCTCTATGGGTCATGCACAGCACCTGGGCGTCTGGCCCCGATCGGAACAGCAGCAGGAACAGGGGCCGCAGGACACAGGGGGCAGTGGCACATAGGAGCCAGGCGGTGCAAGGTCCAATGTGGGCTCTTACTCCGCCCACTGGGCCCAGCAGCACCAGTAGATGAGCCATAATGTGCAGCAAGGCACTGGGCCACAGACAGGAGAGTAAGTGAGCCAGGAGGGCGAAGTCCCATGCCAGACAGAGCCCCGAGTGGCGTGGGCAGGGCCAGAGCTGGAAACCCTGGTGGGGTGGGCTACTTTAAGAGAGAGGAGTGGCAAAAAGTGTCAAGGCCACAGGAGGGATAGGAAATGTGGCCATCTTCGGGAAACACACCTGCCATGGTCTTCAGTAACTATCCTATCTAATAAAGAGAGAATATGCTAATTGACAACAACGCCATCTCAAAGATGGTGGTGCCTACAGTCAATAAAGATGGAATATGCTAATTGACTGCCACACCCTCAAAGATGGTAGCACCCATAGCCACAAAATGGTGGTGCCCAGTCCCCTCAGCCCCACAGGGGTGTAGTTGCGCCGCAAGGCCATGCTCACCCCAAGGCGGGTGCAGGCATTCTGTGTGCTTGCCTCCAGAGTCCCCCAATCCCTTCAGCTCCCCAGCCACCCAGGTCTGGCCTGAGGTGCAGGCAACCAGGGCTGGCCAAGGCTTGCACTGCCAGAAGTGGCAGCAGCACAGGTGTAATGGGAGGGCATCGCCTTCCCCTGATTGCCATGTCGCCTCCCACCCCTGAGGGCTCCTGGACTGTGAGAGAGGGCAGGATGGGATGAGAGACCCCACCTCCAGTGCATGAATTTTCATTCACCGGGCCTCTGGTGAACAAATAATCTTTGTTCTCGGTTCTACAGAAGAGGAAGCTGAGATTCAAAAAAGGAAGCCTTCTGTAACACCTCACTCACTTCTCAGACCTGACCTTGTGCAGCATTGTTTTCATTGAAAGTAGAGGATCTAAAATGTTTTTAGATCTTTGTTATTTTAGGCAGGAAAGTACTTAGCACTGAAAATTGGTGCTTGGGAAATCGTCAGAAAGCGGGAGGAGTGGGTAATAGGTTGGGCTCCCAGGAAAGACTCTGCCCAGCAGAAGCAATTGCCCCCTCAAGTACAACTAAATTCTAGGGACACTCTGGAACAGCTGTGACCCAGGATCAGGAAACTGCTGTCCTCACAAGTGCCCTCTGGCTCCCACAAAACAGGTCACTAGGCACTGCCTCTGCCACAACTGCCTGTGCACAGCTTGGATTCCACAGTAGAAAACTTCCACATCTCTGCAAACATGATCATCAGCAGCAAACATTCCAAACTGCAGGAAAATGCCTCTGCCCACTTCTGCCTTCATAATATTGTGCAAGCACATCCAATTGGCAGAAATGAATTCATACCCAGAAACCTAGCTGCAAAGGAGTTTGGGCAATTTCAGACTTTCATCTAGGAGTGAGATCTTGCCAATGTACCTCACGTGCCTGGCATTGATAAAAATGGGGCCTGGCAGATAGGAGCTCAGCGATTGAGCATTGATCTATGAACCAGGAGGTCACGATATGATTCCTGGTCAAATTTCGAGCTTGATCCCAGTAGGGGTATGCAGAAGGCAGCTGATCAATGATTCTCATCATTGATGTTTCTATCTATCTCTCCTTTTCCCTTCCTCTGAAATCAATAAATATTTTAAATGGGGTCATGCTGTATATGTGTTATAACGAGTTTTTCACTTCATCAAACACTAATGTCTTTCCTGTTAAAACCATACTGAGAGAACATTATTTATTTATCATTCATTTTAATTAATCTCAGAGAAAAAAAGGGAGAAACATTGTGCCTTTGCTTCCTGCACTCATTGGACTGAGTATTGAATCTGCAACCTGGATATGGGCACTGACTGGCAATCAATCCACTACCTTCTGGTGTATGGGACGATGCTATGCTAGTGCCCTGACCCCAAATTCCAACCTCCAGAACTGTGAGAAAAATATACTTGTTGTTTAAACCACACAAATTCATGATATTTTTGTTATGGCTGTCTGAGCTGACTAATCTATACTAATAAAAGCATAATATGCTAGTTACACTGGGTCAACAGGACATCTTCCAGTCATCCTTCCAGACAAAGCCATGGTGGCAAAAGCTGAGGGAGAGGTGGTTAGGGGTGATCAGGGGAGAGCAGTTAGAGGCAATCAGGCAGGCAGGCAGCAGTTAGAAGCCAGCAGTCCCATATTGAAAGAGGTATGTCCGACTGCTGGTTTAGGCTCCCACAGGCAGAGGGTTAGGAGTGACCAGGCAGGTATGCAGAGTGGTTAGGGGTGATCAGGCAACAGGCAAGTGAGCAGTCAGGAGCCAGTGGTCCCAGATGATGTGATCAGACCTAAACTGGCAGTTGGACATCTCCTGAGGGGTCCCAGAATTGAGAAGGTGTAGGCCAGGCTGAGGGACCCCCCCCCCCGCCATGCATGAATTTCATACGCCAGGCCACTAGTATAAATATAAATAATAATATACATGTCTACCATTACATAGTACACACACTGACATATTACCACACGATAAAAAAAATAATTTTGTAAATCATCCCTACTGATCACCATGAGGCAAGAGATTATGTATGTTTGAGCAATATTTGCTCAGTGAATCAATAAATGAATAAAAACTAAAGTAATGTCTGCCAAAGTAAAGTATATCTATAAGCAATATCATATGAATTCATAGAAGAAAAACCTTAGGTTCTCATATCAGGGTGCCTTTTTCTTTTCTTAGGAAACAGGCCAAAGATCTACAATCCAACATGTATTCAGAACTCTTGGAATAAATGATTCTGTTGTGATTTTTAAAAATTATTTCCTGACCATTATCTTTATAAGTACCTTCAAAAACCAATTTTAATCTACCCAAATAATTGGGGCTTGGGCAACTGTCATAATTCGTAGTAAAGAATGGCAACTTAACCTGATTATTTTAAACTAGAGGCCTGATGTACAAAATTCCTGCAAGAGTAGGCCTTCATCCCCCGGCTGCCACACCACCTTCCCTCTGGCACCTGGGACCTGCACTTTTCTCCAGCACCCAGGACCCCAGGCTTCCCTCCAGCCACTGGAAGGCAATGGAAGGACAGAAGGATGTCCAGTCTAGTTAGTATATTACACTTTTATTATTATAGATAGATGTGCATCTTCAAGGTTTAGTTTGTGGATTGAGACAAAGTATTAAGCAAATTCTTTCATTAATTTCTCACATCTCTAGTTTTGTTTCCTAAGCAAAAACTATATAGGTCTATCAGTAAAATATATAGGTAATAAAGTAAAAGCATCTAAAAACAATTTATTGTTATCTATAGACACAGATGTCCTAAAATACTAATTTGTAATTCATTCCCTCAATATTAGGGCATTTCCTAAATATGCCTACATGCAAACATAGTTAGTACCCCTAAAAAAAACCACACACACACATATATATATATACATACATACACACACACACACACACACACACACACACACACAATTTGTACACTGGGGGGGGAGGGTGGCCTTCAGCCCAACTTGCACCCTCTCACAGTCCAGGAACCCCCATGGGGAGTGGGCCTAAGCCGGCAGTTGGACATCCCTCTCACAGTCCAGGACCCTTTGCTCCTTACCACTCACCTGCTTATTGCTCCTTACTGATCAGTTCGCTGCTCCCTTTGTAGGACTGCACTGACCACCAGGCGGAAGCTCCTGCATTGATCATCTGTCCCCTGCTGGTCAGTGCACATTATAGTGACCAATCATTCTGGTTGTTCCGCCTTAATGGCTGCTTGGGCTTTTATTATGTAGATGCCTTAAAATACTGAATATTAACATCTCTAATAGCTTATGCTGGGTATAAAGTTCAAAACCACGGTTATAAGGTTTATCAAGAATTCCCTAGAAAAGATGGATAAATTTAGCAAGACCCAAGAGGAGATGAAAAAGGACCAACTAGAAATTAAACATACACTGACTGAAATAAAAAATATTATACAGAAACCTAACAGCAGACTAGAGGAAGGCAAGAATCAAGTCAAAGATTTGAAATACAAAGAAGCAGAAAACACTCCAGTGGAAAAGAAAAAAAGAATCTCCAAAAATGTGAAGATAGTGTAAGGAGCCTCTGGGACAACTTCAAGCATACCAACATCAGAATTATGGGAGTGCCAGAAGAGAGAGAGCAAGATACTGAAAACCTATTTAAAGAAATAATGACTGAAAACTTCCCACATCTGGTGAAAGAAATAGACTTACAAGTCCAGGAAGCACACAGAACCCCAAATAAAAGGAATCCAAAGAGGACTATACCAAGACACATCATAATTAAAATACCAAGAACAAACAACAAAGAGAGAATATTAAAAGCAGCAAAAGAAAAACAGTTAATTACCTACAAGGGAGCACCCATAGAATTGTCAACTGATTTCTCAACAGAAACTATGCAGGCCAGACAGGAGTGGCAAGAAATATTCAAAGTGATGAATAGCAAGAACCTACAACCAAGAATGAATACTCTACCCAGCAAAACTATTATTCAGAATTTAAGGTCAGATAAAAAGAACTTCACAGATAAGAAAAAGCTAAAGGAGTTCATCAGCACCAAACCAGTATTATATGAAATATTGAAAGGTATTCTTTAGGAGGAGGAAGAAGAAAAAGGTAAAGATAAAAACTAGGAACAAAAATTACATATCAATCAACAAGTGAATCTTTAACTCAAGTGAATAAAAAATCTGATGAACAGAATAAACTGGTGAATAGAATAGAATTAGGGGCATAGAAAGGGAGTGAACTTACAATTCACAGGGGTAAAGGGTGAGGGTGGTGCAGGGAGAAACTGGACAAAAATCATACACCTATGGATGAGGACAATGCTGGGGGAGGTAAGAGCAGAGAGAGGGCTGAGAGCCAGGTAGAGGGGGATATGGGGGGTAAAAAGAGGAACAAATGTAATAATCTGAACAATAAAAATTTATTAAATCAAAAATACAAAAATAAAGTGTAACCAAGAAAAAAAGAATTATATAGAGATATAATGTAATATAAAATAAAATATATTAAAATATGGACTAAAATATTCTATGAAATTTGTGGCTTAATATTATAAGCAACTCTTTTCTATTAAAGCTCAAATATTCCAATTTCAATATGTAACCACTTTCCTCTCTGGAATATTATAGCCAATAAGTAATACAACAAGTACTTTGAGATCTAAAGAGTTCTCTAAAAGCAAATTTAAAAAGTATAATACAAACTTCTGTATTATTCTATAAAACAGCTCCAAGGAGTTAAATTATAGAAACTTTGAACTGAAATTATCCTTATACATAATCAAACTAACTCCACATCTTACGGTAGGAAAAACAGATCCAATGGTCACAATGAGTGGAAAGAACTCTGATCTCTCTGTCTACTGCTCTTTCTACTACTGTCGCATTAAGGCAGCGGTTCTCAACCTGTTGCTACCCACAGGTTGAGAACTGCTAGCAGGATCGCCTAAGACCATCAGAAAACACAGATATTTACATCACAATTCATAACAGTAGCAACATTACAGTTATGAAGTAGCAACGAAAATAATTTTACGGTTGGGGGCCATTACAACATGAGGAACTGTATTAAAGGGTCAGGGCATTAGAAAGGTTGAGAACCACTGTATTAAGGCATTTGAAAAATTATGAACATGAAGTCTGTAAAAAAATAAAACTATAAATTTCAATAAACTGAAAATTAAATGAAGCCTAAATTATAAACCTTCTAAATAGGAAGATTGCCTGACCTAAACAGCAAATCTAACAACTGAATCACCAACCTTTAAAATCATTATGACAAATGAGAGGATCAGAGAATGCTGAGATGATCCTACTCATCATACTTAGTTAACAGGAATCGAACTGGGCACTGAATAAAATGCAAATGGTATCTATCTAATATCTGGGAGCCAGCCTGCATCAAAAGCTGCATTTGAAATACTAATTTTCAGTTGTGAATGATATTTTACATTGGCTTTTAGAAATAACAGGATCAGACCAGCAACTCTAAAAAACAAATAAAACAGAACTGTTTGTGTGTTTTATTTTCTAACTAAGATCATGTGACTATACAAGTAAAATGAAAAATCAAATTGGGATCATATGCTGAGGAAATAAAATGCAACATTTATCTGAGATTGTAATTTGGCTATGAGGTGGGGAGGGAATAGAAGATGTAACAAATTAGTCACATGCGCTTTTTTTACATTTAGAGAGAGAAAACAAAACAGATTTTGGAAAAATACATCAATAAAAGTACACTAGCATGGTACTTTGAAGTCTGAGAATCTAGATCATTTAGGTTCTAAAATGTACCAGCTTTTATGCCTTCTAGTAGTGTGGTACAGTAGGAAGGACTTTGTGAATTATTACAGCATCCCCATTTCCTATATATGTGGTCTGTAACATTACTCAGTCTCTGAGCCTAAGCTTCCTCATCTGTAAAACAGGGAGTAATGATAGCCACCTCACATAATGAAGTGGAAACAGAATCATTTACTCGGGCACTCATTTATTCAGTCATTTAAAGTATAGGGATGGGAAGATTAAACTGCTGAACTAAGGCAACACACAGTCCCAGTGGGGGAAACAAACTAACAAATAGAAACAAACCAAAGCTACATGCCCAGAAGTTAGCGCTAAGAGCTAAGGAAGCAAAGGTGCACAGGGCTAATTTGGGCCTGGAAGTAGGGGGTAGTTCATGTCTAATTTCACACTTGAAGGCTAAGAAAATGTCCACAAGACAGACAAAGGAAAGAGAGGGCATTCTAGGCAGAGAAATACACCCCCACCCAGTAAACTTACTGGATGGTGACTAGCACACACTATCTCAATATTTTAGATGCTCTTCCACAAGATTATATTTAAAAAGAAAAAATGCAGGGCCCTGATCAGATAGCTCAATTCGTTAGAGCATTGTTCTGATATGCCAAGGTTGTAGGTTGGATCCCTGGTCAGGGTACATACAAAAAACAACCAATGAAGGCATAAATAAGTGAAAACAACAAATCAATATTTTTTCTTCCTCTCCTTCCTTCCTCTCTCTCTAAAATCAATGAAAATAATTAATTTATCCGTGCCAGCATAACTCTAGTGGTTGAGCATCAACCTATGAACCAAGAGGTCACGGTTAGATTCCTGGTCAGGGCACATGTGGGTTGCAGGCTCAAACCCCAGGCAAGGGCGTGTAGGAGGCAGCCAACCAATGATTCTCTCTCATCATTGACATTTCTCTCTCTCTTTCTCTCTCTCTCCCTTCCTCTCTGAAAACAATAAAAATATTTTTTTAAAAAAACCTCTCTCCAGAGGATCATCTGATTTTTAATAATACATGTACAAAAAAAAAAAAGACTGGAAGAAAACATTAAAATTAATATTTTCTTCTTGATACTTTTCAGTTAAACAGAAATATTTGCAATAATCTGATATAATATCTTTATAATGTTAAGTGTCGAATTTTATTGTTTGCTCAATTTGAAGGACAGGGGGGAAATGGTTAAAAGGGAAAGAAAGGCCTTTGGATTGTAGTGATACCACTGGTTAGCAGGGTGGAATACAAAGTGTTAAGATTTTCTATCACTTTCCTTTGCTAACCATCACCCACAGCATTTCTTTTTATTAGTTTTAAGACAGCCTCGGGAATGAGACCACCAGATTCATCCACCTAGGCTAGTGTTCAGCAAACTCATTAGTCAACAGGGCTAAATATCAACAGTACAATGATTGAAACTTCTTTTGAGAGCCAAATTTTTTAAACTTAAACTTCTTCAAAATAGACTAGTCCAGGCCATGGTATTTTGTGGAAGAGCCATACTCAAGGGGCCAAAAAGCCGCATGTGGCTCATGAGCTGCAGTTTGCCGACCACTGACTTAGGTTCAAGTATTCTCTGAGTTACACTGCCTCAAAAAAACACTATAGGTACTATAATCTTGAAAGTATATAATATCAAGATAAAGTTAAGGGATCAACCCACATTTTAGAAGTTTCTCAGTAAAGAAAGGTCCAATAAAAGAATTCAGAACCACCTAGCAGATTAGAAAAGCCTGAAAATACAAATATATGTATATCCTATCTAATAAAGGGGGAATATGTTCATTGACCATCACGCCTTCACAAAGATGGTGGTGTCCACAGCCAATACCGGACCACCACTCTCTCAAAGATAGTGGTGCCCAGTCCCCTCAGCCCTGCCAGGGCGGCAGGCATACAGCACAGCTGGGTCCACCCCTAGGTGGATCCGGCCACTCCACACATCTACTTCCAGAGTCCCCCAGTCCCCTCTGCCCCCCAGCCACCCAGGGCCAACCCAAGGCCCAGGCAAGCCTCGAATGTCGGCTCTCCAGCCACCCAGGGCTGCCTGAGGCTCAGGTAACCAGAGCCAGCTGAGGCTTGCACTGCCAGCAGTGGCAGCAGCAGAGGTGTGATGGGGCGTCGCCTTCCTCTTATCGCCAAATTGCCTCCCACCCCTGAGGGCTCCCAGACTGTGAGAGGGGCAGGCTGGGCTGAGAGACCCCCCTCCAGTGCATCAATTTTCATGCACCAGGCCTCTAGTATATATAAATTAGTAGCCCTGTGCATAAATCCATGCACCAGTAGCTCACCAGTAGTTCGCAGCCGCCCTCCAGTAGCTCTCCATCCACTGTTCCGCCCTCCTGTAGCTCCTCCTGCCCCCCAACTGCCCTCCTCATAACTTGCTGCCCTGCCCCCCTATAGCTCTCCAACACTTGCTTGTAGCCAGTAGCTCACTGCCCTACCCTCCTGTAGCTCCCTTTGCTACCTGACCCTCCCTCATAGCTTGCTGCTCTGCCCCCTCCTATAGCTCTCCAGCACCCACTTGTAGCTCACTGCCCCATCTTCCTGGTGATCTGTGATCTCATCTTTATGTGGTTTGGTCATTACACTTCACAGTGCAATGACCATTTGCATATTACATCTTTATTATATAGGATAATGAAATACTTCTTAAAACTTTAAGTAAAGAAAACCGATCAAGTAATAACAGAGGGCCAGCGAATCATATAAAGCACCATGGTAGATACTAAAGGGCATGATAAAAAATCTTGAACAGTGTAATTTAAAATACAAAAAATTATCAATAATGTATATAAAATAACAGGATAAAATGATTAATCAGAAGGACTGAGAACCCCTACAAAAAGAGAATGGAAAGACATATTCTTAAAAGAGTGAATACACCACCAATATCATACTGAATTAGTTTTTGTAATTCATAAAAATACAAATAACACTAAGTATCTTTTGAACTAATTTCTTGTTTAACACAGATGCACTTGCAAACACATATTTAGAGTTCAATTCTGACACTTTTAAATACTATTGTTAACAGCATGTTTTATATGCCCTTCACTTTATAAAAATAATAAGGGAAATTAGATGGTAATAATTACCTAGCTAAAAAATATAAATTCTGCAGATTTCTACACTAGCAATTCAACCTCTCTGTCCTATTTTTAAAATGTAGTAACCAATTCATTTGCAGTGTTTTCAATTTAAAAAATACATTGTTTCATATTTAACTCTTTTGGTTCACACAACAACCATGTAAAACAGGTATTTGTTTTTATTTTATAAATAAGGAAACTGAATCCCTAAGTTAAATAACTTTCCAGGGTCACTCAGCAAGTAAAGCCTATCTTCCAGACTAAATCTTATGATCTTTTCATACTACACACAAAATGTTATGTGAGAAATATCAAACAAGGAAATCTAAAAAATATGAAATAAACAAGAAATAGAAATGACACAAACACTAAATTGCCTTTAAATTACTCGTTTGCTCTCTACCAAAAAAAAAAAATATGTATTAACCAATCAATAATCAACATCAGTAAAACAAGAACAAAAACACACAAACTATATTAATTTCAAATTTTGCAAAAGTGATTTAAGGACATTTTATAAGGGAACATTCACTCTAATAGCAATTTTCATCACTTTCTCAATACCATCTTATTTGTACTGAGATACCAGTTTTCCTAGAACTACTGATAAATCTCCAAAAGGATTTAATCATCCAAAGTATATTACTAGAGCCCACATGTGAAAAAAAGCCAAAGATGAATCCAGACAAATAGCTAAAGCCAACATATTACAAAAAGCAAAAATGAACACATGGCTCAAGCAAATCAGTAGTAAAGTATACTAGTTTTCAGACATTCATTGCTCTCTGCCATAATACCTATAAGTTAGCATTACATCCCCTAGGGTTGAGCAGAACATGATTTCTGGTTTCCCAAGATGTATACTGTTCTTCCTAACTCTAGCTGCATGTCTCTATCCACACAGCAGTTAATAAATCACACATGCTTATAAACTGCTTCCACATTGAGGGATGCTGCTAGCACTCAAAGATACTGTTCTATCAGACAATTTAAGCTATTACTAATAATTAGAGAAAAAGAGCTGGGTAAGGTAAGAAAAAAATACAGGTTTGTCTGGAATTCAAATACAGTCTTTTACAATAGTTGGTGAGAATCAAATGAGATATGAAAACACTTTTAAACTTTAATATGTTATATGCAGGCGCAAGTTCTTATAATGACATATCATCATAGATACCAGTACATGTATTATTTTTAAAGATAGTGAACATGCAATCTTTATAAAAGATTTTTAAGAGCATAAAATTGCTGTAAGTCTTTTGTATATAAAATGAAGGTAATAGACCGCCATGTGTGGCTCAGTGGTTGAGCGTCCACTTATGGACCAGGAGGTCAGGGGTTTGATTCTCAGTCAGGGCAAGATCCCCAGGTGGGGGAGTACAGGAGGCAGCTAACCAATGACTCTCTCTCATCATTGGTGTTTCTCTCTCTCTCTCTCTCCCTCTCCCTTCCTCTCTCTGAAATCAACAAAAACATATTAAAACATTTAAAAATAAAATAAAATGAAGGTAATAGAACTCTAGGAGAATAGTTCAGTTGGTTAGAGCTTCGTTCCGATAAGTCAAGATTGCAGGTTTGATCCTGGGTCAGGGGACATATAAGAATCAACCAATGAATGTATAAATAAGTGGAACAACAAATCAATGTTTATCTTTCTAAAATCAGTAAATAAAACAAGAAGGCAATACAATCGATGTAACTCCAAATGTAAACATTAATTGATGATCTCAATTCTATGAATGGAAATACTGAATAAATGTAAAATATATACCACACCTAAAGATAAGTGTGCCTTTGGTTCAGTATTATCATATGAGTCTCCTTAACATGATTCAAAATTCTTAAAATTGCCTTTGAAAAAAATTTTTAAGTCACCATCTCAATATATAAATGTGAAGATTAACAAAAACTATTCATTTAAACACACATGCCCCCTTCATTACTCTGCCCCTAATCCTCAATAAAGCTCCATGGAGGAAGCAATAAAATAGCCAACAATTCAACAGGGTCACCACAAATGAAAGAACATCTGTAATTATTTAAATTATGTACCTTAAAATTAACTATAAGAAGCAAGTCTAATTCTATAATGTTGTAAATAAGTCAAGCAGATAAAAAAAGGCACAGATTAAATTTCAGAAACAATCACCATCATTTCAAAATTCTCCCTTATTAACATTCTAAAAATTAATTTAGAATGTTTTCTTTTGAATGCCATATTCAAAAACCATATAGTTCAACATAAACTGACAAACATTTCATGTACAGACATTTTTTAAAGACACTTCAGATCTGACTATGTCAATACTTGCCTGCCAGCAGCTTTTAAAAAAAAAAGCACCTTCTCTTTTATGTTCCAAATTTGAATTAAAACATTAAATCAGATTAAAAAAATAAAAAGAGGGAATTTCTAGAATATGTAATATGAACAGTAGTAATCAACTTATTATCTTAGTATTATTCTGAATAAATTAAGTTAAGCAGTACAATTTAAGGAAAAGTATACATATGGACAGAAAGGCAGGATTTTTCTCTAATATACAATATATACATGGATATGCAACCCCTGTTCAGTATTTTGATATCTGTTTGTATTTTACCTCTTCATTATGCACTTGTATTCTTTCCTTCCTATACTCCAGTACATCTTAATTTGAAGTGTTGTTATAGAATTAACATATCAGATTATACTAATTAATACTATAAGTACATAAGATTTTACAACTAATTAATACTTTGCCCTAAATTCCAATCCAAAACATGTAGCAAAATCAAAGATAAAAATCCATTGTTCTAATAGTACTTTAAAAAATACCTATCCCAAGGAGCATTTGAGATCTTGCTACCTAGCATATATCATCAGATTGGCTCAAATAAACTCATAAAAATTCTCCAAAAAACAATCCCTACCCCAAGGAAAAAAATCCATCTCTTCCACAGTGAAGCTACTCAAAATCAGAGATCAAATGTGTAATAATTTTAATAAACAGTACAACTGCTGAATCTAGAATCAGTCTAACACTGCCCACTCAGTTCTCAGCCACTACACTTCTTTTCCTCCTGTTCAGAGTCTCACTCAGCCTTGTCTCTTCTTCCCTTACAAAGAAATCTATAAGCAGAGAGCAGACATTTGACTTGAAATAAGACCATACTATCACATGTATTATCCCTATAAAAACTGGATCCCATTTTGGAAAAGTAAAATCCTAAGTGTAAAATATAAAAATTAAATTCAAACAAAAAAGACAGACTATCTAAACGTTATATAATGTTCAAACAATATAAATTGTCTATATAAAAATAAATATATAGATATAAATGTAAAAACAAATTAAAATGATAAACATGAAACTCAAGTATATATAGAAACATACAAATGGATTAACAATAAAAAATTAACTGGTTCAAGTTTAATCTTCAGTAACATTGGAAAAAAGCTACTTAATTCAACTAGGAAATACTTTCACCAATTAAATTCATCAAAAGATGTAAAAAATATTTAAAAACTCACTTTAAGTACCTAAATGGTGACACTATAAATTAGTACAGTTTTCTGAAAAGCAATCTTACAATACATAAAAACTAGTGAGATTCTTTGACCTGATAACTCCACTTTAGGAATAGAGCCCAGGAAAAGAACTCAAAAAGAAAAAGAAAACAGCAAAAAAATTACTTAACTATGCCAAGATATCAGTAAAAAACTGAAAGAAACTAAAGTTCTTTACTGGAAGCTAAGTTCTAATCATAACAGATCAAATACAACTGAATCTTTTCTTGCCATTAAAATAATAATGAGTAGTTAAATACAGATAAGCATATGTGTAAGTTTTAAGTAAGAAAATATAAAGCATAAAATGGACATCAATTACAATTACTTAAAAATACGCCTTTTCAATATAAGAAAAGGAAGTCTGATAGGCTGTTTTGTGTGTGTGTGTATATATGTGTGTGTGTGTGTGTGGTTAAGAGATCTGTATTTTTAATTATTTTGGTGTTCATTTACTTTGCATTACTGTCAAATTGTTTAAACAACTTTTTCCTTTTAAGCCTTTTTTACTTAAAATGGTCCACTTAAAGACAAAGGTAAAAGAAAACATTTTAAATATACCTAGTAAAAAAATCTTCAAAAGCATTATTAGTCATAAAGTGTTAAAATATATATTGGTAGGCATTGTTATTTTGCCCTTCTATTGGCAGGACTTAACTTCAACAAAATGTGTGGCTACTAATTAAATAAACTAATATATGCAGTTTTTCAAAAATAATTTTTATCCACCTGCTAATTCTTTACCATTAACAATATAGATGGTGGTTATCCTTATCACAATCCTTAAACCATTTTCTGTGAATTGCAAAAAAATAAGAAAAATAATAGACCTAGTAATAATTAATGTGGCCTCATTGTAATTTAATACAAATAAAAATATCAAATGAACATCAAAGCAATTTAAATATTGTCTTATTGCAAACAATTTTTAAATCATTTTATTTCTATTTAGAGTCTACCATACCCCTCCAACTTTTTTAAACTTTGTCCGATTTTTCTCCATTTGGATTTTATGTCAAAGATGGCTCAATTTACATTTTAGTAACATCGTCCTTTCTTTTTTCATTCCCTTCCAATTCACTGTGCCCAGTGACTAATGCAAGGGGGCAGCCTTCCCAAAATAAAAAGGGTCACCTTTTTGTATGATTCAAAGCTAAATAGAAGGTACATTTATACTTTGAATTATATTTGTAGGAGAAACAGCAGTCAATCTAATGCCTTTGGTCATTTACTATAGTATATTCTATTTTAGAATATGGCCATTGTTGTCTACTTGTAAACCCAAAATCGTGTTTCAATTCTCAAAAAGGTCATAATCCATAGTTGTTATTTAGTAATGTGCATAAATTCGATTGAATAATGATTTGATTAGCTATTTTCTAAAATCCGAGATATACAACGACTATGCTTTTATTCAGTACTCGAAATTTTGGAATTCGCTCGATGCTCCCTATTTTTAATTGTCGTTTTTCTCAATCCGGGTCCGTCAACTCTCCTCCAGAGCCCCCTCCCTCGCCCCCCACCCCCAAAAAAGACTGAGTCTGGCCTCAGTTCCCGTGTTTCAAGCCAGGACCAACCAGAGACCAGTTTTCTTCCACTAATCCGGAACTCCAAGCTGTTACCAAGACTGCCATTGGCCAGCGTCAGTCCACGGTACGTGCCCCAAGATAACCCTCTGGTTTCTCTCCCTTTTCCCCCTACAATAGGTCTTTCCCGATGTTTGTAACATATTCATAACCCACAATACTGCATCTCCGATAACCAACTCACATTCTTCAAAGTTTTCGGGTGGAAACAAACGAGGCCAAGGGGAGGCCAGGATACCCCTTCTCCGACTGAGGATGTGGGGGGGGGGGGCCGGGCAGAGGCAGTCGTTCTACAGCTCAACACCGAGCTCAGGAACCTCGTAGGCTGAGGGGTCCCCCGAAGGCGGGCTGGGGGAACAAGGTGGGGAGGGAGCAGTGAAAGAGTTGGGGTAAGTTGAAATGAAAACTTTACTCACCAGATCCTCAAAGCTTCTTCGATGCTCCTTCCCCTCCCAGTCTAAGCGGCGCGGAATCAGCTAGGGGCCAGAGAAAAGGAGTGGGGAGGAAAAACGATAAAGGCCAAGCCCCTGCTCCTCGACAACCCGAACCAGCCTGGGTCCCGGTCCACAACCCTCTGGAGTCTTTATTTCTCAAGGCCTTGTAGCTGTTGCCCCAGAGCTAGACTAGTAAGGGAGGGTTGGAGGGGGGTGGCGGGAGGAGAGGAGGAGGCCGAAGAAGAGGAAATCCTGAAAAACCTCCTCCCTCCGGCATAAAGAGGGGGCGAGTTGAGACCCCAGCGCTATCCGCCCCTTTTGAGGGAAGAAGCTGGTTCACCCCTATGACAACAGCTATCAGTGCCCAGATCCAAGCCTCCCACAGGGCCCCAGCCTTTCGCCCTGGACTGGCCCTCCCTCTCTCCTGTCTCACCCCAACCCTCCCCCTCTTCCCGAAGGGGCTCCGTACCTGATGCTCCTCAAGCTCCTGTACTAGCACCTGAGCAAAAGGGAAATACAGATATGAGAAGCAGCTTGGGCCATCAACCCCTTCCTCCCTCCCCTCAGCCGCTGACGGTAGGTAGGACTAGTCAAGGCCGGCCATTCCTTCAGCGGAACCGCGCACTCCGCTGCCTCGACTTCCCCTTTGGTACCATCCCCACGACTCCCAGACCTCCTTCTCCCTCTCACCTGAGCGGATTTGTTGCAGGGTCCGGACTGCAAGAATCTAGCGATCAGATAATACAGTTCTAAGAAAGAGGTGAAAAAGAGGTTGAGAGGGAGGCAAAGAAGAGAAACAGAAGCTTTTTCCAAAGGAAACTGACATTGGTCGCGCTAAGTTCCCATCCCCTTGGCCCCCAGACACGGCTACCCACCGGCTTCTATCTGGGTAGGTGCCGCCGCCATCCTTTTCACGAGGGGGCTTCGATCCGGAGGGGCTAGTGGCGGCGGGTGAGGGCGCTGCCTCTATTGTGGTGAAGCCCCCATGCTCCGTAGTCCCGCCGTTTCCGCCGCACTCCTCGTCCCAGTTTCGGTCTCTCTCGGATTCATCGCATCACGTTTCGACCCATGGATATTCTAGCCCTAGAGCTGAGGAGGCGGAGGAGGAAGGAGAGGGAGCGAGAGAAGAAGAGGGAGGAGTCGAAGTGGCGGACGGGTGGGCGGGTGCAAAGGGGGTGGAGAAATGGAAGGTAAAAACTGTGAGAGGAGCTTGCATTACAGGTTGTTCGCCGCCAGAGGCACTACCGCTGCAGCCAGGTCTCTGCTCTCCAAGAGAGCCCATAGTTGCCTAGCTACGGCTCCCGGAAAAGGGGGGAGGTGCTAAATGATGCCGACGCTCTGGCAGACTCTGTAGAACTCGATGGTGGCGTTCTCGTCCACAGTCTCTACAGTCGGTTTCCCTTCCCTTCCAGTGAGGGCTGTCGGACCCTTTCTGGTTGAGGAGCCAGCTCTCTGGCATACTCGTGAGAAACAAGTGAGGCGCTGACTTGACTCAGCTGCGTTTTCGTTTTCCTCCCGGAACCTATGAGGCTTGTTTTTTGTTTCTTGTTTTTGGGGTGGTGTTGTTTTTTTTTTTTGGTTGTTGTTTTGCCTTTTCCTCACTAAAAGGAAGCTAGCTACCCGCTAAAGGATCTTGTAATTGAGGAAGGAAAAGGAGTCCCTACTTTTTAATCGTCACTTGTTTCTCTTTAAAATTATTTTTGTACCAGATGAAAATGCTGTACTTACCAGTCCAGAGTGCAGGGTTCACATAGAGGAAGACCAGTTCTGAAAATGTCCCCATTCTGACGAATATTGCAGAAGGAGTTAGTTGTCAAACACGAAGCATTTTATTTTATCCCCTAATGAAAGTTTCACATGTGCCATATCTCTCCCATTCCTCTAGGATAATTTTTAAATACCGCCAAAGCATTTTACATTAACCATGCATTTTAATATATGCAAGGTAGTTTTCTACAGTTTAGGGGCAATGTTAGTTAATATATAACCCCAAACTCTTAGTACAGTACCAACTTGAAATATTCATTTTACTGAAATCTTAAGTGATCAAATGATTTGTACAGTGCCGAGACCAGTTTGGCTCAGTGGATAGAGCGTCGGCCTGCGGACTGAAAGGTCCCAGGTTCGATTCCGGTTGGGGGCATGTACCTTCCTTGTGGGCACATCTCCACTGTGGGGCGTGCAGGAGACGGCTGATCTATGTCTCTCTCTCTTCGATGTTTCTGACTTTCTATCTCTCTCCCTTCCTCTCTGTAAAAAATCAATAAAATATATATTTTTTAAATGATTTGTACAGTAATTGACATGCATAGTAAACTGGGTCTCCTTCCCCACTTTCCCTTAATATTCTGTTCCCACTTCAAGCTTTGTCCACAAGTAGTAATTAACAGAAGCTGAACCTGATGGGACCAGAAATACTGTTTAAGCTGCATGTACTATTTACATTGAAATATTCAAATTTGACCATAGTGAACCTAGAATTGCATTATGCTGACATAAACTTAACATAGATTGGTTCTCACTCTCGTCACTTTTTTAACCCCCAAAAAGAAGTAACCACCACACAAGGTAATTATGCTATAGTATTTGATTTAAGAAATGCCAATAACTGAAAAAATAGATCTTAAAAAGATATAAAATCTTCAACACCTCATTACAAGCAGGTTAGCAAAACACCAGGCTGAATATTTTTTACAGTTTAAGCATAATATATACACTAAGTGGCCAGATCATTATGACTACCCCATCAGTACTTTGTTGGGCCACCTTTTGCCTTCAATACTGTGGTGATTCTTCTTGGCATTGACTCCGCGAGATCTTGAAAGGTGATGTGAGGAATCTGACACCATGCCTGATGAATAGCACTATCCAGTTCTGTCAGATTTGATGGTGGTAGAACCAGCTGCCTGATGGCTCTTTTAACTTTGTCCCACAAATGCTCAGTTGGATTGAGATCTGGTAATTGTGGGGGCCACCTAAGCAAGATAGTCTCCCTCATGTTCTTGAAACCACTCCTGCACAATACAAGCACCGTGGCATGGCTCATTGTCTTGTTGGAAGAAGCCATCTCCATTGGGATATGCCATAAACATGATAGGATGAACTTGAGCAGCAACAATACTTAGGTATGTTGTGCTCTTCAGATGTTGTTCCACATGAATTAAAGGGCCCAAATTATGCCAGGAAAACATGCCGCAAACCATAACACGGCCCCCACAGCTTGAAGGGTTATACTCATGCATGTGGGATGCATGCTTTCATGCTGTTTCCACGAAATTCTCACTCTGTCATCTGCATGATGCAACTGGCAATGTGATTCATTGGACCACATGACTTTTTTCCAATGCTCAACTGTCCAATCCTTGCGAATTAGAGATGTTTTATCTTGGTAACTGCAGACAGCAAAGGTGTTCAAACAGGCCTTTGGCTTCCATATCCAATACGATGCAGTGTACAGCTAATTTGCCTACAAACGTCAGGTAGTCATAATAATGTGGTCTCTCAGTGTATATTTAACATCAACCATTACCATGTACTAAACACTTTATATACTTTACCTCGTTCAGTCTTTGTAATGAACCTAGGTGGTAGGTTCTATTGTTATCCCCATTTTACAAATGATAAAAATGGCTATATGATTTTGCAAAACTCACTTATATTATGTAAACCTTATTCCTCATCTATAAAATGTAATACTACCCTGTTTCCCTGAAAATAAGACAGTGTCTTATATTAATTTTTGCTCCCAAAGATGTGCTAGGTCTTATTTTCAGGGGACATTTTATTTTTCCATGAAGAAGAATACAGTACACATTTATTGTTGAACAAAAAAAAAAAAGGAAATTTATTACCTGTATACAGTACTGTAGTAGTTGTCATCACAAACCAGCTCACTGATTGGCCGCAGAGCAGCCGGAGCTGTTCAGGCAGTGCGAGGTCTCTTTAAATCAGGAGTCAGATGCCTTAAGGTAGCTTCAGGTGCCTTATATTCCAGGGAGGCCTTATGTTCGGAGTAGGCCTTATTATCGGGGAGGTCTTATTTTCAGGGGGATGCCTTATATTAC
Organism: Lasiurus cinereus; assembly: GCA_011751065.1. NCBI lineage: Eukaryota > Metazoa > Chordata > Mammalia > Chiroptera > Vespertilionidae > Lasiurus > Lasiurus cinereus. The sequence goes on along the minus strand of JAAGEH010000029.1, from coordinate 20,169,707 downwards.
AGCTAGAGGCAAAACTGGAAGTAGGTCTTATTTTCGGAGGATGTCTTACTTTCAGGGAAACAGGGTATGTGCTATACACAGGAATGCCATAAAAGTCATGAATATATTTGTGCCATATATCAAACTTTATAGATCGTTGTTATTCCAGTGATCACTTCAGTATCAGTCTGGGTACAATAAAGAGAGAAAAAGCACACAGTATTTTGAATACAAAAAGTTTAAAATACGAAATGATTAATGATAACATTATATTGAAATAATGAGTGATTATCTAGTAAGGGGTAAAGAGAAGTCTAAAGATAATAGGAATAGCAGATATAATAGCCACTACCAGTAGAACTGAAATAGAGTATTCTCAACCCTTATTCCCCACCCATGGCGAATATCCAGACCTGGTGGGAAAGGACAGAACCACCTGAGATTCATTCGATGGTAGGAAAGATGCTGTGATGCCTTTTTTTATATTGTGTTATATCTATACATATCTCTCCATTGCCCCCCCCCCTCCCAGGCATACCCCAAGCCCCAGTGTCTGTGTTCATTGGTTATGCTTATATGCATGCATGCAAGTCCTTTGGTCGATCTCTTATCTACCCCACCTCTCCTTAAACTTCCTGCTGGAATTTGACAAGTCTGTTTGATGCTTTGCTGCCTCTGTATCTGTTGAGAAATCAGTTGCTAGTCTTATGGGGGGAAACTTTCTGTTTCTCTCTGGCCGCTTTTAAGATTCTTACTTTGTCTTTGGTGTTTGCCAATTTAATTATAATGTGCCTTGGCATCAATTTTTTGAGGTTCTTTTTGCTTGGGACTCTGTGAGCTTCTTGGATTTGTGTGGGTTTTTTCTTTCCTATATCAGGGAATTTTTCTGTCATTATTTCTTCCAACAGGTTTTCTATTCCTTGCTCAGTTTCCACTCTTTCTGGAACCCCAATTATGCAGATGTTGTTTTGTTTTGTGTTATTCCAAAGTTCCCTTAGGCTCTCCTCTTGCTTTTTAATTTTATTTTTCTAGAACCTGCTATACTTGGGTATTTTCTCCTACTTTGTCTTCTAGCTCACGGATGCAGCCCTCTGTTTTTTCTAGTAGAGTTTTGATGCTTTCTATTGAGTTCTTTACAGCAGCAATGTCATTTTTCATTTCTTCTTGATTATTCTTCATTTCCTTTGGCTCTTCTGCATTTCCTCTTTGGCTCTTACTCATATTCTCGATTTTGTCTTCCATTCTTTTCAGCCACCTTATGACCATTTCTCTGAACTCTTTTTCTGGCAGGTTTATTTCTGCTTCTATTTCGTTTACTTCCTTTTCTGGTGATGCCTGCTTTTCTTTCATATGTGGGCTATTTCTTTGTCTGCCCATGGTCTTTCTTCTCTGCATGTCTGGTTATGTAGTTCTCTCTCCTACGTTGATTTCAATGCAGAAACTACAACACGACCAGGTACAACACACAAGGCACTGAACAGAAATATATTCACGATGTTAATAACCACAAATAATGTGAACACCAATGAAATAAAAATTAGGTGTAAGTAGAGAAAGAAGAAGAGAGAAATGAGGAAAAAAGAAAAGAAAGAAGTACCAAAATCAAATTGGGAGAAAGGAGAAAAAAAAGGGGAAGAAGGAGGAGGAGGAAGAGGAGGAGGAGGAGGAGGAGGAGGAGGAGGAGACGAGAAAGAAAAAAAAGTAAGAGAGAAAAGAAAGAGAATAAGAAAGAAAAGGTAACAAATTATATATGTGAGGAGAAAACTCCAATAGAACAGCCACTAATCCCAACAAATTCCGGCAACAGGTACCTGGAGATTAATACAAACTACAAATAACAACTAGTATCAAGGGAGGTGAGGGAAAATAGAGGTAAAAAACAAACCAAAACAAAGCAAACAAAAAAAAATAAATCAAGTAGAATAAGCAAAAACAATCTCACAAAAAAAGTATAAAATATCGATATAATCACCCTTCAGGCAAACAACAACAAAAGGACATAGAGAATAACAATTTTTTGTATAGTGAAGACAGAGAAGAGAGAGGTTTGTATGGACTTGGAGTAGGGGATTCGAAATTAGATATATAAGTGGGGTGAGATTTTAGCCAGGTAAAAAGAAAGAATAGGGAGAATCTAAAGTTGGAAAAGGGAAAGAGAAACAAGACAACAAAATGGGGAAAGTTAGGAGGAGAGTGTTGGCATAAAGGTAAAGTTGAGATAGAGTAAAATTATGCTAAAGGAAAGATGAAAATAGAATGTGGAACTCTACTCCCAAAGTGAAATAAAGAGAAAATAAAATTACACTCCTTTTTTTTTTTTTTCCAAAAGGTAAAGTAGTAGTAGAAATAATGCAGGTTAAAAATAAAAATGTAATAATTAAAAAAGTAAAATAAATTGAGGAGAAAAGAAAAAAATACTTTTTAAATTAAAATATGCAAAAAAATAAAAATAGAAATACAAAAATAAAAAATATATTAAAAATAAAAGAACAGAATGGGCAGTAGTGGAGGTCATTCACTTCCTCTATTGTTCTGTTTGGCACTCCTGTTTCCCAGTCGGGAGGGTATTGCAGTGCCCTGTGTTACAGTGCTGAGGTGTGTCTTAATATCTTTATTCTTTTGTGATTATGCGAGAATCAATTTGTGAGTCATCCACTGGATGGAAGTGTTTCGGAATTGACCTCTGAGACTAAGCACAGGACCTCTCTAGGCTGTGCTTAGATCCAGCTTACTCTGTGGTACTCAATACTGGTTTGTGGGGGTGGGTTGTGCCAGAGCTGATTCTCTGATGGTTATTCTGTGCTCTGATCCCCAGGTTGCAGAAAAACAACTTTCCCCTGCAGTCTCTCAGGATGTTTCCAATTACATGATCCTATGTATTGAGCTTAGCATTCAGAAGCAAGGGTCTGAAGTGGAAAGAGTGCAGTCTGTACACTCCCACTTCCTTGCTCCTGTTCGAACAGCCAGGGGACTTTAATAACTCCCAGGCTGTCCTTCTGCCTCAGAGCAAAATGGGTTGTTTTCTAGAGTTCCCCTCTGTTAATAGCTCTGAGAGCCCCCTTCCACATTTAGGGATCAGGCCCTGCCTCACATCCGCGGATTTCTCTAGGAGCAGCTTTCCCCCAGTCTAGTTCCCACAGTGTGCGTTTCTCTCTGTTCTATGGTACCAGAGACCTCCCCTTATCCGAGGTGAAATCTGACCTTTCCTTGTGGTGTGTGGAGCTCCTCTGAGTCCAAGTGTTTGCACTGATTGGAGAGTGGTGTTCTGGGTCCCCTGGCTGTTCAGTGGGTGCTGCAGCTACCTTTTCAGACTGCCATAGACATCCACTTCCCCCTGAAAGACAGCATGGTCTCCGCCTATGTGCTGGTGGCTCCGGGGACAAAAACCCAGTGGCAGTAGGGCTGCCTGGTCAGGGGAGCCCCGTCCAGCAGTGACCCTCTTTCTCCTGGAGGATAACTGTCCTTAACTTGCCAACAAACACTCCCAGTGTGACCCTCAGTTGTTCTCTCTGGTTGCTCAGCAACAAGGCTCCGGACAAGTCCGTCTATTCCACTGCCATTTTTTCTCCCCATTTTGTCTTCTTTTGAAAAGATTCTATTTATATTTGTTGCCCATTTTTTTAATGGATCCTTTATCTCCCTTTTAATAGTTGTATAAGTTGGCTGTAGATGTTGGAGATTAAACCTTTATCAGTGATAACATTTGCAAATATGTTCTCCAATACAGTGGGCTTTGTTGTTTTGTTGATGGTTTTTTTGCTGGGAAAGAGCCTTTTATTTTGAAGTAGTCCCATTTGTTTATTTTCTCTTTAGTTTCCATTGCCCGGGAGCATTATCAGTGAAGAAGTTCCTGTGGCATATGTCTGAGATTTTGATGCCTGTGGATTCCTCTGGTATTTTTATGGCTTCCTCTGGTATTTTTATGGCTTTATGTTTAAATCCTGTATCCATTTGGAGTTGTTTTTGTGTGTGTATTGTGTAAGTTGGTGGTGTAGTTTCATTTTTTTGCATGTATCTGTCCAATTTTCCCAACACCATTTATTGAAGAGACTATCCTGACTCCATTGTATGTTCATGCCTCTTTTGTCAAATGTTAATTGAGAATAGTGGTTTGGTTTATATCTGGCTGATCTATTCTATTCCATTGATCTATATGTCTGTTCTTATGCCAGTACAAGACTGTTTTGAGAACAATAGCTTTGTCACACAACTTGAAATCTGATGTTGAGATCCCACCTACTTTATTTTTCTTTCTCAGGTTTGCTGTGGCTATGTGGGGTCTTATTTTATTCCAGATGAATGTTTAGAGAAATTTTTCCAGATCTGTGAAATATGCCATTGGTATTTATTGGGTAGTAAATTGAATCTATATATTGCTAGTGCATTGAATCTATAGATTGCTTTGGGTGGTATGGACATTTTAATGATATTGATTCTCCCAATCCATAACCAAAGTATGCTCTTCCATCTGTTTATGTCTTCCTCTATCTCTGTTTTCAGTGTTTTTCAGTGTCCTGTAGTTTTCCATGTATAATTCTTTTACCTCCTTAGTTTAGTTTATTCCTAAGTATCTTAATTTTTTTGGTTCTATAGTAAATGGGATTACTTTTTTAGTCTTTCTTCCTGTAAGTTCACTATTAGTGTGTAGAAATGTCATAGATTTCTTGGGATTAATTTTGTTTCTTGCTACATTGCCGAATTAGTTTCTTGTCTAATAGTTTTTTGATGGAGTCTTTAGGGTTTTTATGTACAGTATCATGTCATCTGCAAATAAGGGCAGATTTACCTCTTCTTTTACAATATTGATGCCTTTTATTTCTTCTTCTTGTCTAATTGCAATGGCTAATACTTCCAGTACTATGTTGAACAGGAGAGGTGAGCGTGGGCATCCCTGTCTTGTGCCTATTCTTAGGAAAAATGTTTTTAGATTTACCCATTCAGTATGATGTTAGCTGTGGGTTTAATATATATGGCTTTTACTATGTTGAGGTCTGATCCTTCTACTCCCATCTTACTGACAGTTTTTAACAAGAAAAGGTGTTGGCAGAAGCAGTAAAGCATCAAACAGACTGTCAAATTACAGCAGGAAGTTTAAGGAGAGGTGGGGTAGATAAGAGATCAACCAAAGGACTTGTATGCATGCATATAAGCATAACCAATGAACACAGACACTGGGGGGTTGAGGTATGCCTGGGAGGGGGGGCAATGGGGAAATATGTATACATGTAACACAATTTAAAAAAAGAAAAGGTGTTGAATTTTGTCAAATGATTATTTTTCTGCATCAATTGATATTACTATGTGATTTTTATCTCTCAATTTGTTTGTGAGATGTATCACATTTGTTGATTTGAGGATATTGTACCATCCCTGCATTCCTGGGATAAATCCTCCTTGGTCATGCTGTATGATCTTTCTGATGTACTGCTGGATACTATTTGCTATAATTTTGTTGAGGATTTTGGCATCTATGTTCATGAGGAATATTAGCCTGTAATTCTCTTTCATTGTGTTGTCTTTATCTGGATTTGGTATTAGGGTGATGCTGGCTTCTTGGAAAATGTTTGGAAGTGTTCCTTCTTCTTCAATATTTTTGAATAGTCTGAGGAGGATAGGTTTTAATTCTTCCTTGAATGTTTGGTAAAACTCTCCTGTGTAGCTGTCTGCCCCCAGGCTTTTGTTTGTTGGAAGCTTTTTGATGACTGCTTCAATGTTTTCCATAATTTTTGGCCTATTGAGATGTTTAAATTCTTCCTGATTGAGTTTTTTTTTAAATATATTTTATTGATTTTTTACAGAAGTGGAAGGGAGAGAGATAGAAAGTCAGAAACATCGATGAGAGAGAGACATCGATCAGCCGCTTCCTGCACGCCCCACAGTGGATATGTGCCTGCAAGCAAGGTACATGCCCCCAACCGGAATCGAACCTGGGACCTTTCAGTCCACAAGCCGATGCTCTATCCACTGAGCCAAACCGGTCTTGGCCTGATTGAGTTTTGAAAGGTTATATTTTTCTAGGAATATGTCCAATTCCTCCAGGTTGTCTAGCTTGTTGGAATAGAGTTGTTCATAGTATATTTTAACACTCCTTTTTATGTTGGTGGGGTCTGTTGTTATTTCCCCTCTTTCATCTGATTTTGTTTATTTGAATCCTGTCTCTTTTCTTCTTGGTGAGCCTAGCTATAGGTTCATCAATCTTGTTTATGCTTTCAAAGAACCAGTTCTTGGTTTTGTTGATCCTTTGTATTGTTTCTTTGGTCTCTATGTCGTTTATCTCTGCTCTGATCTTTACTATTACCTTCCTTCTGCTTACACTGGGCTTTTCTTGTTGCTTTCTTTCTAGCTATTTGAGTTGCAGGGTTAGGTAATTTATTACCATTGTGTTTTTGTTTTTGGCAGTAGGCTTGTATAGCTATGAACTTCCCTCTCAATACTGTTTTCACTGTGTCCCATAGATTTTGGATTGTTGTGTTTTCATTGTCATTTGTTGTCATGATGTTTTTTATTTCTTCCTTGATCTCTCTGGTTACCCAGTCATTGTTTAATAGCATGTTGTTCAGTCTCCATGTGTTCAATTTCTTTGGATTGTTTTTATTGTAGATGATTTCCAGTTTTATGCCACTGTGATCTGAGAAGATGCTTTATATGATTTCTATCTTCTTGAATTTGAAGAGACTTTGCCTATGATGCAATATATGGTCTATCTTTGAAAGTGACCCATGTGCACTTGATAAGAATGTATATTTTGTGGCTTTGAGGTGAAATGTTCTGAAGATGGCAATTAATTCCATCTGGTCTAGTGACATATTTAGGATTGATATTTCTTTGCTAATTTTTTGTTTAGAGGATTTGTCCAGTGGTGACAGTGGGCTATCACCTACTGTGATTGTATTGCTGTCTATCTCTCCCTTGATATCCTCCAGTAGTTTTTTTTTTTATGTATTCAGGTGCTCCTGTATTGGGTGTGTATATGTTTATCAGAGTTATATCTTCATGTTTGATTGCTCCCTTTAGTATTATGAAGTACCTTCCTTATCTCTTGTTATTTCCTTCACTTTGAGATCTAATTTGTTAGATATAAGTATTGCTATCCCTGATTTTTTTCCCCATTTGCCTGAAAAACCATTTTCCATCCATTCTCCCTCAGTCTGTGTATGTCTCTTTTTCTAAGGGAGGTTTCTTGTAGACAGCAGATATATGTGTCATGTTTTCTTATCCAACCTGTTACCCAATACCTTTTGATTGGAACATTTAATCCATTTACATTTTAAGTTATTATTGATAGGTACTTTTGCCGCCATTTTTATTCCCTTTTTTTTAAATGTGTATTAGTTCATATAGCATTAGGGCTGGGTGCATTGACTAGGGGTCAGCCAGACTTTTTCTATGAAGAGCCAGGTAGTAAATATTTTAGGCTTTGCAGGCTGTATAGTTTTCATCTGTTGCAAGTATTCAACTCCATGCTTGTAGAGTGAAAAAAGCCACGTAAACAAATGGGCATGGCTGTGTCCCAATGAAGAATGATTTAGGGACACTGAAATTAGAAAGTCATTTAATTTCCCCATGATACAAAATAATCTTTAAAAAAAATCCCCCTTAGCTCACAGGCTGTACAAAAATAAGTGTAGCCTGGCCAGCATGGCTCAGTTGTTGAGTATTGTCCTACGAACCAGGAGGTCATGGTTTGTTCCATTCCAGATCAGGGATATGCTCAGGTTGTCGGCTCGATCCCCAAGGGCAGGGTGCAGAAGGCAGCCGATCAATGATTCTCTCTCATAAATGTTTCTATCACTCTCTCCCTCTCCCTTCCTCTCTGAAATAAACAAAAATATATTTTTATCCCTGGCTGGTTTGCCTCTGGCTAGAGCATCGGCCTTTGAACTGAAGGGTCCCAGTTTTGATTCACATCCAGGGCACATGCCCGGTTTGAGGGCTCAATCCCCAGTAGGGGGCATGCAGGAGGCAGCCAATCATTGATTTTCATTATTGATGTTTCTATCTCTCCCTTCCCTTCTGAAATCAATAAAAATATATTTAATATATGTATATTTTAAAAATAGGCATAACTTGTCTATCATCTATCCCTGAACTAGAAGATTATGAGAAATGTGTTGAATCTGCTTCTGAAGGCTCTTCACTTTATAGCTGAGATTCTGGAGCACGGCACAATTGAAATAAGTTCCTCCAACCTCACACAGTTAGTAAGTAATAGAGACAAAAGCTTATTCCCATCTCCTGACTCCAAAATCAGATTTTTTTAAAACATGTCGTTCTTCAACCATCAACATGATTGATACATATCCATGCCGACATTAGGATGAGCATGTAATGATCTGTGGACACAAATGTCTCCTACTTGGCTCTTCTATTCTCAACTTGAGAGACCTGGACTCTGCAAAATGATTCCCTCCCATGGATCCTTTCAGTGCCATTGGGGTCATAGAAAGTATACGAGGCCTCACTCCTGACTCCTGTTGCTATCTGAGCTGACCACAGGTATTAGGATATTTGGGCTAAAAGGGTCCTTAGAGATTTTCTTGACTCACACCTTCAAAGTATGTGGGAGAAATTGAGGTCCAGAGAGTTTAAATGAACTGCCCAAGATAAAACTTTGGTAGCATCTAGAAGTCAGCTCCATAGACCACCAGTCCAGAGTTGTTTTATTTTATTTTTATTAATACATCTTTATTGTTCAGTTTATTACGAATGTTCTTTCCCACCCCCATAGCTCCGCTCCACCTGATTCCCTACCACCTACCACTTATTCCCTACCACTGTCCTTATCCATAGTTATAAGATTTTTGTCCAATCTCTTCCTGCCCGCCTCATACCCACTTCTCCCCGAAAATTGTCAGTCCATTCCCTTCCTATGCCCCTAATTCTATTATATTAACCAGTTTATTCTGTTCATCGAATTTTTTATTAACTCGATTTTTAGATTCACTTGTTGATAGGTATGTATTTGTTATCACTTTGTTGTTCATAATTTTTATCTTTACCTTTTTCTTTTCTTCCTCTTTTTAAAGAATATCCTTCAGCATTTCATATAATCCTGGGTTGGTGGTGATGAACTCCTTTAGCTTTTCTTGTTTGTGAAGCTCTTTATCTGACCTTGAATTCTGAATGATAGCTTTTCTGGGTAGAGCACTCTTGGTTGTAGGTTCTTGCCGGAAACCAAATATTGTTCT
>JAAGEH010000029.1:20027702-20160530 GCA_011751065.1 Lasiurus cinereus | reverse complement strand
TTTGTGTGCGGCCTCCTTCAGAACCCGAACCCTGACCCGGGAACCTTGAACCACGTGGGACGTGGAAAGAGGTTCCCGCAGGTTCTTGCTATTCATCACTTTGAATATTCCCTGCCACTCCCTGCTGGCCTGCATAGTTTCTGTTGAGAAATCAGCTGACAGTTCTATGGGTAATCCATTGTACTTAACTAACTGTTTTTCTCTTGTTGCTTTCAAGATTCTCTCATTGTCTTTTGCCCGTGGCATTTTAATTATGATGTGTCTTGGAGTGGTCCTCTTTGGATTTATTTTGTTTGGGGTTCTCTGCACTTCCTGGACTTATAAGGCCATTTCTTTTGCCAGGTAGGGAAAGTTTTCAGTCATTATTTCTTCAAATAGGTTTTCAGTCTCTTGCTCTCTCTCTTCTTCTGGCACCCCCATAATTCTGAAGTTGGTAAGCTTAAAGTTGTCCCAGAGACTCCTTATACTTCCCTCACATTTTTGGAATCTTTTTTCTTTTTCTTTTTCTGCTTGGGTATTTTTTGCTTCCTCATATTTCAGATCTTTGGTTTGATTCTTAGTGTGCTCTAGTCTGCTGTTGGATTTCTATATATTGTTTTTTATTTCAGAAAGTGTATGCTTAATTTATCACTGGTCCTTTTCCATTTTTTGGCATTCTCATTAAGATCCTTGAAGGTCTCACTAATTTTCTCAGAGGTCTCACTAATTTCTTGATGGGTTGTAGAAGATTGTTGAGTAACTTTATAAATGTAGTTTTGAACTCTGTCAAATGGTTTGCTTTCTTCCATTTCTTTCATTTGTAACATGTTTTTCTTATTGTGTTACATGTATACATATCTCCCCATTGCCCCCCACTTCCAGACATACCCCAACACCCCAGTGTCTGTGTTCATTGGTTATGTTTATATGAATGCATAAAAGTCCTTTGGATGATCTTTTATCTACCCCACCTCTCCTTAAACATTCTGCTATAATTTGATGCTTTACTGCTTCTGTGTCTATCCTTTTGTTCATCAGTTTATAATGTTCCTTATTATCCACAAATGAGTGAGATCATCTGGTGTTTCTCCTTCATAGACTGGATTATTTCACTAAGCATAAGTCTCTCCAGTTTCATCCAGGTTGCTGCAAATGGTAAGAATTCCTTCTTTTTAATGGCAGCATAGAATTCCATTGTGTAAATGTACCATAGTTTTCTGATCCACTCATCTGCTGAAGGGCACCTAGGATGTTTCCAAATTGTAGCTATTGTAAATTATGCTGTTATTAACATAGGGGTGCATAAATACTTTCTGATTGCTGTTTGTAATTTCTTAGAATATATATCTAAGAGTGGGATTGCTGGGTCAAATAGGAGTTCCATTTTTAGTTTTTTGAGGAAACTCCATACTGTTCTCCATAGTGGTTGCACCAGTCAGCATTCCCACCAACAGTGCACAAGGGTTCCTTTTTCTCCACATCCTTGCTAACACTTGCCCTTTGTTGAATTGTTGATGATTGTCATTCTGACAGGTGTAAGATGGTATCACATTGTTGTTTTGATTTGCATCTCTTGAATAATTAGCGACTTTGAACATGTTTTCATATGTCTCTTGGCCTTCCTTCTGTTGTCTTTCGAAAAGGTTCTATTTAGGTCCTTTGCCCATTTTTTTTATTGAATTGTTTATCTTCCTTTTATTAAGCTGTATAAGTTGCCTGTAGATGTTGGAGATTAAACCTTTATCAGTGATAACATTTGCAAATATGTTCTCCCATACAGTGGTATTTCTTGTTGTTTTGTTGGTGGTTTCTTTTGCTGTGCAAAAGCTTTTTATTTTGATGTAGTCCCGTTTGTTTATTTTTTCTTTAGCTCCATTGCCTTTGGAGCGGTATCAGTGAAGAAATTCTTTCAGCATATGTCTGTGATTGTGCTGCCTGTGGATTCCTCTAGTATTTTTATGGTTTCCCTTCTAATGTTTAAATCCTGTATCCATTTTGAGAATAATTTTGTATTTATTGTAAGTTACTGGTCCAGTTTCATTTTTTTGCATGTATCTGTCCAATTTTCCCAACACCATTTATTCAAGAGGATATCTTGGCTCCACTGTATGTTCATGCCTCCTTTCTCAAACATTAAATGTGCATAGTGATTTGGGTGGATATCAGGATTCTCTATTCTATTCCATTGGTCTATATGTCTATTCTTGTTCCAGTACCAGGCTGTTTTGAGAACATTTGCTTTGTAATATAGCTTGAAATCTGGTATTGAGATCCCACCTACTTTATTCTTCTTTCTCAGAATTGCTGTGGATATTCACACTCTTTTTTTGTCCCAGATGAATCTTTGAACAATTCTTTCTAGGTCTGTGTAATATGTCATTGGTATTTTGCTGGGTAGTGCATTGAATCTATAGATTGCTTTGGGTAGTATGGACATTTTAATGATGTTGATTCTCCCAATCCATGAGCATGGTATGCTCTTCCATCTTTTTACATCTTCCTCTATCTCTTTTTTCTGTGTCCTGTAGTTTTCTACATATAGGTCTTTTATCTCCTTAGTTAGGTTTATTCCTAGGTATCTTAATTTTTTTGATGCAATCGTAAATGGGATAGCTTTTTTAGTCTCTCTTTCTGTAATTTCACTATTAGTGTACAGAAATACCACAGATTTCATAGCATTAATTTTGTACCCTGCTACATTGCCAAATTCATTTATTAAGTCAATTAGTTTTGGGATGGAGTCCTTTGGATTTTTTATGTACAGTATCATGTCATCTGCAAATAAGGACAGCTTTAATTCTTCTTTTCCAATTTGAATGCCTTTTATTTCTGCTTCTTGTCTAACTGCAATGGCTAATACTTCCAGTACTATGTCAAACAGGAGAGGTGAGAGTGGGCATCCCTGTCTTGTTCCTGTTCTTAGGGGAAATGGTTTTAGTTTTTGCCCATTGAGTATGATGTTAGCTGTGAATTTATCGTATATGGTTTTTATGATGTTGAGGTATGAACCTTCTATTCCCATCTTGCTCAGAGTTTTTATCAAGAAAGGGTGTTGGATGTTGTCAAATGCTTTTTCTGCATCAATTGATATGACTATGTGATTTTTATCTCTCAATTTGTTTAGGTGATGTATCATGTTTATTGATTTGCAGATATTGTACCATCCTTGCATTTCTGGGATGTATCCAACTTGGACATGGTGTATGATCTTTCTAATATACTGCTGAATCCAATTTGCTAGAATTTTGTCGAGGATTTTGGCATCAATGTTCATGAGAGATATGGACCTATAATTCTCTTTCATTGTGTTGTCATTATCTGGTTTTTCTATTAGGGTGATGCTGACTTCATAGACGTTGTTTTGAAGTGTTCCTTCTTGAATATTTTTGAATAGTCAGAGGAGGATAGGTTTTAATTCTTCCTTGAATATTTGGTAAAACTCTGCTGTGTAGCCACCTGGTCCCAGGCTTGGTTTGCTGGAAGCTTTTTAATGACTGCTTCAATTTCTTTAGTTATTGGACTATTGAGATGTTTAGATTCTTCCTGATTGAGTTTTAGAAGGTTATATTTTTCTAGGAATATGTCCATTTCTTGCAGGTTGTCATAGAGTTGTTGGAATAGAGTTGTTCATAGTATTTTTTAACAATCCTTTGTATTTCAGAGGGGTCTGTTGTTATTTCTCCTCTTTCATTTCTGATTCTGTTTATTTGGGTCTTCTCCCTTTGCTTCTTGGTGAGCCTGGCTAGAGGTCCATCAACCTTGTTTATCCTTTCCAAGAACCAGCTCTTGGTTTTGTTGACCTTTTGAATTGTTTCTGTGGTCTCCATGTTGTTTATCTCTGCTCTGATCTTTACTATTTCCTTCCGTCCTACACTGGGCTTTTCTTGTATCTCGCTTTCTAGCTCTTTGAGTTGTAGGGTTAGGAAATTTATTACCATTGTTTCCTGTTTTTTGCAGTAGGCTTGTAGGGCTATGAACTTCCCTCTCAAAACTGCTTCCACTGTGTCCCATAAATTTTGTATTGTTGTGTTGTCATTGTCATTTGTTGCCATGATGTTTTTATTTCTTCCTTGATCTCTCTGGTTACCCAGTCATTGTTTAATAGCATGCTATTTAGTCTCCATATGTTTAATATCATTCTATTGTTTTTATTATAGTTGATTTCCAGTTTCATGCCACTGTGCTTTGAGAAAATGCTTGATATGATTTATATCTTCTTGAATTTTAATAGACATTTCTTATGACCCAACATATGATCTATCTTTGAAAATGACCCATGTGCACTGGAGAAGAATGTATATTCTGTGGCATCGGGTGAAATATTCTGAAGATGTCAATTAATTCCATCTGGTCTAGTGAGTCATTTACGATTGATATTTCTTTGTTGATTTTTTGTTTAGGGCAGTTGTCCAGTGGTGACAGTGGGGTATTAAAGTTTCCTACTCTGATTGTATTGCTGTCAATCTTTCCCTTAATATTCTCCAGGAGTTTTTTTTTTTTATGTATTTAGGTGCTCTTATATTGGGTGTGTATATGATTACCAGAGTTATTTCTTCTTGTTGGATTGTTCCCTTTAGTATTATGAAGTGGCCTTCTTTATCTCTTGTTATGTCCTTCACTTTGAAATCTAATTTGTCAGATATAAGTATTGCAACCCCAGCTTTTTTTTTCATTTCCATTTGCTTGAATTACCATCTTCGATCTCTTCACCCTCAATCTGTGTGCATCTCTTTTCCTGAGGTGGGTTTCTTTTAGACAGCAGATATATGGATCATGTTTTCTTATCCAATCGGTTACCCTATGGCTTTGGATTGGAGCATTTAATCAGTTTACATTTAAAGTTATTATTGATAGGGTCTTATCTGTCACCATTTTTAGTCTTTACCCCTAAGTTCCTTCTTCACTTCCTATTTCTTTTTATTACAGCAGACCTTTTAATATTTGTTGCATTGCTGGTTTGGTGGTAATATATTCCCTTAGTCCTTTTTTGTCTGTGAAGCTTCTGATTTCACCTTCAATTTTGATTGAAAGCCTTGTAGGATACAGTATTCTTGGATCCAGACCCTTCCTTTGCATGGCTTTGTATATTTCATTCCATTCCTTTCTGGCCTGATGAGTTTCTGTTGAGAAATCAGTTGCTAGTCTTATGGGGGTTCCTTTGTAGATAACTTTCTTTTTCTCTCTGGCCGCTTTTAAGATTCATAATTTGTCATTGGTATTTGCCAGTTTAATTATAATGTGAATTGCTGTCGTTTTTTGGGGATTCATTTTGCTTGTGATTCTGTGAGCTTCTTGGATTTGTGGGATTTTTTTCTATATTAGGAAAGTTTTCTGTCATTATTTCTTCTTTTAATGTATTTTATTAATTTTTTCAGAGAGGAAGTGTGAGAGACAGAAAGTGAGAAACATCGATGAAAGAGAGACATCGATCAGCCGCCTCCTGCACGCCCCACAGCAGAGATGTGCCCGCAAGCAAGGCACATGCCCCCAAACAGAATCGAACCTGGGACCCTTCAGTCCGCAAGCTGACGCTCTGTCCACTGAGCCAAACCAGTCTCGGCTGTCATTATTTCATCAAATAAGTTTTCTATTCTTTGTCCTGTTTCTGCTCTTTCTGGAATCCAATTATGGAGATGTTGGGTTTTTTTCCTGTTATCCGAAAGTTCCCTTAGGGTCTCCTCTTGCTTTTTAATTTTTTTTTTCTAGAAGCTGCTTTACTTGGGTATTTTTTCCTAAGTTGTCTTCTATCTCACTGATGCGGTCCTCTGCTTCTTCTAGTCTACTTTTGATGCTTTCTATTGAGTTCTTTATCCCAGTGTTGTCTTTTTTTTCATTTATTCTTGATTATTCTGCATTTCTTCTGGCTTATTCTTCATTTCCTCTTGTCTCTTCTTCATTTCCTTTTGGCTCTTACTCACATTGTCACTTTTGTCTTCCATTCTTTTCATCCACCTTATGATCATTTCTCTGAACTCTTTTTCTGGCAAGCTTATTTCTGCTTCTATATCGTTTACTTCCTTTTCTGGAGATACCTGCCTTTCTGTTATATGGGGGCTGTTTGTTTGTCTGCCCATGGTCTTTGTTCTCTGGGTGTCTGGTTATGTAATTCTATCTCCTATGTTGATTCAAAGGCACAAACTACAACACGACCAGGTACAACACACAAGGGTCTGAACAGAAATGTATTCACGATGTTAATAACCCAAATAAGGTGACCACCAATGAAAGACAAATTAGGGGTAAGTAGAGAAAGAATAAGCGGAAAATGAGAAAAAAAGAAAAGAAAGAAGTGCCAAAATGAAATTAGGAGAAGGGAGAAAAAATAAAAAATAAATAATAAAATAAAAAAAGTAAAAAGGAGAAGAAGTAGAAGAAGAAAAGAGAAAAAAAGTCAAAGAGAAAAGAAAAAGGATAAAAGAAAAGGGGAACAAATTATAGATGTGAGGAGAAAACTCCAATAGAACAGCCACCTATCCCAGAAAATGCCAGCAACAAGCACCTGGAGATTAATACAAACTACAACAACTAATATCAAGGGAGGAGAGGGAAAAGATAGGTAAAAGAAAAAAATATCAAACAAAGCAAACAAAAAGCAAAATAAAACAAGTAGAATAAGCTAAATCAATCTCACAAAAAAGTACAAAAAAATTGATATAATCACCATTCAGGTAAACAGCAACAAAAGGACATAGAGAAAAACAACTTTTTGGATAATGAAGACAAGAGAGAGGTTTGTATAGACTTGGAATATGGGGTTTGAAATTAGATATGTAAGTGGGGTGAAATTTTAACCAGGTAAAGAGAAAGAATAGGGAGAATCTAAAGTTGGAAAAGGGAAAGAGAAACAAGACAACAAAATGGGGACAGTTAGGAGGCGAGTGTTGGCATAAAGGTAGAGTTGAGATAAAGTAAAATTATGCTAAAGGAAAGATGAAAATAGAATCTAGAACTCTAATCCCAAAGTAAAATAAAGAGAAGACAAAATGACGCTTGTTTTTGTTTTTTTCCCCAAAAAGGTAGAATAGTAGTAGTAATAATACTAGTTGAAAACAAAAATGTAATAATTAAAAAGGTAAAATCAATTGAGGATAAAAAATAGTTTTTAATTAAAATATGCAAAAATAAAAAATAAAATTAAAATTACAAAAAAAGAAAAAGAAAAAAAATAGAATGGGCAGTAGTGGAGGTCATTCACTTCCACTATTGTTCTGTTTGGCACTCCTGTTTCCCAGTTGGGAGGGTATTGCAGTTCCTTGTGTTCCACTGCTGAGGTTTGTCTTAATCTCTTTATTCTTTTGTGGTTATGCGAGAGTCAATTTGTGCGTCATCCACTGAGTGGCAGTGTTTCAGAATTGACCTCTGAGGCTAAGCACAGGACCTCTCTAGGCTGTGCTTAGATCCTGATACCCTGTGGTTCTCAATACCAGTTTGTGGGGATTCGAGTAGCCGGGACACTGTAATAACTCTCATGGTTTCCTTCTGCCTCAGATCAAAATGAGTTGTTTTCTAGAGCTCCGCTCTGTCCACAGCTCCGAGAGTTCCCTTCCACACTTAGGGATCACGTCCTGCCCCACATCCGCAGACCTCTCCAGAAGCAGCTTTCCCACAGCCCGGTTCCCACAGTGTGCGTGTCTTTGTTCTGCGGGACAGGAGACCTCACCTTATCTCAGGTGTAATCTGAGCTTTCCGTGTGCCATATGGAGCTCCTCTGAGTCGTGTGTCTGCGCTGATTGGAGAGTGGTGTTCTGGGTCCCCCGGCTGTTCAGTGGGTGCTGCCACTGCAGCTTTCACACCGCCGCAGACATCCACCTTCCTCTGCAAGATGGTACAGTCTCTGTGTTTGCGCTGGTGGCTCCGGCAGACAAAAACCCCCTGGCAGAGGGGCTGCCTGGTCAGGGGAGCCCCGTCCAGCAGTCCCCCACCTTCTCCTGGAGGATAACTGACTCTTAACTTGCCAGCAAACACTCCCAGTGCGACTCTCTGCTGCTCTCTCTCCCTCTGCCCAGCAATAAGGCTCCAGACACGTCCGTCTATTCCGCCACCATTTTTTTCTTCTGTAACATGTTTCTTTGTCTCTGCATTTTGGCTCCTTCCCTGTCTTGATGGAGTGGCTTTGTGTGCTAATTGTCCTTTATGGCCCAGTAGCTCTGCCTCCTCAATCACCTGAGGTGGACACTCTTGGTGCGCCACTTTGAGGGCTGGGTACACAGTCTTTTTGTAGTTAAGCCTTGATTGCTAGTGGTACACTGGGAGGAACTGACCTCCAGGCCAATTGATTGTGAGGATTAGCTGTATCTATTAATGGAAGAACTGCTGTGGTAGAGACACCCCTCTGGAGTAGGACTTGCTTCAGTTGGGATTTGGTGTTCACCAAGTCTGCCTCTTGAGTGTGTCACTTATGTATGTGAGAAGTTGAAATCTGGTGTTGTCTCACACTGATCTCTTGGTATACTGGTTCTTGGATCTCCAAGGAGGTGCAAGTCAGCTAGTGTCTGAGGCCTCTGAGCAGGAGCTACAGGGAGATCTGCAGATTTTTCCTCTTTGCTTGGAAGTTTGGAAATTTTGGATTTGTCTGACCCAGTTTCAATTTGTTAGGTTAAGCTGCTAGAGGGCAGGTGATTCATATGCAAAAGCTGCTGCATACAGCTCGATGGGTTTGTAAATTGGGCAGGGAAGGGTCTCAGGGAATTGCTAGGGCATGGCAATCAGTGCTGGCTGCCAGTCCTCTCTGCATCCCCATGTCTTGCATCACATGCTTCAGCAGAGTAAATGATGAATCCTGTGTGCACCTCTGCAAGAGAGCCACCCTCCCTTTCTGACCCGATGGCCAACAGTCCAGTTTCTTCCTGTATAAGTCTGGGTCCCCATAATCTTGTTGGAAACTGGAGTTCAGAGCAGTCAGGAACTTTTAACTCCCTCCCAATTGAAAAAAAAAAGTGCACGCCACCCCATACACAGGCATCTCTGTATCTCTGAGTTTCTGGGCCTCTGCATGTCCTACCAGGTCTCAGTGCACTTTTTTCTTTCCTTCTAGTTGTAGTACTTCCAATCCACCAGCTTTCCCATGATTCTGGGGGATAGTCGTTTTTTCTTTTAGTTGTAGTTTTGGTGTGGTTGTGAGAGGCAGCACATATAGGTGTGTACCTTATGCCACCTTCTTGGTTCCTCCCATTTTTATTCTTTACCCTTGAGTTCCTTCTTTGCTTCCTATTTCTTTTTTTTTTTTCAGCAGTCCCTTTAGCATTTCATGCATTGCTGGTTTGGTGGTATTAATTCCCTTCATCATTTTTTAATCTGTGAAGCTCCTAATTTCACCTTCAATTTTGATTAATAGTCTTGCTGGGTACAGTATTCTTAGATTCAGACCCTTCCTTTGCATGACTTTGTATATTTCAGTCCATTCCCTTCTGGCCTGATGAGTTTCTGTTGAGAAATCAGTTGCTAATCTGGTGGGGGTTCCTTTGTGTGTAACTTTCTGTTTCTATCTGGCTCCTTTTAAGATTCTTACTTTGTTGTTTGTGTTTTCCAATTTATTTTTAATGTGCCTTGGTGTCAGTCTTTTGGGGTTCATTTTGGTTGGGACTCTGAGCTTCTTGGATTTGTGTGTGTGTGTGTGTGTGTGTGTGTGTGTGTGTGTGTGTGTGTTTTCTTTCCTATATCAGGGAATTTTTCTGTCATTATTTCTTCAAGCATATTTTCTATTCCTTGCTCAGTTTCCTCTCCTCTGGAACTCCTATTATGCTGATGTTATTTTGTTTTATGTTATCCCAAAGTTCCCTTAGGCTCTCCTCTTGTTTTTAATTTTTTTTTTCTAGAAGTTGCTGTACTTGGGTATTTTTTTCTACCTTGTCTTCTAGCTCACTGATGCAGTACTCTGCATCTTCTAGTCTACTTTTGATGCTTTCTATTGAGTTCTTTTCAGCAGTGTTGTCATTTTTCATTTCTACTCGCTTCTTCATTTCCTCTTGGTTCTTACTCATATTGTCGAATTTTTCTTCTATTCTTTTCAGCCACCTTATGATCATTTCTCTGAATTCTTTCTCTGGCAGATTGCTTGCTTCCATTTGATTTACTCCCTTTTCTCGTGATGCCTGCTTTTCTTTCATATGTGGCATATTTCTTTGTCTTTCCATGGTCTCTCTTTTCCGGGCGTCTTGTTATGTAGCTCTCTCTCTCCTGCATTGATTTAAAGGCACAAAATACAACACAACTAGGTATAACACACAAGGCACTGAACAGAAATTAATTCATGATATTAATATCCACAAATAAAGGTGATCATCAGATAGAGACAAATTAGGGGATAGGAGAGAAAGAAGAAGAGAGAAAAGGAGAAAAAGAAAGTAAAGGAAAAGGAGTTCCAAAATGAAATTGGGAGAGGGAGAAAAAATAAAAAAGAAAAAGAAAAAAAAATAAGAAAGAAAAGAAAGAGGATAAGAAAGAGAAGGGGAACAAATTATATATATGGGGAGAAAACTCCAATAGAACAGTCACTAATCCCAACAAATGCCAGGAACAAATACCTGGAGATTAATACAAACTACAAACAGCATCTAAGGTAAAATAAAGAAAAATAAATGACACTTTTTTGTCAAAAAGGTAAAATAGTAGTAGTAATAATACTGATTGAAAGTAAAAATGTAATAATTAAAAAGGTAAAATCAAGTGAGGAAAAAGAAAAAAATAGTTTCCTAAGTAAAAGATGAAAAATTAAAAATTAAAAAATAAAAGAATAAAATATGCAGTAGTGAAGGTCATTTACTTCCTCTATTTTTCTGTTTGGCATGCCTGTTTTGCAGACGGGACAGTATTGCAGTTCCCTGCATTCCACTGGTGCTCAGTGTTGTAAGCCAGTCCTGGTTTTTTAGCAGGTGGTGTGTCTTAATCTCTTTATTCTTTTGTGATTACACAAGAGTCAATTTGTGATTCAGCCCCTGGGTGGCAGTGTTTTGGAACTGACCTCTGAGTCTATAGGTCCTCTCTAGCCTTGCTTAGATCCTGTTTTTCTCTGTGGAATTCACTTAATACCAGTTTGTGGGAGTGTGCTGCCCAGAGCTGGTTCTACATAGGTCACTCCCCACTCCGATCCCCAGGTTCCAGAAAAACAACTTTCTCTTGCAGTCTCCCAGGGTGTCCCCAACTGAGTGTTCCTATGTAATTGGGTTTAGCAATCAGAAGCAAGGATCTGAAGAGGAAAGAGCAGAAGCCTGTGCAATCCCCCTTCCCTGATCCTGCCCAAGGAGCCAGCACACTTCTTTTTTTTTAGAGTGCTGAAAAATTTTGGTAATGACGTTATTTTTTCAGTTAACATAATTGGCCCACAATACAGCATATAGGTCATAAAGTACAAATCCACATAACGTAATATCTTCAATAAGTTACAAAAATTTGGCAAATCAATACAATACTCTCATAGAATATGGATGCAGTTATATATTATTTAAGTGATAATTTTAACTCCAAAAGTGTTATTAAAGTACCAAATTAAAACACTGTGATTTTTAATGGTGGATTATAGCATGTTATTTTATACAAATTTATATCTTTCAAAGCTATACAATTTCTCCTTTGAAAATGAGTTCCCTCTTGAAGTGTCCCACAGCAGAACAATTGTGTCTATTTGGAGGTGGCTCTGCTTTGTCCTGGGGTTTGTCCAAAGCCAGGTAGAGTTCCAATGCATGAAAAGCTTTAAAATTCAACCTGAAGGAGACTAAATATACTAACACCAATTTCTAAGTACCTTTAAAAAATTATTAAATTCTCACATAACTATGGAATCTTCAAGACCAGAGTCATTTCAAACAACACTAGTAATTTCAGATGTTCCCTTTTATTTAGAAACACTGTACCTCCTTGTTTTGATCAAGTAACATACCTTTTCTTCAACTTATTAAAAAATATTCTACCTAAAATATAGTTTTTTATTCTATTTTTAAATAACAATAAATATAATGCCAATTAGTAGAGATCTGGGGGACAAGGTATTGTATACCAACTTTCATCATTTCTCTGCATATGCTGCTGCTGCCATTGGTGTCCTTATGCTTCCTCTTGCTGAAGTTGTCAATTTTTCAATCTCAGCATTTAATTTATATGTTACCCATTCCATTGCTTCTCGGCCTTTACTAGCATTTGAAGATATCGTGCTTGCCATCAGCCCTTCCAGGTAACTACTGAGGCTGACACCTTTCACAGTGATGATGGCCTCTTGAGTCAAAACAGTTCTTTCTCGGTCCTGAGGATGTGATTTATATATGTCTCTTATCTACTGAAACCATATTTGTAAATGAAATATTAGTGGATTTAAGTTCCATTGTTTTCTCTACAGGATTAACTACAGAATGTTCTTGCACAAATGTTTTGGTTCTTGCTGCACCAATCAGAGATTTCACAATGGAAGGCAGTCCCCACTCTGTGCTGAGCAGTCTAGGGCTGTGCAACTTTACAGAAGGATCTACATGTCTGTCCAATACATTGACTCTAACCACGCTTGTGTTCATACGGTTTGGATACTTCTGCATTGCGGCTGTTGTAACAGTTTCCCATGGGTGATCGAAGACTTGCTTCGAAGTCCAAATCTTCATGGTGCTGGAGACCTGCAGGGTATCTCAGTGAGGCAAAGAAGCAAAGAGGCCACACAGGCCCCTGCCCTGTCCCCTCGCCTCTTCGCTGGCCATGCAGTGCGCACGCGCTGTTGGGCCTGAGACAGCACACTTTAATAACTCCTAGGCTGTCCTTTTGTGTCAGAACAGAATGGGTTTCTTTCCAAAGATCCCCTCTGTTAGCAGTTCTGAAGACCCCTGTGGGAACCTCTTTCCATGTCCCGCGTGGTTCAGGGTTCCCAGTTCAGAGTTCAGGTTCTGGAAGAGGCCGTATGCAAACGAAAAGAGAGACTAGAAAAGCATTAATTTGGCAATACTGGGAGGCCAGGCAGGAGCCTTCCTCTAGTGGAAAGACTACCACCTTCCTTTGTCCTTGCCATCCCTTTTATTCATATTTTTGGGATACACCCTTTGCCCTGAAAGCAGGCAATTCCAGTAACAAGTAGATTATCTTTATCAGTAAGGTTTTACATAATTATTTGATGGGGAAGTTCAGTGTCTCAATTAGATAGGAAGTGGCTGGCTTTGACCTTTCAGAGCTTCAAGGTTTGATCAGCTTTCCAGGTTCCTCCTCCACTTTCTGTTAATGAGATAATTATTGGTTTCCAGCAGACTCCCTTCCACATTCATGGATCATGCCAAGCCCAACAGCCATGGATTTCTCCAGGTTCAGAGTAACCTGGTCCTCCAGCTCCCACAGTACGCATGTCTTTCTGTTCTGCGAGACCTCACCTTATCCCAGGCGAAATCTGACCTTTCCATGTGGCATGTAGAGCTCCTCTGAGTCCGAGTGTTTGCGCCAATTGGAGACTGGTGTTCTGGGGCTCACAGCCGTTTGGTGGGTGCCACAGCTGTAGATTTTTAGGCTTCCTGATCTAGATTTTGAGTCATGCAGGGGCTGCACCTTGGGTGGCAGTGGCTCCTTGGGTTGCAGTTCCTCCTCAACCCGTCATGGTAGTATCTGTTCCTCATTTGGCAGCATCTCCTCTAGTGGGTGCTGTTCGCAGCAGTGGTGTCTCCTCTGGCTGGTGAGGGAGGCTGCTTGCACAACTTCTGATCCTTGGACAGGTGTTGGCTGATTATGTGGTTGCTGCCCCTCAGTTGGGGGTGGGCTGCGCATGGCTGTTGCATCTTGTATGGGGGCAGGCTGCTCTATGGGTGTTGCTCCTCGGATGGAGGTGGAGTGCTCACATGGTTGCTTCTCTTTGATTGAGGGCTGGCTGCACTCTGCTGCTCTTCCTCAGGTGGGGTGGGCAGCTTGTGGGGCTGCCACTCTTTGGATAGAGGCAGATTGCTTTCAGGGATGCTACGCCTTGTACAGGTGCTGGCCACTCACGTAATTTCTGCTCTTTGGATGGGTGAGAGTAACTCACCTGGCTGTTGCTCATCAGACAGTTGCAAGCCACATGTGGCTGCCGTTCCTCAAACTGGTGCAGACTGCTCAGGGTTGCCGCTTCTCAGATGTGAGTGTTCTGCTTATATGGGTGCTGCTCCTTGGACTGGGATGGGCTGCTCAGGCAGCTGGTGCTCCTCGGATGAGTGACGTGCTGCTTGCATGACTGCTGCTCCTTGGGCGGGAGTGAGCTGCGTGTGCAGCTGCTGTTCCTTGGATGGGGGTCTGGCCACTCACCCAGCTGCTGCTTGTTGGACAGGTGCAGGACTGGGCCGAGTTGCTCAGGTCACTGCTGCTCTTCTAATGGGAGTGGGCTGCTCGCAGCACTGCTGTTCCTCTAACGGGGTGGACTGTTCACACAGTTCCTGCTCCTCAGATGGGGGCAGACTGCTCATGCAACTGTTCCTCCTCTGATGGTGGCCGGCTGCTCACACAGCTGTTGCTTCTTGGATGGGGGTTGATTGTTCACATACCTACAGCTCCTCAGATGGGGGCAGGTTGCTCACAGAGCTGCTACTCAGACCGGGATGGGCTGCTCTCACAGCTGCTGCTCCTGGGACAGGGTCAGGTTGCTTGCTCATCTGCTGGTACTTGGACAGATTCAGGTGCAGGCTGTGTGCAGCTGCTGCTCCTTGGACAGAGGTAGACTTTATGGGGATGCTGCTCCTCAGTCGTGGGCAAGCTGCTCTTGTGGCTGCTTGCATGGTTGCTGTTCCTCGGACAGAGGAGCAGTCTGCTCACACAGATGCTGCTCCTTGGACAGGGGCAGGCCCCATGAGGCTGCTGATCTTAAGCCTGGGGTGGGCTGCTCGCAGTGCTGCTGCACCTTGGACAGGAGCAGGCTATTCATATGTCTGCTGCTCGCATGGTTGCAGGGCCCTTAGCTAAAGCATCGGGGAACGTGCTTCAGAACTCACAGGATCCTGTGCCCAGAGTGGCTGGAGACTCGTTGACCGTGAGACCACAGCCGAGATAGTAGGTCCCTGGCAGGTGTGGCTGTAGAGTCCTAGGTGTTCTCTGAGGGCACCCTGGGTGAAGGTGAGGCTGGGATCACAGTTACAGCAGCTCTTCCCTTCAAAAAGCCGAGGCCTCTGAGGAACAGCCACCCTCCTGGAACTGTTTGCAATGGTAGCAGAGGCTGCCTAGTTAGGCAAGCCCATTAGCCTGCCCCTGAAAGTCCTGCGGGTCAAACTGTGCCTTTCTCACAAACACACACACCCTACCTAACCACACACTCCTCTTTTGCTCCCTCACTCCCTCAAGCTCTCTCCCTCACTGCTGCCTTCGTCCTGCCTCTGGAGTTGGGTCTGAGGTATTATTGACCCATTTGTGGATGGAGTTTCCTCTCCTGGTGTCTGGTTATGTGGCTCACTCTAGCACTTTGGCCAGACAGAATAAAATTCACCTCGACAAGACACAACACCAAAGGAACAAAGCACAAATGTACTCATGATACCAATAACCCCAATATAAGTGACCACCTGAGAACAGAGAATTAGGGGAGAAAAAAGAGAGCGCAAATGATATAGAAGAGAGAGAGAAAAAGATAAGAGAGAAAAGGAAAAGGAAGCTTCCTTTTTCTTATATATATGGAAAACACCACAGAACCAATAGATAAATATAAAAAAAAAAATACAAACACCAAACACCCAGCAAAGACTGTGGGGGCAGAATCTGTAGAGGCTGAGCTTATACGTATACAGAAAATAAGGTTAAGAATTGGATGAATGTGGTGAGGACCTCAATTCAGTATAGAGGAAGTAGAAAGAGGATGGGTGGCTAAGAAGAAAGAGAACTAGATGAAACCGCTTTGGCTCAGTGGATAGAGCATTGGCCTGCGGACTGAAAGGCCCCAGGTTTGATTCAGGTCAAGGGCATGTACCTTGCTTGCTGGGCACATCCCCAGCAGGGGGTGTGTAGGAGGCTGCTGATCAATGTTTTTCTCTCACTGATGTTTCTAACTCTCTATCTCTCTCCCTTCCTCTCTGTAAAAAAATCAATAAAATATATTTTTTAAAAAGAAGAAAGAGAATGAGAAGAAAATAATAATAAGAAATTTTAAAAAATTGATTTCAAAAATGGTATAAAAATAAAAAATAGCAAATAAAAATAAAACAGAGTGATGGATAAACAATGTGAAAAGAAATAGAAAATAAAGCAACAAATAAGAACAGGGAAACAAAGAAAAAAAGAGATAACAAAATAATAATAAAAGAAATAAAAATGAAAAATGAAGTGTCTTTCTTTGGCTGGATTAAGATCCCAGTCTTCTGTACTGTACTGTATCTCAGGTTCCTGTTGCTGGGACTGAAGGTCTCTCTTTAGGCAAGTCTCTTTGGACTTTCAAGGACTGTTCAGAGTTTTTTTTAATTCTTTGTCCCATTCAGGTTGGGTGTGTCTGTTTTGGTTCCCTGGAGACTGGAGGGCTCTCTCTTCCGGACAAAGTGGCTACCTAGGTATGACTCAGCACCAGATTCGCTGCCACTTCTCCTGGACCCCCTTCGCTCCCCAGATTCCACAACTCCGCAACTTCTCCCTCACCTCAGCCACGGGTAAGTGTCTGTATTCAAAAGGTCCATAAACTAGGTTCAGTGAAGAAAAGCAGAGGCCACAGAGAGGGGAAGGACTACACCTCTGTGAGCTCCTCTCCAGCCTGCACTATGTGGTCGGGTCAGCCCTTCAGGCTGCCCCCTCTGGGCTCAGTTTTTCATGACTGTGGACCCAAATCTAGAATCCCCTGTTTCCAGCAGTCCTGTGGACCTTCTTTCCACAGTCAGACACTGTGCTTGTTCCCAGGGACAGGGTTCGGTGCTGAGCAGATTGCCTCTGACACTCTGGGCTCAAAGGTCTGGCAGACTCTCCTGCCCAGCAGTGTGTGAGGGTTCTCTGCCCTTTCTGGCTGCCAACTGTCTCACCAGATAAGTTTTCTTCACCAATTCAGGTTGGGTGTTTTCATTTCAGCTGCTCATCCTATTTGCTCTGGACAAGGCTCGGGACACATCCGTCTATTCTGCAGTCATTTTGTCTCTCCTTGTTAATAGTTTGTATAGTCTTTATGTTCTCTATTTCATTAAATTCAGCTCTAATTTTTATTATTTCTTCTGTTGATTTTGTTATTTTTCTAGTTCTTTATGATGTGATGTTAGGTAGTTTACTTGGGATTTCTCTTGTTTCTTGAGATAGCCCTGTGATGATTAGCTTCCCTCTTACTACTGCTTTTGCTGCATCCCAGAAATTTTGATATATTATATTGTCATTTTCATTTCTCTCTATATCTTTTGATCTCATATTTTTTTTTATTCTTTGACCCAGTAATTTTTAAGTAGTATGTATTTGTGGCTTTCTTTACTTCCTTTTTGCAGTTGATTTCTAATGTTGAGGCATCACGGTTGGAGAATATGCTTTGTATAATTTCAATCTTCTTGAATTTGTTGATGTTGGTTTTGTGATCCAATGTATTATCTATCCTTGAAAATGTTCCATGTGTACCGGTGCAATGTACCGGTACAATTGTGTATTCTGTGATAACTGTAATGTCAGTTATGTCCATTTGTTCTAGTATTTCATTTAAGGCTGATATATCTTGCTGAGACCGGTTTGGCTCAGTGGATAGAGCGTCAGCTTGTGGACTGAAAGGTCCCAGGTTCGATTCCGATTGGGGGCATGTACCTTGCTTGCGGGCACATCTCCACTGTGGGGCATGCAGGAGGCGGCTGATCGATGTCTCTCTCTCATCGATGTTTCTGACTTTCTATCTCTCTCCCTTCCTCTCTGTAAAAAATCAATAAAATATATTTTAAAAAAAGGCTGATATATCTTTATTGATTTTCTTTTTGGTTGTTCTGTTTAGAGCTATCAATGAACGATTAAGGTTCCTAACTACAATTGTGTTTTGATCCAGAGAGATAGAAGCAGACTGTGGAATCTCAGAGGGAAGACTTGGTAGGTGGGGGTTGGGTGGGAAGAAATCAACCAAAGTACTTGTATGCATATACTAATAATGCGTAACCCATGGAAATAGATAATAGAGTGATGGAGGCCCGGGGTACGGGTGGGCTATAAGGGGTTGGTGGGAGAAAAAGGGGGGACACATGTAATTCTTTCAACAATAGTATTTATTTTAAAGGCCGATATATATTTTTTAAATTTTATATATATATAAAATATATATATTTAAACTGCAGCTTTTTAAAAAAATATATTTTATTGATTTTTTACAGAGAGGAAGGGAGAGGGATAGAGAGTTAGAAACATCGATGAGAGAGAGACATCGATCAGCCGCCTCCTGCACGCCCCCTACTGAGGATGTGCGGGCAACCAGGTTACATGCCCTTGACCGGAATTGAACCTGGGATCCTTCAGTCTGCAGGCCGACGCTCTATCCACTGAGCCAAACCGGTTTCGGCTAAATTTTATATATATTTTTATTTTATTGTTTAAGGTATTACAAAGAGAAGTATATATGTCCTCCCCAGACTCCTTTCCCCCACCCTCCCATGTCTTGCATCCATTAGTTGTGCTTATATGCATGCATGCAAGTCCTTCAGTTAATCTCTTACCCCCAAAAAACCTTCCCTGCCTTTCTGCTGTAGTTTGACAGTCTGTTTGATGCTTCTTTGCCTCTGTATCTATTTTTGTTCAAAGGTTTATAATATTCTTTATATTCCACAAATGAATATTTATCTTTCTCTGACTGGCTTATTTCACTTAGCATAATGCTCTCCAGTTCCATCCATGCTGTTGCATATGGTAAAAACTCATTTTTTACAGCAGCATAGTGTTCCACTGTGTAGATGTACCACAGATTTGTAATCCACTCATCTACTGATGGGAATTTAAGCTATATTTTTATCTTAGGTATTGTAAATTGTGCTACTATGAACATAGGGGTACATATATCCTTTCTGATTGCTGTTTTTGTTTCCATGGGACTTATTACTAGAAGTGTTCTTACTAGGTCAAATGGCAATTCCATTTTTTAATTTTTTTTTGAGGAAACTCTATTTGTTTTCCACAGTGGCTGCACTAGTCTGCATTCACACTAGCATTAAAGGAGGGTTCCTTTTTTTTTTTTTACAATCTTGTTTATTTATTCAAATCCCTATTTTTAAAAAAATATTTATTGTTCAGATTATTACAGTTGTTTCTCTTTTTGCCCCCTATAGCTCCCCTCCACCCAGTTCTCACCCCACCCCATGCCCTTACCCTCCCCCACTGTCCTCATCCATAGGTGTATGATTTTTGTCCCGACTCTTCCTGCACCCTTCACACCGCTCTCTCCCCGAGGATAGTCAATCTGCTCCCTTTCTATGACCCTGATTCTATTATATTCACCAGTTTATTCTGTTCATCAGATTTTTTTATTCACTTGATTTTTAGATTCACTTGTTAATAGATAATGTATTTGTTATTCATAATTTTTATCTTTACCTTTTTCTTCCTCTTGCTCTTCTGAAAAAATACCTTTCAGCATTTCATATAATACTGGTTTGGTGGTGATGAACTCCTTTAGCTTTTTCTTATCTGTGAAGCTCTTTATCTGACTTTCATTTCTGAATGATAGCTTTGCTGGGTAGAGTAATCTTGGTTGTAGTTTCTTGCTATTCATCACTTTGAATATTTCTTGCCACTCCCTGCTGGCTTGCATAGTTTCTGTTGAGAAATCAGCTGACAGTCGTATGGGTGCTCCCTTGTAAGTAACTAATTGTTTTTCTAATTGTTTTTCTCTTGATTCTTTTAATATTCTCTCTTTGTCTTTTGCTCTTGGCATTTTATTTATGATGTGTCTTGGTATGGTCCTTTTTGGATTCCTTTTGTTTGGGGTTGTGAGCTTCCTGGACTATTTCTTTCATCAGGTGGGGGAAGTTTTCTGTCATTATGTCTTCAAATATGTTTTTAGTATCTTGCTCTCTCTCTTCTTCTGGCACCCCAATAATTTGGATGTCGGTATGCTTGAAGTTGTCCCAGAGGCTCCTTAAACTACCTTCATATTTTTGGATTCTTTTTTCTTTTTGCTTTTCTGGTTGGGTGTTTTTTGCTCCTTTGTATTTCAAATCTTTGACTTGATTCTAGGGATCCTCTAGTCTGCTGTTGTATCTGTATGTTATTTTTTATTTCAGTCAGTGTATGCTTAATTTCTAGTTAGTTCTTTTTCATACCCTCAAGGGTCTCACTAAATTTTTTCAGCCTTTTCTAGAAAAGTCTTGAAAAACCTTATAACTGTGTTTTTTTAATTCTATATCCAGTTGTTTTGTTTTCCTACATTTCTTTTATTTGTGATTTGTTTCTTTGTCTCCGCATTTTGGATGCTTCCCTGAGTTGATAGAGTGGCTTTGTGTGCTAGTTGTCCTATAGGGTCCAGTGGCTCAGTCTCCCCAGTTACCTGAGATGAACACTCTTGGTGCACCCCTTTGTAGGCTGTGTGCACAGTCTTGTTGTAGTTAAGCCTTGATTGTTGTCGGTATCACTGGGAGAAATTGACTTCAGGGAAAATGGCTGTGAGGATCAGCTGTATCTACAATGGAGAACTTCTGTGCTGGTGACACCCTTATATTACTCTCTAATGTAAGATTTGCTTCAGTGGGGCTTTGGTACTCACTGAGTCTGTCCCCTGACTGTGTCCCTTATGGATCTGAGGAGTTGTAATCTGGATGATCCTACTCTGATTTTGGGGTACACTGGCTCTTGGATCTTCAAGGAGGTGCTAATTTAGCCTCTGCCTGAGGCCATCCAGCAGGAGCTACTGAGAGATATGCAGATTCCTTTTCTTTGTATGGTTTTTGGAGGTGCCCACATGAGGCCCAGCTGTGAAGCAATGCAAGTTGCTTCGGGGTGTTATGCCTTCTTTTGGATGTTCTGGGTCTCTTTGACTCAGCTGCAATTTTATAGATGAGTTTAGAATTCAAGGGACCAGGCCATCCGTATGCAAAAGTCTCTGTGCACAGTTTGGGTGGGGTGGATTCTCAAGGCAGAGCAAACAACAATGGCTTCCAGTCAGCCCTGCCTTAAGAGGCCCCTGGATCTCAGTGTTCCATGGTAATCACTGCAAGCATCTCTGAGAGAAAGCCGCTCTTGAGTTCCACCAGCTTCCAGACAGTCCAGTTTCTCCATGTATGAGTCTGGGTCCCCTGAATCTTGCCCAGAACTAAAGTTCAGAGCAGTCGGGAGCTGTGTCTACATCTGGGTTGAAAAAGCCAGTTGAGTACTCAGTTGCCAGCCCTCTTTGCATGTGCGCCTCCGTACCTCTGCCTTCTGCACCTCCTCTGAGTTTCAGTGTGCTATTCTCTTTCCTTCTAGTTGTAGAATTTCCACTCAGCCAGTCTTCCTGTGGTTCTGGATGTTTGTTTTGAACTATATATCCAGTTGTTGGTCTTTTAGTTGCAGTTTTGTGCAAGGTGGCAAGTTCAGGTGAGGGTTCTTTTTTCTTGGCATCCTCTCAAGCAATTGTCATGTGTTGATTTGTTGATGATAGCCATTCTGGCAGGTGTGAGATGCTACGTCATTGTTGTTTTGATCTGCATCTCTCAGATCATTAGTGACTTTGAGCATGTTTTCACATGACTCTTGGCTTTCTATAAGTTCTCTCTGGAAAGGTGTCTATTTCAGTCCTTTTCCCATTTTTTGATTGGATTGTTTATGTTCCTTTTGTTAAGTTGTAAGTTGTATAAGATTCTTTTAAATTTTGGATATTAAACTCTTATCGGAGGTAACATTGGCAAATATGTTCTCCCATGCAGTGGGCTTTCTTGTTGTTTTGTTGATGGTTTCTTTTCTTTCTTTCTTTCTTTCTTTCTTTCTTTCTTTTTTTTTTTTTTTTTTTTTTTTTGGTGCCGTAACTTGGATCTGTGATGGTTTCTTTTGCTGTGCAGAAGCTTTTCTTTTGATTTGTTTATTTTCTCCTTAGTTTCCATTGCCCTAGGAGCTGTATCAGTAAAGATATTGCAAAAACAAATGTCTGCTATTTTGATGGCTATTGCTTCTAAGATTTTCATGGTTTCCTATCTTATGTTTAAGTCCTTTATCCATTTTGAGTTTATTTATGTATATATTGTAAGTTGGTGGTCTAGATTCATTTTTTGCAAGTATCTTTCCAATCATCCCAATACCACTCTTTTAAAAATATATTTTATTGACTTTTTACAGAGAGGAAGGGAGAGGGATAGAGAGTTGGAAACATCGATGAGAGAGAGACATTGATCAGCCACCTAATGCACACTTCTGACTGGGGATGTGCCCGCAACCAAGGTACATGCCCTTGACTAGAATCGAACCTGGGACCCTTCAGTTCGTAGGCTGATGCTCTATCCACTGAGCCAAACTGGTTTCAGCTTCATCAGAATTTCTTTTTTTATGAGAAGAGTTCTTTTTAATTTTTAATTAAATCTTTATTATTCAGATTATTACATTTGTTTTTCTTTTTTCCCCTCCATAACTCCCCTCCACTTGGCTCCCACCCCTCCATGTACCCTTACCTCCCTCCCATTGACCTCATCCTTATGATTTTTGTCCAGTCTTTCCCTGTACACCCCTCACCCCTTTCCCCCTGAGAATTATCAATCCACTCCCTTTCTGTGCTTCTGATTCTATTATATTCACCAGTTTATTCAGTTAATCAAATTTTTAATTCACTTAATTTTTAGATTCACTTGTTGATAGATATGTATTTGTTGTTCATAATTTTTTATCTTTTATCTTTTTTTTTCTTCCTCTTCTAAAAGAGTACCTTTCAGCATTTAATATAATACTGGTTTGGAGTTGATAATGTCCTTTAGCTTTTTCTTATCTGTGAAGCTCTTTATCTGCCCTTCAATTCTGAATGATGGCTTTGCTGGATAGGGTATTCTTGGTTGTAGGTTCCTGCTATTCATCACGTTGAATATTTCTTGCCATTCCCATCTGGCCTGCATCATTTCTGTTGAGAAATCAACTGACAGTCCTATGGGTGCTCCCTTGTAGGTAATGAACTGTTTTTCTCTTGCTGCTTTTAATATTCTCTCTTTGTCTTTTGCTCTTGGTATTTTAATTATGATGTGTCTTGGTGTAGTCCTCTTTGGATTCCTTTTATATGGGGTTCTGTGTGCTTTCTGGACTTGTAAGTCTATTTCTTTTACTAGATGTGGGAAGTTTTCAGTCATTATTTCTTTAAGTAGATTTTCAGTATCTTGCTCTCTCTCTTCTTCTGGAACCCCCACAATTTTGATGTTGGTATGTTTGAAACTGTCCCAGAGGCTCCTTATATTTCTTCACATTTTTGGATTCTTTTTTCTTCTTGCTTTTCCAGTTGAGTATTTTTTGATTATTTATATTTCAAATTTTTTACTTGATTCTTGCCTTCCTCTAGTCTGCTGTTTGGTCTTTATATATATATATATATATATATATATATATATATATATATATATACACACACACACACATACATATATATTTTATTTCAGACAGTACATGTTTAACTTCTACTTGGTCCATTTCCATCTCTAGTTGGACCTTTTTCAACTCTAGTTCGTCCCTTTTCATCTCCTCTTGGGTCTTACTAACTTTATCCATCTTTTCTAGGATATTCTTGAAAAACCTTATAAGTGTGGTTTTGAACTCTATATCCAGTAGTTTGTTTTCCTCCATTTCTTTTGTTTGTGATCTCTTCCCTTGTCTCATCATTTTCACTATGCCAGGAGAACTTCTGTGTTGGATTCAGCCTTATGATACCAGACTTGCAAAACTGCAAAAGCCTCTCTGTTAAGCTTGGGATGGGTGGAATCTCAGGGCTTAAGGGATCACCTTACCTTCCAGTTGGCCCCACCCTCCATGGCCCCGGAGTCTCATATGACTGGGTAATTGCTGGAATGGTCCCTGTGTGTGCACGCACATTCACAGTGCCTCTAGATTGCTGCCTTTCCGGCTCCCCTGTGCTCTGGGACCATATGAATCTGGGTCCCCAGGACTTCGCCCAAATCTGGGGTTTAGTGGAGTTAGAAGTGGTGCAGTTGGGATGCTTTGTCTACCGCCCTCTTGTGAAAGCCAGTGGCACAATCAGCAGTTGATCTTCTGTGCACAGTGCTGTGCGTGCCACCTGACTTCTGCCCTCCTGCAACTCCCCCAAATTTCCATGCACTTTTCCCTTTTCACAGTCCAAACTCCCCCCGTATGAGTTTCGGCTGGACCTGGGGTTTAGTGTCATAGGATAAGCATTCAATGCTGTTGGGCGTCTCCGTCTCCCTCTCACCAGAGAAAACCAGGCAGGTACTCCGGCACCCACTCTCTCCACGCATTCATCTCCGTACCTCAGCTTTTTGCAGCTCCTCTAGGTCTTTGTGAGCCCATCTCTTTCCTTCTAGTTGTAGAATTTCCACTGAGCCAGCTTTTCTGTGGTTCTGGATGATGTCCGTTCTGTCTTTTAGTTGTAGTTTTGAAATTGTTGTGCGAGGCAGCAGTGTAGGTGTTTACCTATGCCACCATCTTGGTTCTCTCCCGCAATACCACTTTTAAAGAGACTGTCTTGACTCCATTGTATGCTCTTGCCTCCTTTATCAAATATTAACTGAGCATACTGGCGTGTGTCAATTTCTGGGTTCTCTCTTCAGTTCCACTGGTCTATATGTCTTTTTTTGTGCCAATACCAGGCAGTTTTGAGAACAGTGGCTTTGTAGTATACCTTGATATTGTGATCCCTCTAAATTATGTTCTTCTTTCTTAAGATTGTTGCAGCTATTTGGGGTCTTTTTTTCATTCTAGATGAATTTTTAGAGAATTAGTTCTAGGTCTTTGAAGTATGCTGTTGGTATTTTAATGGAGATTCCATTGAATTTCTTTGGGTGGTATGGATATATTAATTATGTTGATTCTACCAATCCATGAACATGGCATATTCTTCAATTAGTTTATGTCTTCTTCTATCTCTTTAAATTCAGCATCCTGAAATTTTCTGAATACAGGTCCTTTGTGTCCTTGGTTAAGTTTATTCCTAGGTGTCTTAATTTTTTTTTAATATATTTTTATTGATTTTTTTCACAGAGAGGGAGGGAAAGGGATAAAGTGTTAGAAATATTGATGAGAGAGAAACATTGATCTGCTTCCTCCTGCACATGCCCTCCTGGGGATGTGCCCGCAACCAAGGTACATTCCCTTGACCAGAATCAAATGTGGGACCTTTCAGT
The DNA here is from genome assembly GCA_011751065.1 of Lasiurus cinereus. NCBI lineage: Eukaryota > Metazoa > Chordata > Mammalia > Chiroptera > Vespertilionidae > Lasiurus > Lasiurus cinereus. Next base: position 20,135,403 of record JAAGEH010000029.1, on the reverse strand, counting down.
CCTCAGTTCGACACTCTATCCACTGAGCTGAACTGGTTAGAGCAGTGTGTTATTATTATTATTTTTGCAATGATACATGAGATGTATTTTTAAATTTCTCTTTCTTTGAGTTCATTATTGGCTTATAGAAAAACCATAGACTTCTGAGTGTTAATTTTGTATCCTGCTACATTGCCAAATTCATTTATTAAGTCTAGTAGCTTTTTGATGGAGTCTTTGGGATTTTGTATGTATATTATCATGTTATCTGTGAATAAAAACTGTTTTACTTCTTCTTTTCCAATTTGGATGCCTTTTATTTATTTTTCTTATCTGATCACGATGGCTAGTTCTTCCAGTACTGTGTTGAACAGAAGTGGTGAGAGTGGGCATCCCTATTTTGTTCCTGTTTGTAGGGTAAATAGTTGTGATTTTTGCCCATTGAGTATGATATTGGCTGTGTGTTTGTCATACATGTTTTTATGATGTTAAGGTGTGATCTTTCTATTCCCACATTGTAGAAGGATTTTTTTTTAATTTTAATGAATCTTTATTGTTCAGTTTATTACAATTGTTCCTCTTCTATCCCCTCATATCTCCGCTCTACCTGGTTCCCACTCCACCATCTGCCCTTACCTTCAATCTATTGTCCTCATCCATAGGTGTATAATTTTTGTCCAGTCTCTCCCTACATCTCCCTACCTCTTTCCCCCTGAGAATTATCAGTCCACTTCCTTTCTATGCCCCTAATTATATTATATTCACCAGTTTATTCTGTTTATCAGATTTTCAGTTCTCTTGATTTTTAGATTCACTTGTTGATAGATATGTATTTGTTGTTCATAATTTTTACCTTTACCATTTTCTTCTTCTTCTTCTTAAAGAATACCTTTCAGCATTTCATATATTACTGGTTTAGTGTTGATGAACTCCTTTAGCTTTTTCTTATCTGTGAAGCTCTATCTGCCCATCAATTCTGAATGATAGCTTTGCTGGGTAGAGTAATCTTGGTTGTAGGTTCTTGCCATTCATCATTTTGAATATTTCTTGCCACTCCCGTCTAGCCTGCATAGTTTCTGTTGAGAAATCAGCTGACAGTCGAATGGGTGCTCCCCTGTAGGTAATTAACTGTTTTTCTCTTGCTTCTTTTAATATTCTCTCTTTGTCTTTTGCTCTTGGCATTTTATTTATGATGTGTCTTGGTGTGGTCCTCTTTGGATTCCTTTTGTTTGGGGTTCTCTGAACTTCCTGGACTTATAAGTGTATTTTTTTCACCAGGTGGAGGAAGTTTTCGTTCATTATTTCTTCAAATAGGTTTTCAGTATCTTGCTCTCTTTCTTCTTCTGGCACCCCCATAATTCTGATGTTGGTACACTTGAAGTTTTCCCAGAGACTCCTTATACTATGTTCACATTTTTTTATTCTTTTTTCTTTTTGCTTTTCCACTGGAGTGTTTTTTGATTCTATGTATTTCAAATCTTTGACTTGATTCTTGCATTCCTCTAGTCTGCTGTTAGGTTTCTGTATAATATTTTTTATTTCAGTCAGTGTATGTTTAATTCCTAGTTGGTTCTTTTTTATATGCCCTTGGGTCTCGCTAAGTTTATCCATTTTTTTCTAGGAAATTCTTAAAAAACCTTATAAGCGTGGTTTTGAACTCTACATCCAGTTGTTTGTTTTCCTCCATTTCTATTGTTTGTGATCTATTATTTAGTCTTCGCATATTTTGCTGCTTTCCTGAGTTGGTAGAGTAGCTTTGTGTGCTAGCTCTCCTATGTGGCCCAGTAGCTCTGCCTCTCCCGTTACCTGAGGTGGACACTCTTGGTGCACCTTTTTGTGAACTGTGTGTACAGTCTTGTTGTAGTTCATTCTTGATTGTTGTTGGTATCACTGGGAGGAATTGACCTCCAGGGAAATTGATTGTGAGGATCAGCTTTGTCTGCACATGCTGGCTTGCCTTCAGACCTCTGCCTTTTACGTGAACTTATGGAACTCTACCTTTCGGTTCCCCTGAGTTTCTGTGCCCTCTAGTGATCCGTGTGAGTCTGGGTTCCAAGGGTCTCACCTGAAACTGGGGTTCAATAAAGTTGGACCTGGATTTCAATGCTGTTGTGAGGTTTTGTTTTCCTCCCACTAGAAGAAGCCAGGCAGAATCAGCAGTCAGCGCTCTGTGTGGGCACTTTCACATGCAGTTTCACATGCACTTTCATGAGCCCCCAGATCTTTGTCTTTCGCGGCTCCCCTAAGTTTCCATGCACTCCTTCCTTTTCACAACAGTCCAAACTCCCACTATGAGTCTCGCCTGGAGCTGGGATTCAGTGCAGTTGGGATTTTCTGTCTCCCTCCTGCTAGAGGAAGCCAACCAGACCCTCCTCTGCCTGTCCTCTCCACAAGCGTGTCTCCATACCTCAGCTTTTTACAGCTCCTCTGAGTCTTTTCTAGTCCCTCTTTTTACTTCTCATTGTAGAATTTTCACTGAGCCAGATTTCCTGTGGTTCTGGATGGTGTCTGTTCTGCCTTTTAGTTGTAGTTTTGAAATTGTTGTGTGAGGCAGCAGCTTAGGAGTTCACCTATGCCGCCATATTGGTGAACCTCCTTGCAGGTTTTTTTAATCAAGAAAGGGTATTGGATTTTGTCAGATGTTTTTTCTGCATCAATTAATATGACTACATGGTTTTTATCTCTCAATTTGTTTATGTGATATATCACATTTATTGATTTGCAGATAATGTACCATCCTTGCATCCCTGGGATAAATTCTACTTTGTCATGATGTATGATCTTTCTAATGTAAGGCTGTATCCAATTTGTTAGGATTTTGTTGATGATTTTGGTATCTATGTTCATGAGGGATATTGTCCTGTAATTCTCTATTTTGTATTGTCTTTATCTGGTTTAGGTACTAGAGTGAAGCTGGCTTCAAAGAACGATCTTGGAAGTGCTCTTTCCTCTTGAATTTTTTGGAATAGTCTGAGGAAGATAGGTTTTATTTCTTCTTTGAATGTTTTATATAACTCCCCCTGTGAAACTCTCTGGTCCAGAGCTTTTGTTTGTTGGAAGTTTTTTTATTACTGCTTCAATTTCCCCCATCGTTATCGACCTATTCAGATTTTTTTATTCCTCCTGGTTGAGTTTTGAAGGTTGTATTTTTCTAGGAATATGTCCATTTCTTCTAGGTTGACCAGTTTTTTTTTTTTTGGAGTAGAAATGCTCAAAGTTTTTTTTTTTTTTAATGATTCCTCATATTTCTGTGGGTTCTATTGTCATTTCACCTCTTTTATTTTTTGATTTTGTTTATTAGGGTCCTGTATATTTGGTTCTTGGTGAGCCTTTCTAGAGGTTAATCAATCCTATTTATCCTTTCAAAGAATCAGCTCTTGGTTTCATTGACCTTTTGTATTTTTTTTTTGTCTCTGTGTCATTTATTTCCACTGTGATCTTTATTATTTCCTTTCTTCTTTTCACACTGGGCATTTCTTGTTGATCTCTTTCTAATTTTCAAGTTGTAGGGTTAGATGACTTATTACCAGTTTTTCTTGTTTTTTTTTTGTTTGTTTGTTTGTGATTGTTGTTGTTATTGTTGTTTTTTGAAATAGGTTTTTAATGCTATGAACTTCCCTTTCAGGATTGCTTTCCTGTGTCACTAATATTTTGTATTTTTTTATTGTTGTTTGTTTCCAGTATGTATTTTATTTCTCCTTTGATCTCTTTGGTATCCCAGTCACTGTTTAATAGTATGCAATTTAGCCTCTAAGTGTTTGAATTTTTATGATTTTTTTATTATAGCTGATTTCTAATTTTATGCCATTGTGATCTGAGAAGATGCTTGATATGATTTCAATCCTCTTCAATTTGGAGAAACTTTTCCTGTGTCTCAATATATGGTCTCTCTTTGAAAATGTCCCATGTGCACTTGAGAAGAATTTATATTCTGTAGTTTTTGGGTGAAATGTTCTAAAGATGTCATCTAAGTTCATCTGATCTAGTGAGCATTTAGGATTGAGATTTCTTTTTTAATTTTTGTCTAGGTCATTTATCCAGCGATGTTAATGGGGTAGTAAAGTCTCCTATTATGATTGTGTTGCTGTCAATCTCTCTGATATTTTCCAGAAGTGTTTTTTTTTTAAATGTATTTGGGTGGTCCTGCATTGGGTGCATAGGTATTTACCCGAGTTATATCCTCTTGTTGCATCAATCCCTTTAGAATTATGAATTGGCCTTTCTTGCCTCTTTTTATGATCTTCTCTTTGAAGTCTATTTTGTCAGATACAGGTATTGCTACCCCCGCTTTTATTTTCTTTCATTTCCTTTTGCCTGGTAGATATTTTTCCATCTTTTCACTTCTAGTTTGTGTGAGTCCCTTGTTCTCAGGTGGGTCTCCTATAAACAGTATGCAGTGGTACCTCGAGATACGAGTTTAATTCATTCCGTAACCTTGAGGTGTGGGAAACTATGAGATGCTTGGGTCGCAGTAAACTGGTGGGTCGTGTGCAGCTGGCCGATCCGCGCGATTACTGCTATCTCAAATGTTGCTCGTATTTCAAAGCAAAAATCGCTCGCTCGACAGCTCTTATCTCAAAAATCTCGTATGTTAAGGCACTCGTATCTCGGGGTACCACTGTATAGTGTATATGGGTCATGTTTTCTTATCCATTTAGTCACTCTATGTCTTTTGATTGGAGCATTTAACCCATGTATGTTTAATGTTATTTTTGATAGGTACTTCTTAGTAGCCATTTCTGTACTTTATGCCTGTGTTCCTTCCTCCCTTTCTATTTCTTCTTTTTACAGTATTCTCTTCATATTTCTTGCATTACTGGCTGATTAGTGATAAATTCCCTTAGTTTTTTTTTTTTCCTACAAAGCTCCTGATTTCTCCTTCAAGTTTGATTGATAGTCTTGTTGGATAGAGTATTCTTGGACTCAGTCCTTTGCTTTGCATCTCTTTGTATATTTCTTTCCATTACCTTTTAGCTTGATGTGTTTTTGTTGAGAAATCATTTGTTAATCTGAGAGGGGATCCTTTGTAGGCAACTCTCTGTCTCTCTTACAGCCTTTAAGATTCTCTTTGTCATTAATATTCACCATTATAATTATGACTTATGCTTGTGTGGGTCTTTTGGGGATTCATCTGTGTTGGGACTCTGTTCTTATGAACTTTTTTTCTTCCCCATATCAGGTAAGTTTTTGGTTATTATTTCTTCAAATCAATTCTCTAATTCTTGCTGTTCATATTGTCCTTCTGGCCCTCTATTATATGTATATTCTTTCATTTCACATTATACCAAAGCTTCCTTAGGCTCTCCTCCTGCTTTTTAATTGTTTTCTCCAGTTGCTCTTCAGATTGGGCTTGTTTCTGTACCTTATCTTCTAACTCACTAATTCGGTCCTCTGCTTTTTTAGTCTACTGTTGAAGCCTTCCATGGCATTTTTTATTGTAGCTATATCACTTTTGATTTCTTCCTGATTTTTGCATAGGTTGTTGATTTTATCTTCCATCCATTGTATGAACTATTTGACAATTACCCTGAATTCTTTTTCTGTCATGTTACAGGCTTCCATTTCACTTATTATTTTTTTTTATTTCTTGGTGATTCCTCTTTTTGTTTCCTCTGGGGATTGTTTTATTTTCTCCCCTTTCTAAATATCACCAGAATATCCAAATGCCAAGTTGTGGGGGCCTGTGCCATGTGCAGTGGAGGCTTCATGCCACCCTTGTGTCACTGAAGAGCTCCAACACCAAGATGTGTGGCTGCTGTGGGTTGGTGGGAGCCATCCTTTCCGTGGGTTTTGAGTCACTGTTGCTCAATGTGGCCTCACCTAGAATCATTGTTCTGGCTTGTGCTGTGCTGAAAGAGAGACCCCCGCTGCCATGTGCTTAAAATCAGAGTCCCCTAGCATGTGCCATGAGTTAGATACCCCCTTTCCCATGCCAAGAGTCGTGTATCAGTATTTTTGCTTGATGGGGCCTTGTGCTGGGAATTAGGATCACTGGTTGAGATTTGGAGTTACTGGCTCTTAGTGTGTGTGCACTGGGAATTAGGGATCACAAGTGCACATGATGATAAACAGAGCCAAGTCACTGGTGCTCAGTGCTGCCTTTCACATGGGGAATCAGGATCCCCAGTCTACTTGGGGGATCAGGTTGCACAGCCACCCTGTGTCAGTGGATAGTTCCATTCTTGTGCTGTGGGAAACAGATTTCCATATGTGTTTGCCCAGAATCAAGTCAGGTCACCCAGCTGCCCTGGGTGGGCGTGGGGTCTGCTCATGTGAGTGTGCACTATGGGAAAAAGATTCCCTGTGTTCATGTGCCCAGGCTCAAAGTCAGGTAATGGAGCCACCCTGTGTGGGCAGGAGACCTGCTTTCAAAGAGCCGGTCTAGCAGTTCATATGCTGCTCCAGTGGGCCTGCATGGAGAGGATGGGCTCTGTGACTCACAGAATTCTGCAGCTGGGATGTCTGGAATCTTTGTTTCTGTGGATCTGCAGCTGTGGTTACAGATCTTTGTCCTAAGTAGCTGTAGGGTCCTGGTTTGCATCTTAGTCCAGATTGGGTGGTGGTGAGGCTAGAATCCTAGTCTCAAGCAGTTCTGTTCTTCTAGATTGTGTGGTTTCTGTCAAAAGGCAATATGTCTTTATTGACTTTCTGTTTGGTTGATCTATTTAGATCTTCAATGAAATATTAGGGTCTCCAACTATGATTGTGTTTTGATCTGTTCTCCCTTTATTTCTGTGAATACCTGTTTTATATATTTTCGTGTTCCTTGGTTAAGTGCATATACTAGTATACTAAGAAGTGTTATGTTTTCTTGATGTAGTGTCCCCTTTTTCATTGTAAAGTATCCACCTTTGTCTCTTGTTATCTAGAAATCTATTTAATCAGATATAAGTATGGGTACACCTGCTTTTCTGTGGATGTTATTTGCTTAGAGAATCGTTTTTCACCTTGTTCTTTGAATCTACCTTTGTCTCTGCTTATATGTGTCTCTTGTCAGCAGCATATGGTTGTTTTTTGTTTTTTATCCACTCTGCTGCTGTGTGCCTTTTTATTGGTGAATTCAAATAATTTACATTTAGGGTACTTATTGATGTATGACGATTTCCTATAGCCATTTTATCTTTTAATTTCTGGTATCTCTGTGCCTTCCTTGGTTCTTATCCTTTGCTGTTTTTCTTTGGTGGTATTCCATAATTCTTTTCTATCCTTTTTTTAATCTGTGTCCTGGTTTGGGGATTTTTGTGTGTTGTTACCATCCTATCTAATAAAAGAGTAATATTCAAATTAACCATACCTCCACTACACCCACATGCCATGCCCACCAGCCAATCAGGAGCAAGTATGCAAATTTACCCAACCAAGATGGCTGTGGCCACGGTGTGGGCAGGTGGCTTAGGTTTCCCCAGCAATGGAGGAAACCAAGCTTTCCACACACCCTGGCTAGTCCTAAACTCCGCTCAAGTATACAAAATTTCAATTATAGGAGATAAATAAATCCCAACAAAAATGGCAGCAGCCATGGAGCTGGAGAGAGCAGGAGGCTTGAGTTGCCCCTGGCAATGGAGGAAGCCAAGCTTCCACAGCCCTGGCCTGCTTTGGCCTCCATTCAAGGCTACAAAGTTTCAATTATAGAAGATAAATAAATCCCAGATTCCAAGGCCTCTGCTTGGGACTCCGAGGGGCATGGCCCACCTGCAAACCACCACAGGCCCCTTGCCCAGGCTGCCCCATGCCCTAAGGGGACCCCACTCTGATGCAGGACACCCTTCAGGGAAAACCAGCTGGCCCCCACCCACGCACCAGGCCTCTATTCTATCTAATAAAAGAGTTATATGCAAATTGGCCTTCACTCCAACACACAAGATGGCTGCCCCCATGTGGATACAAGATGGCTGCCACAAGATAGCCAGCAGGGGAGGGCAGTTGGAGGCAATCAAGCCTGCAGGGGAGGGTAGTTATGGGTGACAAGGCTGGCAGAGGAGGGAAGTTGGGAGCAATCGGGCCTGCAGGGAAGGACAGTTGGGGGAGACCCAGGCCTGCAGGGGAGAGCAGTTTGGGGGGAGCAGGCCTGCAAGGGGATGACAGTTAGGGGTGGCTAAGCCTGCAGGGGAGGGCAGTTAGGGGCAAACAGGCTGGCAGGGGAGCAGTTAGGCATCAATCAGGCTGGCAGGGGATTAGGGGGTGATCAGGCTGGCAGGCAGGAGCGGTTAGAGGCAATCAGAAAGGCAGGCAGGCAAGCAGTTGGGAGCCAGCAGTCCTGGATTGTGAGAGGGATGTCCAACTGCCTGTTTAGGCCAGATCCTGGTAGTCGGACATCTCTTGAGGGGTCCCAGATTGGAGAGGGGGCAGGCTGGGCTGAGGGACACACACCCCATGCACGAATTTTGTGCAACAGGCCTCTAGTTAGGTTTATAAAAAACAAAGTTGCATATATACCATAGCTTATTTTTCTTTTGGGTGCATCTGGTCTTCATCAACCTTTGCCAGTTTAGACCTTATACCCTCCCCTTTTATGTTTTTCTTGTCATAAATTATCCCTATTTATGTTGCAAGTTTTTGGTGTTTTTACTCTTACTGTTGTGACCTTATGTTTTTTTTGTTTCTGGTAGAATAACTCCTGTGAGTATTTCCTACAATGGAGATTTTCTGATGATAAAATTACTCATCTTTTCTATGATTGGGAATGTCTTATATCTCCTTCAAATTTAAAGGACACTTTTGCTGGATATATTATTCATTACTGGTAATTTATCTCTTTCAGATGTTTGAATATTTAAAGCTTCCCCTGTCTTTTGGATTGGAGAATTTCTGCTGAGAATTTGGATGAAATTCTGATGGGTTTTCCTTTGTAGATCACTTCCTTCTTTTCCCTGGCTGCTTTGAGAATTTTTTTGTGTGTTTAATTTTTCACCGCTTTAATACAAAGTGCCTTAGAGAGGGTCTCTTTAAATTGAGGTAACTAGGTGTTATGCTTGATTTTAGGATTCAAGGATCTAGTTCTTTCCATAAGTTTGGTACATTCTCATCCACTATTTGTTTGAATAAACTCACTGTTATCTTCTCCCTCTCTTCCTCTTCTGGAATGCCTATTATTCTTATATTAGAGGCCTGGTGCATGAAATGTGTGCACTTGTGGGGAGGGTTCCTCAGCCTGGCCTGCACCCTCTCGCAGTCCAGGAGCTCTCGGGGGATGTCCTGAGAGTGGGCCTAACCCAACAGTCGGACATCCTTAGTGCTGCTGTGGAGGCCAGAGAGGCTTCTGCCCTCACCATTGCACTTGCCAGCCATGAACCCAGTTTCTGGCTGAGCGGTGCTCCCCCTGTGAGCACACACTGACCACCAGGGGACATCTCCTGCATTGAGCGTCTGCCCCCTGGTTGTCAGTGTACATCATAACCAGGTGTCCCGCCATTCAGTCGATTTGTATATTAGTCTTTTATTATATAGGATTGCTTTTTCTGATGGAATAAAATAATTCTTGTAGACCTCTTTTTTTATGCTCCTCTCTCTTCCCTCTGTGTGATGTACACATTCTTATCTTCAATATCACTAATTCTTTCCTCCATTTGGTTGGTACTTTTTTCTGTGCTCAGTAGTTTACTCTTAATCTCCTTAATTGCATGCTTCATTTCCAGGATCTCTGAATGATTCTTTTTTAAAGTATCCATTTATTTTGTAAAGTACTTGTTTTGTTCATTGATTTATTTTCTGAGTGCATAGAATTACCTGTCTGTATTTTCTTGCATCTCATTGACTATTTTCAGAACTGCAATCTTGAAATATCTAAGATTTATGTCACAGAATTGCATGTGTTCCCGCTTGCTTTGTGGGAATTTTTCATTTTTTTCTGATTGTCCTAGTTACCATGGTTATTGTTGTTCTCCTTTGTCTAGGCATGCATATTTGTCTGTATTAATAGCCTATATAACAGCTTTCTCTGAAGAGGTCATTCTTTTATTTTCTAGAAGATGGCACTGGATCACCAAATATTTTACCTCTGTGATCTCCCAGACTTGACCATCAAGGCTTTCCTAAGACTGTATAGCCATGTTGATTGGGGGTGGGTCTTGTGTTTACACTCAGTGTAATGGTGACCCCTGAACGTTGTGGGGTCCTTCCCCAAGCACCCCACCTGGGGATCAATCACAGAGGGAAATAGTGCTACTATTTCAATAGTTTTTGGTTTACAGATAATATGCTCTTCCACCTGACTCCAAGAGCAATGGGAAGTGATTTTTAGGAGTCTAAGTGGTAGTAGGGCTCTGTGTTTTTCCCAGGCCTACAATAGAGAGCTGTGTAGCAGAACCCTGTGCTCTGTCAGGCATCTGCTGGTTCAGACACTGTTCTTTCCATTCACCCTGCTGGACTCTTCCACCCAGCTATCTGTTCCCCCTGTCTGAATGAAGCACCTGCTACCATTGGCTTCCTTCCTGCTCCAGGTCAAGCCACATTCTCTTGGAGGTAGGGCTGTGTCTCTGGTCTGTCTGTGCTTTTCTCCTTCTCACTTCCCCATTTATTCCATTTGCCCACCTTTTGATTTGTGTGGGTGTCTCAGGCATGCCTCTGTATTGAGCAGGGAATTTGTTGTTGAATTATGGTTGGTTAACTTGTTGAAATTTCAGGGGGAGAGGCCAAGGGGATCTCTCATGTTGCCATTTCTCTGATGTCATTCCAAATTTCTACAGCTTTGATTCTCTCTAATTTATTGTGTTATTCAACACAAATTTACTGAGTATCTACTAAGTGCCAGGCCATAGTAGACACTGGAAATACAAAAATGAATAAGGCACTTTTTTTCTGCATGCAATAGGTTTATGGTGAATACTAACAAGTAAATAGAATATTATTATAATGGGTGATAAGTTTTGCAGTTGAAGTAAAGAGTAATATGGGAGCATAAAGGATTACTTAACTTAATATTTGAGGAGGTTAGGGAAGACTTCCAGGATGTGATATTTAATCAAAGACCTTATGAAGCATAAGTAGGAGTTAACCAAATAAAGGGGCTTGAAGGTGAGAAAGAGGTTTGAAAAACAGCTCCAGGCAAAGGGAATAATCAGAAATATTGCCATTTCACTTCCATACCACTGCTATAAAGCAAATATTGCAATAAAGCAAGTCACACAATAACTTTGGTTTCTTCCAAATAAAATTTTCTTTAGGATGTAGTGCAGTCAACTAAGTGTGTGATATAATTATGTCTAAAAAATCATACCTTAATGTAAAAAATATTTATTGTTAAAATGCTTCAATATGTGCTAATATTTTTGCTGGCAGAGGATCTTGCCTCAATGTTTATGCCTGAAATTTCATTATTAGTATACAGGAATGCTGTGATTTTTTGTACATTAATTTTGCATTGTAAAATTTACTCTATTTATTTATTGCTTCTAATAGTGTTTTTGTGGGGTCTTTAGGGATTTCTATATATATAAGAACTAGAGGCTCAGTACATGAATTCATGCATGGGTGGGGTCCCTTGGCCTGGCCGGTGATCAGGGCAGATTGGGGCCATCTTGTCCAGTCTGGAGAGGGAGGGACCATGGGAAGGTGGCCAGCCAGCCAGGAAGAGGGACCATGGGAGGTTGGTAGGACATGGGAGATTGGCTGTGGGAGTGCACTGACCACCAAGGGGCAGCTCCTACATTGAGCATATGCTCCCTGGTGGTCAGTGCACAACATAGCGACTGGTCATAATGGTCGCTTAGGCTTTTATATATATATATTATATATGTTCCCCGTGTTCCCCCATTGATTCCCTCTAGCCCACCCCCACCCCCTCCCTGCCTCTGGCATTCACCACCCTATTATCTGTGCCCATGATTTATGCATATATGTATACAAGTTTTTTGGTTGATTTCACCCACACATCCTCTCCTACCTTCCATCTGAGATTCCGCAGTCTATTCTATGCTTCTATGTCACTGGATCTATTTTGTTCATCAGTTTATTATGCTGGTATTAATTAGATTCCACCTATGAGTGAGATCATGTGATACTTGTCTTTCTCTGACTGGCTTATTTTGCTTAGCATAATACTTTCCCTCTATGCTATTTCAAAGGGTAATGGATCTTTTTTTATACTGCTGCATTGTATTCCATGGTATAAGTGTGCCATAGTTTTTTTTTTTTTATCCACTCATCTAGTGAAGTGCCCTTGGGCTGTTTTTATATCTTAGCTATTGTAAATCGTGTTGCTATGAAGATAGAGGATCATATATTCCTTCTGACTGGTGTTTAGGGTTAGGATATAATTCTAGAAGTAGGATCACAGGGTGAAATAACAGTTCCATATTTAATTTTTTGAGGAAACTCCATACTGTTTTCCATAATGACTGCATCAGTCTGCAATCCCACTAGCTGTTTACTATGTTTCCCTTTTCTTCACATCCTCTCTAGCACTTGGCATTCGTTGATATGTTGATGGTAGCCATTCTGACACTTGTGATGTGATACCTCATTGTCATTTTAATTTGCATCTCTCTGATGATTAGTGACTGAAAAATTTTTCATGTCTCTTGGTGCTCTATATGTGCACTTTGGAGATGCGTCCATTTATGTCCTTTGCCCAATTTTAATTGGACTGTTTGTCTTCCTTTTGTTAAGTTGTAAGTGTTCCTTGTACATTTTTTAATAAATTTCCTTATTGATTAAGGTGTTACATATGTGTCCTTATTCATCCATTATCTCCTCCATCCCCCCCCACTCATGCCCTCACCTCCCTGTTGTCTGTGTGCATTGTTTAGACCCATATGCATGCATACAAGTCCTTTGGTTGATTTCTCCCACTTACCTCAACCCTCCCCTACCTTCCCTCTGAGGTTTGATGGTCTGATTGATGTTTCTCTGTCTCGGGAACTGTTTTTGTTCATCAGTTTATGTTGTTCATTATATTCGACAAACGAGTGAGATCATGTGATACTTATCTTTCTCTGACTGGCTTATTTCACTTAGCATAATGCTCTCCAGTTCCATCCATGTTGTTGAAAATGCTAGAAATTCTTTATTTTTTGGTGCAGCACAGTATTCCATTGTGTAGATATACCACAGTTGTTTAATGCACTCATCTGCTGATGGGCACTTAGGCTGTTTCCAAATCTTAGCTATGGCAAATTATGCTGCTATGAACATAGGGCTGCATATATCCTTTCTGATTGATGTTTCTAGCTTCACGGGATATATTCCTAGAAGTGGGATTACTGGGTCAAATGGAAGTTCCATTTTTAGTTTTTTGAGGAAACTCTCTACTGTTCTCCACAATGGCTACACCAATCTGCATTCCCACCAGCAGTGCACCAGGGTTCCTTTTTCTCTGCATCCTCACCAACATTTGTCATGTATTGACTTGTTGGTGATAGCCATTCTGGCAGGTGTGAGTTGATACTGCATTGTCATTTTGATTTGAATCTCTCAGATAATTAGTGACTTTGAACATGTTTTCATATGTCTCTTAGCCTTCCTTCTGTCTTTTTTCAAAAAGTTTCTATTTAGGTCCCTTGCCCATTTCTTGATTGGATTGTTTGTTTACCTTTTGTTGAGTTGTATGAGTTCCCTGTAAATGTTGGAGATTAAACCCTTATCAATGATAATATCGGCAAATATGTTTTCTCATGTAATGGTCTTTCTTGTTTTGTTGATGGTTTCTTTTGCTGTGTAAAAGCTTTGTATTTTGTTTATTTTTTAAAGCAACACACATTTATTCTCTTAAATTTTTGTAGGCAAAAATCTGAAATTTGTTTCACTGGCCTAAACCATGGTGTTGGCTGGGCTGCATATTCTCTAGAGTTTCATGGAATCTGTTTCCTTGACATTTTCAGATATGGGTGGCACTGTTTGTATTCGGTGGATTGTTTGTATTACCTCTACCTTCAACGTTAGTTTAGATGGGGGGATGGAAGTGCATATAATTACTGTAAGTCAGGGGCACCACCAGACAGGCTCACAAATAGGGTTTTCACCATATCAAGGAGGGTTAGCTGTCCTCAGTGAGAAATTGGGAAAGCCTTAGAGATTGTCCTATGAGAATATTTTAAGTGGAACATTAGCAGTGCAACCCAGAGAAGGGTAATGAGGACGGTAAGGAGTCTGAAAACTGCTATCTGAGTAACAATTAAATAACCTAGAGAGAAGAAAATTTGTTAGAGGATACTTATAGAAGAAGAATTATGCTTGCTTTCAGTTGCAGAGGGGTAGAAATAGCAGAGAAGCACATTTGGCTCCACATAAGAAAGTACTTCTCAATACTTCTTCCCAAGATAAAGTGTGCCCATCATTGAAAGTTGATAGGCAGAAGAGGATGGTTTTCTGCTTGGGAAAGATAGAATTTCTATTTTTCAAGGTAGTTTTGGATAGACATCTACCAAAGAAGATTTCCAAGTTATACAAATCAAGAAGATTTCAAAGTATCTTGGACATACTTCATAGTAATACTGTCAATCATGCTATGCTATGTAATGCTCTGGCAACAAATAAACCACAGGATACGTTTATTTATCATGCTACATATCCATTTTAGGTTGATTAGTGGCCTTGTCTTATATAGTCCCCATTCATGACCCAAATGATAGAGGCTCCATTTGGGATACTGCTAGTTGCTGAAGCAGGGAAGGGGATTCTGTAGCTCTCACACTGGCAGGCAATTAAATATTCTAGCCCCAAGTCATTGCCCTATGTTACATGGACCCCAAATTATTGCCCAGAGTAGTCATATGGTCAATCCTACCATATATATTGAAGAAGGATAAGGAGAAAATAGGTGAATAAAACAAATGACCACTACAGCCCACTTTCTGGACACTAAATGTTTGGTTCACTCCCCTTCTCACTCACAGAATGCTTCTATCCTTTTCACATGGGAAATGACCCCCAAACCAAGGACCTCTGAGTGAAGACGTGAGTCTCTACATTTAGTACACATGTGGCTCTTGATTGTGAGATTCATGGATTAAGAAGATGTTACCTTCCTGCAACATGCCCTGTGTCCAATGGTGGAACAGTTATAAGATAACCACAATAAACATTTCTACACAGAAAGGAAAATAATGGAAATAGTAGGTATTGACCTGTAGCAATTCTGAAATCCAACTTGATAAATATATTTGAGAGCCCTTTACATAGTGATGGTCCCTAAAGACATAGAGATGAAAGAGAGTTTGCATTTAATCTCAAGAAACTTCATTTAGATAGGGACATAGATGGTTGTACCAGTAATGCAAGAGATTTAAAAACTGTGTTTTGACAACATCAAAGGTATAGCTAAGTTTCCAGGAGAAACTTGGGAAAGCCTTAGAGATGTGTCTTATGAGACTATTTTAAGTGAAACATTCCTAGGTTAGCTCCCATTTAAGCTCTCTAAGAGGGCTGCATAGTCCAGTCAATGGAGCGCTTGGCCCCACGCTCAGGGAAGTTTCTTCCCTTGACATTAGTCTCATTTGCCATAAATGAAAGGGTGTGAACAGCTTGCATGGACCACTTGCTGTCTGTAGATATTTGGAATCCTAAGGGTTGTTTTAATTTTTGAACAATCAGAGACTCTTTTAGTCCAAGTACATTATTCCTTTGGTAGTTCAGATATCTCAAAGGTTTAGTACTCTCTTTATCAATTTGATTAACATTAATCCCATGTGCCAAATAGTCATATGCACAATTCTTTTTAATACATAGTTCTCAGATTTTTTATATTTGCTTTCTCATCCCGATCTCTCTTTTTTTAAATAAATTCCTTTATTGATTAAGGTGTTACTTATGTGTCCTTATTCCTCCATTACCCCCCATTACCCCCACTCATGCCCTCACCACCCTGTTGTCTGTGTCCATTGGTTAGGCCATATACATGCATACAACTCCTTTGGTTGATCTCTTCCCCCTTACCCCCACCCTCCCCTACCTTTCCTCCGAGGTTTGATGATCTCATCGAAGTTTCTCAGTCAGTTTTTTTTTCTTTTTAATTAAATCTTTATTATTCAGATTATTACATTTGTTTTTCTTTTTTCCCCTCTGTAGCACCCCTCCACCCAGCTCCCACCCTTCCCTCCCTCCCGTTGACCTCATCCATAGGTGTATGATTTTTGTCCAGTCTCTCCCTGTATACCCCACACCCCTTTCCCCCTGAGAATTATCAGTCACGGGTGGGTCTGGAGCAGCAAGTCCTCCGCGGGCTCCGCTGTGAGTGACTCTTCAGTCCGCCGGCCGATGCTCTACCCACTGAGCACACCTCCTCCTGCTGCCACAGCGGCAGCACACACACGTGGGGGGGGCGGGGGGCCGCGGGGTCGCAGGGGTTAAGGGAACCAGCACCGGCGCTCGCTCCTGCAGGTCCGGCCCTGCCCGAGCTGCACCGGAAGCCCTGAGGGCAGGTGCCCTGGTGGCTCGAGAGCCGAGGACGCACCTCTCAGCTTCAGCCTCAGCATGAGGGTCTCAGCGCCTCAGCCTCAGCACGAGGGTCCCAGCCCCAGCCTCAGCCTCAGCACGAGGGCCTCAGCCTCAGCATGAGGATCTCAGCCTCAGCCTCAGCACGAGGGTCCCAGCCTCAGCCTCAGCGCAAGGGCCTCAGCCTCAGCCCCAGCACGAGGGCCCCAGCCTCAGCCTCAGCACGAGGGTCTCAGCCTCAGCCTCAGGGCGAGGGTCTCAGCACCTGCAGCCTGGCCCCAGCACCCGAGCGCCCCAGAGCCCCAGCCCCCCAGCCCCGTCCCTCTCCCCCGCGGGCGTCGCCAGCAGCAGGGACTCAGTCCAGCACTGGGAGGAGGACGGCGGGGCGCCGAGCGGAGCTCCGTTAGTCCGCATTCCATGCCTGCGTTTCCCCATTGCGGGGCCCAGCCCGGTGCCCTGTGCTGCGGGGCACGTCCCCCCAGGCCCCGGGGCCTCCACCTCGCCGGCAAGCCCACCTCTGGGCCGGGAACGCGGGCGGCTCCTTCCCCGGATCCCGGTCCCCCTCAGTCATTATTTCTTTAAATAGGTTTTCAGTATCTTGCTCTCTCTCTTCTTCTGGCACCACCACAATTCTGATGTTGGCACGCTCGAAACTGTCCCAGAGGCTTCCCACATTATGTTCACACCTTTGGATTCTCCTCTCTTCTTGCCTTTCCAGTCGAATGTTGTCTGCCTCTTTATATTTCAAATTTTTTACTTGATTCTTGCCTTTCTTCAGTCTGCTGCCGGGACTCTGTACAATATTCCTTATTTCAGTCAGTGTATGTCTAATTTCTATTTGGTCCTCTATCATCTCCAGTTGGACCTTTTCCATCCCTAGTTGGCTCCCCTGCATCTCTAGTATGTCCTTTTTCATCTCCTCTTGGGTCTTGCTAAATTTATCCATCTTTTCTAGCATATTCTTGAAAAACCCCATAAGCGTGGTTTTGAACTCTATATCCAGTCTTTTTTTTTTTTTTCCTCCATTTCTTTTGTTTGTGATCCCTTCCCCTGTCTTGGCATCCTCACCATGCCGGGGAAACTTCTGTGTTGGATTCAGCCCTATGATAGTAGATGCAAAGCCGCAGAAGCCTCTGTTGAGCTTGGGAGGGGTGGAGTGTCAGGGCTTAAGGGACCGCCTTGCCTTCCAGTCGGCCCCGCCCTCCACGGCCCCCGAGTCTCACGTGACTGGGTAATGGCTGGAGCGGTCCCTGTGCACGCACGCACCAACAGTGCCTCTAACCGCTGCCTTTCCATCTCCCCTGCGCGCCAGGACCACACGAGTCTAGGTCCCCAGGGTTTCGCCTGAAACAGGGGCTCAGTGGACTCAGAAGTGGCACAATTGGGAGGGTCTGTCTCCCGCCCACTCGCGAAAGCCAGCGGCACAATCAGCAATCTGTCCTCCGCGCAGCACCGTGCACGTGCGAGACCGGACCTGATCTTCTGCGACTCCCCTAAATTTCCGTGCACCTCTCCCTTTTCACAGTCCAAACTCCCCCGTATGAGTTTCGGCTGGATCTGGGGTTTAGTGTCGTAAGATAAGGGGTTCAATGCCGTTGAGAGTCTCCGTTTCCCTCCCGCCAGAGAAAGCCAGCCAGGTCCTCTGGCGCCCACTCTCTCAGCGTGCATGCGTCTCCGTACCTCAGCTTTTTTGCAGCTCCTCTGGGTTTCTGTGAGCCCCTCTCTTTCCTTCTACTTGTAGAATTTCCACTCAGCCAGCTTTCCTGTGGTTCTGGATGATGTCCGTTCTGTCTTTTAGTTGTAGTTTTGAAATTGTTGTGCGAGGCAGCAGTGTAGGTGTTTACCTATGCCGCCATCTTGGATTCTCCTCAGTCAGTTTTTTCTGACTGGCTTATTTCACTTAGCATGATGCTCTCCAGAGGTAACATGTTCCAAATGCTAGGAATTCCTTCTTTTTTATTGCAGTTTAGTATTCCATTGTGTAGATATACCACAGTTGTTTAATGCACTCATCTGCTGATGGGCACTTAGGCTGTTTCCAAATCTTAGCTATGGCAAATTATGCTGCTATGAACATAGGGCTGCATATATCCTTTCTGATTGATGTTTCTAGCTTCGTGGGATATATTCGTAGAAGTGGTATTACTGGGTCAAATGTGAGTTCCATTTTTAGGTTTTTGAGGGAACTCCATACTGTTCTCCACAATGGCTGCATCAGTCTGCATTCCCACCAGCAGTGCACCAGGGTTCCTTTTTCTCTGCATCCTTGCCAACATTTGTCATATATTGATTTGTTGATGATGGCCATTCTGACAGGTGTGAGATGGTACCACATTATTGTTTTGATATATGTATCTTTTGGATAATTAGTGATTTTGAGCATGTTTTCATATGTCCTTTGGTCTTCTTTCTGTCTTCTTTCAAAAAGTTCCTATATAGGTCCTTTGCCCATTTTTTGATTGGATTGTTTATCTTCCTTTTGTTGAGTTGTATGTTGGAGATTAAACCCTTATCAATGATAACATTAGCAAATATATTCTCCCATGTAGTGGGCTTTCTTGTCTTGTTGATGCTTTCTTTTGCTGTTCAAACGCTTTCTTTTTTGAGGTAGTCCCATTTGTTTATTTTCTCTTTAGTTTCCATTGCCCAAGGAGCAGTATCAGAAGAAGTTCCTTCGGCATATGTCTGTGATTTTGCCACCTGTGGATTCCTGTAGTATTTTTATTTAATTTCCTGTCTTATGTTTAAGTCCTTTATCCATTTTGAGTTTATTTTTGTGTATGGTGTAAGTTTGGGGTCCAGTTTTATTTTCTTGCATGTATCTGTCCAATTTTCCCAACACTATTTATTGAAGAGAGTGTCTTGACTCCATTTTATGTTCATGCCTCCTTTATTGAATATTCATTAGGCATAGTGGTTTGGGTTGATTTCGGGGTTCTCTATTCTATTCCACTGATTTATATGTCTGTTTCTTTGCCAGTACCATGCTGTTTTGAGAACTGTGGCTTTGTAATACAGCTTGATATCTGGTATTGCGATCCCACCTACTTTGTTCTTCTTTCTCAGGATTGCTGGAGGTATACGGAGTCTTTTTTATTCCAAATTAATTTTTTGAGAGTTCATTCTAGGTCTGTGAAATATGCCGTTGGTATTTTAATGGAGATTGCATTGAATCTATAGATTGCTTTGGGTAGAATGGACATTTTGATGATGTGTATTCTATGAATCCATGAACATGGTATGTTCTTCCATCTGTTTATATCTTGCTCTATCTCTTTTTACAGTATTTTTTAGTTTTTTGCATATAGGTCTTTTACCTCTTTAGTTACGTTTATTCCTAGGTATCTTAATTTTTTTGGTATGATGGTAAATAGGATTGCTTTTATAGTTTCTCTTTCTGTAAGTTCACTATTGGTGTATAGAAATGCCATAGATTGGAGAATCCAAGATGGTGGCATAGGTAAACACCTACACTGCTGCCTCTCACAACAATTTCAAAACTACAACTATGCCGAGGTCGGTTTGGCTCAGGGGATAGAGCGTCGGCCTGGGGACTGAGGGGTCCCGGGTTCGATTCCAATCAAGGGCATGTATCCTGGTTGCGGGCACATCCCTAGTGGGGGATATGCAGGAGGCGGCTGATTGATGTCTCTCTCTCATCGATGTTTCTAACTCTCTATCCCTCTCTCTTCCTCTCTGTAAAAAATCAATAAAAAAACAACAACAACAAAAAAAAACTACAACTACAAGACAGAATGGACATCATCCAGAACCACAGGAAAGCTGGCTGAGTGGAAATTCTACAACTAGAAAGAAAGAGAGGGTCTCACAGAGACCCAGAGGAGCTGCAAAAAGCTGAGGTACAGAGACATGCGTGTGGAGAGAGCGGGTGCCGGAGTGCCTTGCTGGCTTTCTCTGGTGGGAGGGAGACGGAGACTCTCAACGGCATTGAACCCCTTATCCTACGACAGTAAACCCCAGATCCAGCCGAAACTCATACGGGGGGAGTTTGGACTATGAAAAAGGAGAAGTGCATGGAAGTTTGGGGGAGTCGCAAAAGATCAGAAGTCTGGTGGCGCATAAGGCACTGCACACAGAGGACCGACAGCTGATTGTGCCGCTGGCTTTCACAAGTGGGCGGGAGACAGACCCTCCCAACTGCATCACTTCTAACTCCACTAAACCCGGTTGGGGCAAAACCCTGGGGACCCAGACTCATGGTCCCAGAGTGCAGAGGAGCCAGAGGGTCAGCAGTCTAGAGGCACTGCGAGGGTGTGTGCACACAGGGACCGCTCCAGTCACATGAGACTCAGGGGCCGTGGAGGGCGGGGCTGACTGGAAGGCAAGGCGGTCCCTCAAGTCCTGAGAATCCACCCATCCCAAACTCAACAGAGATGCTTTTGCAGTTTTGCAAGTCTGGTATCATAAGGCTGAATCCAACACAGAATTTCTCCCGGCATTGTGAAAATGCTAAGACAAGGGAAGGGATCACAAACAAAAGAAATGGAGGAAAACAAACTACTGGGTATAGAGTTCAAAACCACACTTATAAGGTTTTTCAAGAATATCCTAAAAAAGTTGGATAAAGTTAGCAAGACCCAAGAGGAGATGAAAAAGACCCAACTAGAGATGGAAAAGAACCAACTAGAAGTTAAACATACACTGACTGAAATAAAAAATATTATACTGAGACCTAACAGCAGACTGGAGGAAGGCAAGAATCAAGTCAAAGATTTGAAATATAAAGAAGCAGAAAACACTCACCTGGAAAAGCAAGAAGAAAAAAGAATCCAAAAATGTGAAGATAATTTAAGGAGCCTCTGGGACAGCTTCAAGCGGACCAACATCAGAATTATGGGGGTGCCAGAAGAAGTGAGAGAGCAAGATACTGAAAACCTATTTAAAGAAATAATGACTGAAAACTTCCCACATCTGGTAAAAGAAATAGACTTACAAGTCCAGGAAGCACACAGAACCCCATATAAAAGGAATCCAAAGAGGACTACACCAACACACATCATAATTAAAATGCCAAGAGCAAAAGAGAAAGAGAGAATATTAAAAGCAGCAAGAGAAAAACAGTTCATTACCTACAAGGGAGCACCCATAGGACTGTCAGCTGATTTCTCAACAGAAAAGATGCAGGCCAGGCGGGAGTGGCAAGAAATATTCAACGTGATGAATAGCAAGAAGCTACAACCAAGAATACTCTATCCAGCAAAGCTATCATTCAGAATTGAAGGGCAGATAAAGAGCTTCACAGATAAGAAAAAGCTAAAAGAGTTCATGAACTCCAAACCAGTATTATATGAAATGCTGAAAGATTCTCTTTTAGAAGAGGAAGAAGAAAAAGGTAAAAGCCAAAAGATTATGAAGAAATACATATCTATCAACAATTGTATTTAAAAATTAAGTGAATTAAAAATTTGATGAACAGAATTTTTCCGGTGAATATAAGAGAATCAGGAGCACAGAAAGGGAGTGGACTGATGATTCTCAGGGGGAAAGGGGTGAGGGGTGTACAGGGAGAGACTGGACAAAAATCATACATCTATGGATGAGGTCAGGGGGAGGGAGGTAAGGGTAGAGGGAAGGGTGGGAGTTGGGTGGAGGGGAGTTATGGAGGGGAAAAAAGAGAAACAAATATAATAATGTGAATAATAAATATTTAATTAAAAAAACAAAAAAAATGATATCCATATTGCAAAAGGGATTTCTTCTAAATTCAGGAACAGAAAGTGACCTGTTAGTTGTTTAAACAAGAGCTCTTCCTGTAAGCCTCTGGCTTCTGAGAGCCTGTTTTTCTCCTGAGCTGTGCAAGTCTTGAATCTGGTTCTTATTTTTGTGTGTGCGGGAAATACAGGGACCCGAATGGGTTCTAACAAGCAGGGTATCAGCCCCAATAGCTTCCCACATAAAGGACAGATAATGCCCAGAAGCACAAGGGCATTTGTAGTACCCAAGTCCTGGTTACTACGGACCAACCCTGTAAAGTGACAGATGCTGTCCCACAGTTGTGCAGTGGAGGCTGGCTTCAATTTTCATTCTTTGGTACTGAGAAATAAGTTTCACAAAAGATAGTATGCCCTAAATTTTGAGGTGGGACAATTTAAGTTTACAGATCCTTTACATTCAAAAGCCTTTGGGGGACTGGACGGGGGTGGGCGACGTTAACCTTGAGGTCCTACAGTAGGGTGCGGGGAACAGACCACTTTATAAAAGAGACCGGAGCAGAAGGCAAAGGATGGGCATTTCCTATGAATCTGACTTTCAAAACATTCTATTTCCCTGCACTTCCCCAGCAAGAAAAAAATTGTGCTTTTAAGCATAAAAGTTCATTCCCTTGCCTACTACTCTTCTTAGAAAAAGGCATGCTTCCATGAACAGAACAACATTCAGTCGAGTATCAGGGATCAACCCCAACCCTCCTGCAGAGTCCAGAAGAGTTGGGGGGTGACTTGCTTCATTATCATGTTCCCCAAAAGACTACACCTCGGGACACGCATGTGCACCCACCACGCCATGTCCAAAATCTCCTTTTCTGAGAATGAGTGTTGCAAACATAATGTTCTGGGCTGCAAACATTGCACAGCTCTTCGGTTGCCCCAGGAGGCAGGGTGCCTTAAGACACAGGAAGATGGAGTAGGTCACTGAACAATGGGTTCGTTGGAGTTTAGAGAGAAATGGTGGGTCACTTTCCAGCCAAGCGTGCCCAGGTGCTGCACCTGTGCCCTGCATTTCTTGGAAACAGCTGAAATAACTTTTGTAACCTTTGGATTGTCATTGTAAGAGTCCTAACGCCCTCTTGTGGTTTCTGAGTATAAATTTGCTGTAACACCTCTGGTCTGCACTGCAGTTCAGCCTTTGACACTGTTAAGTGCTGCAGCTGTAGTCGCTGGCCAGTTTAATAAAAGTTCATAAATTTTTATCTCTGTCTCTGGTGGTCGTCTCTTGCGAGGTGCCCCACAACAATGAGGTCCACTTTCTTCTTCCGATTGCTTAACTCTTTAAAACCAACAGCAAACAAAGAATACTTAACGTTTGAGAATACTTTTAACAAAAACGTTGAACTACATTTACTACTCTTTAGAAACTAAAGTAGGAAGAGAAAGGTTCATTGGGAGGTTGTGCATCACATTCAGCTTCATTAACCTGATGGAAGATGGCCTCACACACACCTACACTAGAAATAGGAGTCTGCTTTTCTCGGCTAGCAACCCACCATAGCCCCATCTTCTAGGAACAAGAAAAGATGCTGAACAGGATGACAGACACACTGAGATATAAAAGGAGAACATAAGAAAGTCCTCCATTGCAGTATTTAAAAAAGAATCCCCCCCAAGAAAGACCAAGATCACACAACACAATCTAATTCCATAAACACAGTATTCTCAAGAACACAAATACTTTATAATTAATCATTTAAAATCCTATTTTCCCACGGTTTTTTTGTGTGTGTGATTTTTTTTTTGTTTTTACTTAGTAGCTTCTTCCGTGTTTCTTTGGCTCAATCTACATAGTATCAGTCCACCACACACATCCAGTGTCCTCCCAGCTAGAGACAATAGACTTGTGCATGTCACCTCCCACCGAGGGGAAGAGGGACAGCTGATCTCCACTGAGCTGAGGGCCTGCTGGAGAAGGAAATGTAAATATTTTTGAGGTAGATAGAAATTATCACTTCACAGGCTCAATCCCTGCAGAAAAGATCTGTAAAAAAATAAAGATGAGGTAGGACGACTTCAGCAACGTTGTACTTTTCTTGTTCTCTTTAAACAAAAGAAAAAAGGAAATTTCCCTGAGACTGTTTCTTCTTTGAAATTCAAAAGAGAGGAGAGGAGAAGGGAGGGGAAGGGAGGGAAAGGGGAGGGGAAGGGAGGGGAGAGAAGAGAGAGTGTCATGCACACCCCAAACACAAAAGCCTAGAAAATGTGATTAGAAGATGAGGATTTGAGGGTTACCAAAGTCAACCACGATGATCATCCCATTGGGGGTGACGGTGATGCCGGAAGGACGGTCCATCTGCCAAAAGCCACTGCTCTGAGCTCCAAACTTGCACAGGAAGCTGCCATTGGACTCAAACATCTGTACCTGGTGGTTCCTGGAATCGACCACAATGATGTGCCCCTCCTGATCCACGGCCATGCCCTGCGGGCGCAGGAACTGCCCATTGCCAGTGCCCTCTGAGTTCAGAAAGCGTGCAGACTGGCAATCAAGGTGAATAACCAGGAGCCGGTGGTTATTAAAGTTGGTGACCATCAAGTGGCCCTCGTGGTTGAAGGCCATGCCCTAAGGGGAGTCAGAGTGCTTCCAGAGAGCCCCCTCAAAGGCATAATATTCAGGAAAATGCCATCGGGCCTGAACAGCTGGATCTGGTGGTTCCGTGTGTCTGAGACCAGGATCTTGCCCTCAGAATTTATCACCACATCCCAAGGGTAGTTGAACTGCCCATTCTTGGTTCCTTTCTTGCCAAACTTGAGGAGGAACTGGCCCTCGAAGGTGAAGACCTGAATTCGATGTTTGTCCTTGTCAGCCACCACAATCCTGCGGGAGGCATCACAGGTCATGGCTGGTCAGTCAAACTGCCCCGGCCGGGAGCCCAGGGTGCCGAATTTGTGGTGAAAAGTGCCACAGGGCTTGAACACCTGGATGCAGTTGTTGCTGCGGTCAGCCATGTAGCCCTCCTTGTCCACACTCAACGCTCCAAGGACAGCAGAGTTTGCCATCACTGTCACCCTTGCTGCCGAAACTCAGGCCCGGGATCCCAATGCCCACGTAGCTGCAGCCTCACTTGACCACCACCTTTAAGGGGCTGTTCTCAATGTGCTGGATGCATAGGGTGATTGATACCAGGTGCTCACCCTCCAGCTACCCTCCGGTAGCTCACCAGGTAAGTTCTGTTCTGCTGATCACTCACCTCGGACCCGAACAGGTTGCCATCAAGGCCCAGGACCACAGCTGACATTAGGTCGCCTCCCGAGAGACGAGGCTCCCCACCATGGTCATAGCTCATGACAGTGAAGGTGGCCACCTTACCTTGGAGGGCCCGCTTGAGGCCATTGTTCGTGGCCTTGGTGAGCTGACGAAGGACTTGATGGTGAGGTACAGTGCCTGGTCAGGGGGCATGAACATGACCCAGTCATCTTCCTGGGGCTGCAGGGAGCTGTGCACTGTCTTCAGCTCCTGCACCTGGGCCAGCATGCGGTCTTGGGCCAGCAGGATGTCCAGCACCCGGCCCTCCTCCAGGACCTGCTGGACGGCACTGATGGTGCTCTCCAGCTTGTTGAGGTTCTGCCGCAACTTTTCCACCTGCAGGTACAGAGACTTGTTCTTCACTTGGCACATTTTCTTTACCTTACACAGCAGCTCGAACTCCCACTCCTTGAGGGCCTTCTTATGTCTTGCAGTCATGGCCTTGACCTCCAACTGTACCACCTTGGCCTTCATCTTCACCTGTTCTGCCAGGGTCTGGGCCTGCTCGACACTCAGCTGGATCACCTGGTGACCCTGCTGGGAGTCAGCCAGCAGCTGGATGATGAGAGCCCGGGAGTTCTGCAGTGCCTCCTGGAGGTAGATGAAGCTGTACTTTGCCCATTTTTTTTATTGGATTTTTTATCTTCCTTTTGTTAGGTTGTATGAGTTCCCTGTAAATTTTGAAGGTTAAACCTTTATCGGAGGTCGCATTGGCACATATGTTCTTCCATGCAGTGGGCTTTCTTGTTTTGTTGATGGTTTCTTTTGCTGTGCAGAAGCTTTTTATTTTGATGAAGTCTCATTTGTTCATTTTCTCCTTAGTTTCCATTTCCATGGAACTATATAAGTAAAGATATTGCTCTGACAAATGTCTGGTATTTTGGTGCCTATGGCTTCTCCTAAGATTTTTATTTCCCATGTTACTTTAAGTCCTTTATCCATTTTGAGTTTATTTTTGTGTATGGTGTAAGTTGGTGGTCTAGTTTCATTTTTTTCGCATGTATCTGTCCTTCCCAATACCCTTTATTGAGGAGACTGTCTTGACTCCATTGTAAGCTCTTGCCTCCTTTGTCAAATATTAATTGAGCATAATGGCTTGTGTCGATTTCTGCATTCTCTGTTCTCTTCCACTTGTCTATATGTCTGTTTTTGCGACAGTACCAAGCAGTTGTGAGAACAGTGGCTTTGTAGTATAGCTTGATATCTGGTGGTGTGATCCCTTGTTCTTCTTCTCAAGATTGCTGAAGTTATTTGGGGTCTTTTATAAAAATGGGTCTTTTGTTTTTATTTATTTTTAATTCCAGATGAATTTTTGGGGAGTTTGTTCCAGGCCTCTGAAATATTCAGTTTGTATCTTAATGGGGATTGCATTGAATCTATAGATTGCTTTGTATAGTATGGAAATTTTAATGATGTTGATTCTACCAATCCATGAACATGGTATATTCCTTCATTTGCTTATGTCTTCCTCTATCTCTTTTTTCAATGTCCTATAATTTTCTGATATAGGTCTTTTACCTCTTTAGTTAAATTTAATCCTAGGTGTCTTAATATTTTTGTTGCAATATTAAATGGGATTTTTTTATTTTCTCTTTCTGTGAGTTCATTATTGGTGTATAAAAAAGCCATAGATTTCTGGGTGTTGATTTTGTATCATGTTACATTGATAAATTCATCTAGTAAGTCTGGTAATTTTTTAATGTTGTCTGTGGGATTTTCTATGTACAATAACATGTCATCTGCAAATAATGACAATTTTACTTCTTCTTTTCCAATTTGGATGTCTTTTGTTTCTTCTTCTTGTCTGATTGCTATGCTATACTTCCAGTACTATGTCAAATAGGAGTGGTGAAAGTGGTCATCCCTGTCTTGTTTCTGTTCTTAGTGGAAGTGGTTTCAGTTTTTGCCCATTTAGTATGATGTCGACTGTAGGTTTTTTATGTATGGCCTTTATCATGTTGAGATATGCTCCCTCTATTCCAACTTTGCTGAGAGTTATCAAGAATGGGTTGGATTTTGTTGAATGCTTTTTCTGTGTCTATTGATATGATCATGTGATTTTTGTATTTCAAGTTGTGTATGTGATGTATCACATTCATTCATTTGTAAATATTGTACCAGCCTTGCATCCCTTGAATAAATCCAACTTAATCATGGTGTATGATCTTTTTAATATATTGCTGGATGCGATTTGCTAGTATTTTGTTGAGGATATTAGCATCTATGTTCATCACAGATATTGGCCTGTAAGTCTCCTTCTTTCTAGTGTCTTTATCTGGTTTTGGAATTACTATAATGCTGGCCTCATAAAAAGAGTTTGGAAGTGTTCCTTCCTCTTGGATTTTCAGAAATAGGTGAGGAGTGTAAGTGTTAGTTCTTTAATGTTTGGAAAAACTCCTCTGTGAAGCCACCCGTACATGGGCTTTTGTTTGGTGGGAGTTTTATTATTATTATTATTATTATTATTATTATTATTGCTTCTATTTCATCGGTTGTATTGGCCTATTCAGGTGTTTTTATTCTCCCTGATTCAGTTTTGGGAGATTGTATTTTTCTAGTAATTTGTCTATTTCATTCACATTGTCCAGCTTGTTGGCATATAGTTGTAGGGTTAAATAGTTTATTGCTCTTTTTTCTTGTTTTTTTGAGGTATGCTTATAATGCTATAAATTTCCCTCTCAGGACTGCTTTTGCTGTGTCCCAGAGATTTGGGGTTGTTGTGTGTTCATTTTCATTTTTTTTCCAGGAAGATTTTTCTTTCTTTCTTGATCTCATTGGTAAACCATTCATCTATAATAATAAAAGGGTAATATGCTAATTAAACCAGACAACCAAACAACCTTCCAGATGTCCTTCTGGACAAATTTTCCATGGTGGGGGCTAAGGCAGAGGCAATTAGGGGTAATCAGGCAGGCAGGCAAGCAGTTAGGGGCAATCAGGCAGACAGGCAACTGGTTAGGGGTGATCAAGCAGGCAAGTGAGCAGATAGGGATGATAAGGCAGGCTGGCAGAGGATGTTAAGAGTGACGAGGCAGGCAGGCGGAGTGGTTATGGGAGATCAGGCAAGCCAATGATTTGGGACAATGAGATAGGTGAGCAGTTAGGGGAAAGCAAGCAGGCAGAGTGGTTAGGGGTGATCAGGCAGATAGGCAAGCAGTTAGGGGTGATCAGGCAGACAGGTGGGTGAGCAGTTAGGAGCCAGTGGCCCCAGATTGCAACAGGGTGCAAGCTGGGCTGAGGGACACAGCCTCCCCATGCACAAATTTCATGCTATGGGCCTCTAGTTGTTTAATCAAATGCTATTTAGTCTCCATGCATTTTCATGTTTGGGACTTTTTACTGTAGTTGATTTCTAATTTCCTTCCACTGTTATCTAAGGAGATGCTTGATATGATTTAAGTCTTCTTGAACTTGCAGAAACTTGTTTTGTGTCCTAACATGCGGTCTATCTTTGTGAATGATCCATGTGTACTTGAGAAGAATGTATATTCTGCCACATTGGGGTGAAATATTTTATAAATGTCTATTAGACTCAACTGATCCATTGTGTCCTTTAGAGTCTCTGTTTCCTCGTTAAGTTTTTGTCTGGAAGGTCTGTCCAGGGAAGTCAGAGGGGTGTTAATGTCCCCTATATATGACTGTAGTGTTGTCAATCTTCCCGTTAAAGTCCTCCAGACTTTTTAAAAAAATATATATTTAGGTGCTCCTATATTGGAGCATAAATGTTTACCAGGATTATATCTTCTCGTTGGTTCAATGCCTGTAGTATTATGTAGGAAACCTTTGTTGTCTCTTCTGATTCATCTTCATTTTAAAGTCTATTTTGTTGGATATGAGTATTGCTACTCCAGCTTTTTTTTTCTTTTCCATTTGCATGGTAAAGTTTTTCCATCCTTTCACTCCCATCCTGTGTTTGTCTTGTTTTGAGGTAGGTCTCTTGTAGATAGCATATAGTTGTGTCATGTTTTTGTATCCATTCAGCAATCCTCCACATTTTGACTGGAGCATTTAATCCATTTACATTTAGGGTTATTATTAATAGGTACTTATTTATTGCCATTTTAATTTGGTATGCCTAGGTTTCGCTCTTTGCTCTCTATTTCTTCTTCTCATTTCAGCAATCCCTTTAGTATTTCTTGTAAAGCTGGCTTGGTGATGATGTACTTTTTTAGCCTTTTTCAATTTTTTTTTTTGTCTGGGAAGCTTTTTTATTTGACCATCTACTTTGAAGGATAGCCTTGGTGAATATAGTAATCTTGGTCTCATATCCTTGCTTTCCATTACCTTGAGTTTTTCATGCCATTGCCTTCTGGCCTGTAGAATTTCTGATAAGAAATATGGTGTCAGCCTTATGGGAACTCATTTGTAGTTAACAGTTTTCCTTTCACTTACTTCTGTTAAGATTCTCTCTTTGTCTTTAATTATTGGCATTTTAATTATGATGTGTCTGGGCATGGGCCTGTTTGGGTTCTTCCTTTTTGGGGTTCTCTGTGCCTCCTGAACTTGTGTGATTTTTCCCTTTATCAGGTTAAGGAAATTTTCTACCATTATTTCTTCAAACACTTTTCCTATTCCTTTTGCCTTTTCTTCTCCTTCTAGCACACCTACTAATCTAATATTAGGACTTTTCACATTGTCCCATAGCTACCTTAAGCTGTCCTCCTGTATTTTAATTGCTTTTTTTATTTGCTTGTATGATTGAGTGACATTTTCAACTAAGTCTTCTAATTCACTGATTCGATCCTCAGCTTCCCCTAATCTGCTGTGTATTTCTTCTGATGTGTTCTTTATTTGTATTATGTAATTCTTTATCTCAGACTGTTCTTTTTTCATAGTTACTATATCTTTTTATATACTGTTGAGCATTTTTACCATCATTACTCTGAACTCTGTTTCAGTTAAATTTCTTATCTCTGCTTCATTTACCTCTTCTTCTGGAGAATTCTCTAGTTCTTTAATTTGGGGGTTATTTCACTGTCTCCTCATTTTGGTTGTCTGTTTGGGTTTGTGGCTATGTATTAGGTAGATCCTCTACACCTCTCAATCTCTAGTGTAGAACAATGTTAAAGGCCGTTTCTGACTAATTGGTTCAGGCAAAGACACAAAGCCTTCAGAGACTAATCTCTGTCTACAGACTAATAGGATTCTGATTTGAATTGCCCCCAGGCAATTATCCTCAGGTTTAGTGAGAAGTTTTTCAACAGGTTGAGGCAGTTGCTTCTGTCTGGAAGCTAATTGTTACTCTTAATTTCTTAGGTGGCTTCAGGCAATGTGTTTTCTAATAGGGTGTGTTGACTGTCTTCCCCCAGGCAAGGCAAATGTCTATGTGGAAAGAAGTCCTCAGCTGATTGATGGAATGACTCAGCCCAGGAAACTTGGGATGTCTGCCTTCTGAGCTCTGTCCCCCAAGTCCTCAGTCCTGGCTTCTGCTCTTACAGCTCCAGTCCACTTCACTCTCCCTCTGCCACAGCATAAAATGTGTGACTCCAGGGAATTTTTGTGGCCTTTCAAGAGGGTGCCTGAACTTTCAGCTGCCACTCTCTGGCAGACAGCACACCACTGCTTTTCACAGCCAGATGTTATGCGGGTACCCTCCTCAGTTTTTGGTGCTCTCTACTTTAGAGTACAGTTTCAGGATTAGATCCCAGAGTTCTCAGTGGCACCCCCTCACACACAGCTGAAATATCTCTCTGCAACTTCAGTTGCTGTCTGTGGGTTCCCAGCCAGCTCTTTCATGCTTTTGTCCCTCCTTCCAGTCTCTGTGTAGTCTCCACTTTTAGTGTTTGGGTATCAGGATTCTTTCTTGTGAGTTTTCTGTTGATTATAGACTTTTTATTCAAAGGAATTCCCATAAGATTGTCAGCCAGTTTCTCAGAAACATTTCAGGCCAAATGGGATTGTATGAAATATTCAAAATCATGAAAAGTAAGGACCTACAACCAAGACTACTTTACCCCACAAGGCTATCATTTACAATTGAAAAAGAAATAGAAACATTTCAAGACAAGAAAGAGGTAAAGGAGTTTATCATCTAAGTAGTAATACAAGACATGTTAAAAGGTGTATTTTAGTAATAATAAGGAAAAGAACAAGAAAAAGAAGAAACAAAGGAACATAGTTACAAAGGATAAAATCACAATAAATACTTATCTATCAATAACCAATTTAAATATAAATGTCTTAAATGCTCCAATCAAAAGATGTAAGGTAGCTGAATGGATAAGAAAATAAGAGCCATATAAATGTTGTCTACCAGAGAAATACCTCAGAATGAAAGGTACACACAAACTAGAAGTAATGGGATGAAAAAAATATTTTTTACAAATGGAAATTTATAAAAGCTGGGGTAACAATCATCTTAATATATAAAAGCTTAAGTGACCATTATGACAGAATGACTGGAATGACTAGTTGCTATGATGTGCACTGACCACCAGGGGGAAGATGCTCAATGCAGGAGCTGCAAATACAGCATCAGTGGTGGTAGCCTCTCCTGCCTATGAGTCAGCACTAAAGAGCAGTGAGCTGAGTGGGGAGGCAAGCAGTAAGGAGTGAGCTGGTGGATAGTAAGGAGTGAGCAGGCAGGCAGTTAGGAGCAAGGGGTCCCAGATTTCGAGATGGATGTCCAACTGCTGGTGTAGGCCCAACCCCTCTGGGCCTAAACCAGAAGTTGGACCTCCCCCGATGGGTCCCAGATTGTGAGAGGGTGCAGGCCGGGCTGAGGGGTCCTCCCCCACATTTATGAATTTCATGCACCAGGCCTCTAGTTAATTATATAAAAAATATATTTCAAAACATAGGCAGTAGTAACAGACCAAGAAGGACACTACATAACAATAGAAGGAGCAAACAAATATGAGGATACAATCCTTGTAAACATTTATGTACCCAACATAGAAGCACCTAAATATGTAAAGCAAATCATAATGAACATAAATGGAGAGCTAAGTAGTAATATAGTCATATTAGATAATTTTAACACCCCATTGAGTTCAGTGGATAAATATTCCAGACAGAAAATTAACAAGGAAACAGCTGCCTTAAATGACACATTAGGCCAGAGGAAATTAACTTATGTCTCCAGGACATTCACCTAAAATTAGCAGAATATTCAGTCTTTTTTAAGGGCACATGAAACATTTTCTAGGATAGACAACATGTTAGGACACAAAATAAGTCTCAATATATTTAAGAAGACTGAAATCATATCAAGCCTCTTTCTGTCCACAATGTTATGAAACTAGAAATGAATTGCAAGAAAAAAACTGAAATATACACAAAGTCATGAAGGCTAAATAACATGTTACTAAAACAAGATTGCATTAATAATGATATCAATGAAGAAATCAAAATGTACCTTGAAGTAAATGAAAATGAGAGCACAACCACAAATCAGAGAGACATACTAAAAGCAGCCCTAAGAGGAAAATAATATAATTAATGATTTGCCTCAATAAACAAAACAAAACAAAACAACAAACAAACCAACAAACGCAGAGGGCATTATATTAAGCGAGATAAGCCAGTCAGATAAAGAAGAATAATACGTGATCTCACTCATTTGTGTAATATAATGAACAACATAAACTTATGAACAAATATAGATACAGAGACAGAGAAGCATTGATTAGACCGTCAAACCTCAGAGAGAAGGTAGGGGAGGGTGGGAGTAGGGAGTAGAGAGCAATCAAAGGACTTATATGCATGCATATAAGCATAACCAATGGACACAGACACAAGAGGGGTGAGGCATGTGCTGGGGGGCCCATGGAGGAGAAATGAGACATATGTAATATCTTAATCAATGAAGAATAAAACAAAATAAATAAATAAAACAAACAAAAAATCCCAAATAAACAATCTAACCTTACCCTAAAAATTCTAGAAAAAGAACAATGATTAAAACCCAAAGTGAGCAGAAGAAAGAAAATATTAAAGATAAGAGCATAAATAAATGAAATAGAATTTGAAAAACATGACCAAAGATCAATGAAACCAATAGCTGATTCTTTGAAAAGATAAGCAAAATTAACACAGCTTTAAAAACACCAATGCAAGGGACTGTAAGAAAATATTACAAACAACTATATGCAAAAAATATTGGAAAATCTGGAAGAAATGAATAAATTCCTACAAATATACCATCTTCCAAAACAGAATCATAAAGGATCAAATATCTGAGTAGACAATTTAGTATTAATAAGTTGAAGCAGTAATTTAAAAACTCCTAACAAACAAGTCTCAGACTGTATAGGTTCACAGGTAAATTTCACCAAACTTTCAAAGAAAAACTAACATTTATCCTTCTTCTCAGAGTAGTAAAATAAATTCAAGAGAAGAAAAGACTACCATGATCATTTTATAAGGCCACCATTATCCTAATTCTAAAACCAGGAATAGATGCTAAAAAAAAAAATTATAACCCAATATTCCTGATGAACATAAATGATAAAATCCTCAAAAATATATTAGCAAACTGGATCAAACAATACATTAAAAAGATTATACATCATGATCAAGTGGAATTTATTTAAAGGATGCAAATCAATAACCATTATACACCATATAATCAAAAGGAAGGATAAAAATCACATGATCATATCAATGAATGCATAAAAAGCATTTAATCAAATGCAGCATGCATTTATGATAAAGCTCTCAGCAATGTGGAAATTGAGGGAACATACCATAATGAAATAAAAGCCATATATGACAAACCCACAGCCAATATCATACCCAATGGGAAAAAAAACAAAAGTTGTTTCCCTTAAGATAAGAAACAAAACAAGGATGTTTGCTTTCACCACTCTTATTCAACATTAGAGAACTGGTGCATGAATTTGTGCACTAGTGGGGTCCCTCAGCCTGGCCTGCTGGATTGGGCCAAAACTGGCTCTCCAAAAACCCCTGAAGGGTCTCAGATTGCAAGAGGGCACAGGCCAGGCCAAGGAACCCTACTGGTGCACAATCAGGGCTGTAGAGGGATGTGGGAGGTTGGCCAACTGTAGAGGGACTGTGGGAGGGCTCCAGGCGTGAGTAGCCCATCTTGCTCAGTTGATCAACCTAACCTCCAGTCAGAGCATCTGCCCCCTGGTGGTCAGTGCACATCATAGTGAATGGTTGACTGGTTGACTGCCTCCTGGTGGTCAATACATGTCATAGCGAGTGTTTGAGCAGCCTTAGCATATCATTAGCGTATTCCTCTCTGATTGGTTGAACAGCCAACTGAATGACCAGACACTTAGCATATTAGGCTTTTATTATATAGGATAGTTATAAGCTATTATACTGGAAATCATAGCCACAGCAATCATACAAGCAGAAAGAATAAAGGCATATAAGTTGAAAAGAAAAAGTAAGAATGTCACTACTTACAGATGACAAAATACTGTGTATGAGAACCATTAAGGATTCCACTAAAAACCACTAGAACTGGTTACTATATTCAGTGAAGTAGCAGTATATAAATAAATATTCAGAAATCAATTGCATCTTATATACCATTAATGAGTATCAGAAAGGGAACTAAGAAAATGGTCTCATTTACAATTGCATACACATTTTTAAACAAAAATCTAGGAATAAATTTAACCAAGGATGTAAAAGACCCATACTTGGAAAATTATAAGATGCTGAAGAAAGAAATTCACAAAGATACAAATAACTGGAAGCATATATTGTGTTTTTGGATAGGATGAATTAACATCATTAAAATGTCCATACTACCCAAGGCAATCCATAGATTCAACACAATTGTTCTCGAGACCAGTTGCATATTTCACAGAATTAGAACAAGTATTCCAAAAACTTATATGGAAACACAGAAGTCCTTGAATAGCCAAAGAAATGTTAAAAAAGAAGAATAAGGTTGTAGAAATCATGTTATTTGATATTAAATTATACTACAAGGCCACAGTAATTAAAAAAGCATGGTACTGCCATAAACAGAGACATATGTATCAATGGAACAGAATGGAGAGCCCAGAAATAAACCATGACTGTTTCGTTAATTAATATTTGATAAAGGAAGCAATAAAATGCAATGGGGTAAAGACAATCTATTCAATAATTGGCATTGGTAGAAATGAACAGATATGTGCAAAACATTCTGGTCAAGGGCACATGCCTGGGTTGTGGACTTGATCACCATTGGGGGGCATGAGAAGGCAGCTGATCAATGATTCTCTGTCATCATTTTTTTTAAATTAAATCTTTATTATTCAGATTACCTCGAGATACGAGTTTAATTCATTCTGTGACCTTGAGGCGTGGGAAACAATGAGATGCTCGAGTCGCATTAAACTAGTGGGTCATGTGCAGCCGGCCGATCCGCATGATCACTCCTATCTCAAATGTTGCTCGTATTTCAAAGCAAAAATCGCTCGCTTGACGGCTCGTATCTCAAAAATCTCACATGTTAGGGCACTCATATCTCGAGGTACCACTGTATTTCATTTGTTTCTCTTTTTTCCCCTCCACAGCTCCCCTCCACCCAACTCCCACCCTTCCCTCTGCCCTTACCTCCCTCCCATTGACCTCATACATAGGTGTATGATTTTTGTCCAGTCTCTCCCTGTACACCCCTCACCCCTTTTCCCCTGAGAATGATCAGTCCACTCCCTTCCTGTGCTCCTGATTCTCTTATATTCACCAGAAAAATTCTGTTCACCAAATTTTTAATTCACTTAATTTTTAGATTCACTTGTTGATAGATAAGTATTTGTTGTTCATAATTTTTTGGCTTTTACCTTTTTCTTCTTCCTCTTCTAAAAGAGTACCTTTCAGCATTTCATATAATACTGGTTTGGAGTTGATGAACTCCTTTAGCTTTTTTTTAATCTGTGAAGCTCTTTATCTGCCCTTCAATTCTGAATGATAGCTTTGCTGGATAGAGTATTCTTGGTTGTAGCTTCTTGCTATTCATCACGTTGAATATTTCTTGCCACTCCTGTCTGGCCTGCATAGTTTCTTTTGAGAAACCAGCTGACAGTCATATGGGTGCTCCCTTGTAGGTAATGAACTGTTTTTCTCTTGCTGCTTTTAATATTTTCTCTTTGTCTTTTGCTCTTGGTATTTTAATTATGATGTGTCTTGGTGTAGTCCTCTTTGGATTCCTTTTATATGGGGTTCTGTGTACTTCCTGGACTTGTAAGTCTATTTCTTTTACCAGATGTGGAAAGTTCTCAGTCATTATTTCTTTAAATAGGTTCTCAGTATCTTGCTCTCTCTCTTCCTCTCGCACCCCACAATTCTGATGTTGGTATGCTTGAAGCTGTCCCAGAGGCTCCTTACATTATCTTCACATGTTTGGATTCTTTTTTCTTCTTGCTTTTCCAGTTGAATGTTTTCTGCTTCTTTATATTTCAAATTTTTGACTTGATTCTTGCCTTTCTCTAGTCTGCTGTTAGGACTCTGTATAATATTTTTTATTTCAGTCAGTGTCTCTAGTTCGTCCTTTTTCATCTCCTCTTGGGTCTCACTAAATTTATCCAACTTTTCTAGCATATTCTTGAAAAACCTTATAAGTGTGGTTTTGAACTCTATATCCAGTCGTTTTTGTTTTTTTTCCTCCATTTCTTTTGTTTGTAATCCCTTCCCTTGTCTTAGCATTTTCACTATGCCGGGAGAACTTCTGTGTTGGATTCAGCCTTATGATACCAGACTTGCAAAACCAAAGAAGCCTCTGTTGAGCTAGGGAGGGGTGGCGTCTCAGGGCTTAAGGGATCGCCTTGCCTTCCAGTCGGCCCGGCCCTCCACAGTCCCTGAGTCTCACGTGACTGGGTAATCGCTGGAGCGGTCCTTGTTCCCTAGCGCCCACAGTGCCTCTAGACCGCTGCCCCTCCAGCTCCCCTGCGCACCAGGACCACACGAGACTAGGTCCCCAGGGTTTCGCCCAAAACAGGGGCTTAGTGGAGTCAGAAGTGGCACATTTGGGAGGGTCTGTCTCCTGCCCAGTCGCGAAAGCCAGGGGCACAATCAGCAATCTGTCCTGTACGCAGTGCCGTGCGTGCCACCAGGCCTTTGATCTTTTGCGACTCCCCTAAATTTCCGTGCACTTCTCCCTTTTCACAGTCCAAACTCCCCCCGTATGAGTTTCGGCTGGATCTGGGGTTTAGTGTTGTAAGATAAGGGGTTCAATGCCATTGAGAGTCTCCGTTTCCTTCCCTCCAGAGAAAGCCAGCCAGGCACTCTGGCACCCGCTCTCTCATCGTGCACGTGTCTCCATACCTCAGCTTTTTGCAGCTTTTCTGGGTTTCTGTGAGCCCCTCTCTTTCCTTCTAGCTGTAGAACTTCCACTGAGCCAGCTTTCCTGTGGTTCTGGATGATGTCCGTTCTGTCTTTTAGTTGTAGTTTTGAAATTGTTGTGCGAAGCAGCAGTGTAGGTGTTTACCTATGCCGCCATCTTGGATTCTCTCTTTGTGTGTTGTTCTTTAATCTCGGTTTTGCCTCACCTCTCTTGATATTGCTTGTTATATGTAGTTTGTATTAATCTCCAGGTACTTGTTGCCAGCATTTGTTAGGATTAGTGGCTGTTGTACTGTAGTTTTCTCCTCATATATATAATTTCTTTCCCTTTTCTTTCTTATTCTCTTTCTTTTCCCTCCTATTTTTTTCTTCTACCATTTTTCCCTCTTTTTTCTCTCTTATCCCAATTTTATTTTGACACTTCTTTCTTTTCTTTTTTTCTCCTTTCTCTTATTCTTTCTCTACTTACCCCTAATTTGTCTCTCACTGGTGGTCACCTTAGTTGTGGTTATTAACATTGTGAATATATTTCTGTTCAGTGCCTTGTGCATTGTTACTGGTTGTATTGAATTTTGTGACTTTAAATCAATGCAGGAGAGAGAACTACATAACCAGACATCCAGAGAAGAAAGACCATGGGCAGATGAAGAAACAGCCCGCATATGAAAGAGAAGCAGGCATCACCAGAAAAGGCAGTAAATGAAATAAAAGCAAACAATCTGATAGAGAAAGAGTTCAGAAAAATGGTCATAAGGTAGCTGAAAAGAATGGAAGAAAAAATTGAGAATATGAGTAAGGACCAAGAGAAAATTATAAAGAATAAAGAAGAAATAAAAAATGACATCGCTGCTGTTAAGAACTCAATAGAAAGTATCAAAAGTAGACTAGAAGAAGCAGAGGATTGCATCAGTGAGCTAAAAGACAAGGTAGAAAAAAAAATACCCAAGTACAGCAGCTTCTAGAAAAAAAAGTTAAAAAGCAAGAGGAGAGCCAAAGGGAACTTTGGGATAAAATGAAACAAAACAATATCCACATAATTGGGGTTCCAGAAAGAGTGGAAACAGCAAGAAATAGAAAACCTGTTTATGGAAATAATGACAGAAAACTTCCTGGTATAAGAAAGAAAAAACCCACACAAATCCAAGAAGCTCAGAATCCCAAACAAAAATAACCCCAAATGACTGATACCAAGGCACATTATAATCAAATTGGCAAACACCAATGACCAAGTAAGAATCTTAAAAGTGGCCAGAGAAAGACAAAAAGTTACCTACAAAGGACCCCCCATCAGATTAGCAACTGATTTCTCAAAAGAAACTCATCAGACTAGAAGGGAATGGAATGAAATATACAAAGTCATGCAAAGGAAGGATCTGAATCCAAGAATACTAAACCCAGGAATACTTTCAATCAAAATTGAAGGTGAAGTCAGGAGCTTTACAGACAAAAAAGGACTAAGGGAATATTACCACCAAACCAGCAATGCAAGAAATGTTAACGGGTGTGCTGTAAAAAAAGAAATAGCAGCAAAGAAGGAACACAGTGGTAAGAATAAAAATAGCGACAGATAAATACCTATCAATAATAATTTTAAATATAAATGGATTAAATGCTACAATGAAAGGACACAGGGTAACAAATTGGATAAGAAAACATGACACATATATCTGCTCTCTACGAGGAACCAACCTCAGAATAAGAGATGCAAACAGACTGAGGGTGAAAGGATGGAAGATGGTTTTTCAGGCAAATGGAAATTTAAAAAAAGCTGTGGCTGCAATACTTATATCTAACAAATTAGATCTCAAAGTGAAGGACATAACAGGAGATAAAGAAGGCTACTTCATAATACTAAAGGGGAAAATGCAAGAAGAAGAAATAACTCTGGTAAACATATATGCACCCAATACAGGAGCACCGAAGTACATAAAAAAAAAAGTCCTGGAGGATATCAAGGGAGAGATTGACAGCAATGCAATCACAGTAGCAAACTTTAATACCCCACTATCAACATTATAAAAATACTCTAAAGAAAAAATCAGGAAAGAAATATCAATCCTAAATGACTCACTAGATCATATGGAATTGTGATCTTCAGAACCTTTCACCCTAAAGCCACAGAATATACATTCTACTCTAGTGCATATGTGTCATTTTCAAAGATAGATCATATGTTGGGTCATAAGAAAAGTCTCTTCAAATTCAGGAAGATAGAAATCATATCAAGCATTTTCTCAGATCAGTGGCATAAAACTGGAAATCAAATACAATAAAAACAATACAAAGAAATCAAACACATGGAAACTAAACAGCATACTATTAGACAACAACTGGGTAACCAGAGAGATTAAGGAAGAAATAAAAAACATCATGGCAACAAATGACAATGATAATACAACAATATAAAATGTATGGGACACAGTAAAAGCAGTCTTTAGAGGGAAGTTCATAGCTCTACAAGCCTACTGTGAAAAAAACAGGAAACAATGGTAATAAATTACCTAACTCTACAACTCAAAGAGCTAGAAAGAGCAACAAGAAAAGCCCAGTGTAAGCAGAAGGAGGGAAATATTAAAGATCAAAGGGAAGGTAAAGGACATAGAGGCCAAAGAAACGATTCAAAAGATCAGCAAAACCAATATTTGGTTCTTTGAAAGGATAAACAAGATTGATGGACCTCTAGCCAGGCTCTCCAAGAAGCAAAGAGAGAAGAACCAAGTAAACATATTCAGAAACAAAAGAGGAGAAATAAAAACAGATGCCGCTGAAATACAAAGCATTGTTAAAAAATACTATGAACAACTCTATTCCAACAAAATGGACATATTCCTAGAAAAATATAACCTTCCAAACTCAATGAGAAAGAATCTAAACAACTCCATAGTAAAATAACTATGGAAGAAATTAAAGCAGTCATCAAAAAGCTTCCAGCAATCAAAAACCCGGGACCAGATGGCTATACAGGAGAGTTTTACCAAACATTCAAGGAAGAATTAAGACCTATCCTACTCAGATTATTCAAAAATATTCAAGAAGAAGGAACACTTCCAAAAACCTTCTATGAAACCAGCATCACCCTAATACCAAAACCAGATAAAGACAACACAATGAAAGAGAATTAGAGGCCAATATCTCTCATGAACATAGATGCCAAAATCCTCGACAAAATTCTAGCAAATTGGATCTAGCAGTACATCAAAAAGATTATATACCATGGCCAAGTAGGATTTATCCCAGGAATGCAAGGACTGTACAATATCCACAAATCAATAAACATGATACATCACATAAAGAAATTAAAAGATAAAAATCACATAGTCATATCAATTGATGCAGAAAAAGCATTTGATAAAATCTAACACCCTTTCTTGATAAAAACTCTCAGCAAGATGGGAATAGAAGGATCATACCTCAACATTGTAAAAGCCATATATGATAAACCCACAGCTAACATCATAATCAATGGGCAAAATCTAAAAGCATTTCCTTTAAGAACAGGAACAAGACAGGGATTCCCACTCTCACCTCTCCCATTCTACATAGTACTGGAAGTATTAGCCATTGCAATTAGACAAAAAGAAGAAACAAAAAGCCTCCAAATTGGAAAAGAAGAAGTAAAGCTGTCCTTATTTGCAGATGACATGATATTGTACATAAAAAAAAAACAAAGGACTCCATCAAAAAACTAATAGACTTAATGCATGAATTGAACAATGAAGCAGGATACAAAATTAATGCTCAGAAATCTATGGCATATCAATACACAAACAGTGAAATTATAGAAAGAGAGACTAAGAAAGCAATCCCATTTACCATTGCACCAAAAATTTAAGATACCTAGGAATAAACTCAACTAAGGAGGTAAAAGACATATATTCAGAAAACTATAGAACACTGAAAAAAGAGATAGAGGAAGATATAAACAGATGGAAGAGCATACCATGCTCATGGATTGGGAGAACCAACATCATTAAAATGTCCATACTACCCAAAGCAATCTATAGATTCAATGCACTACCCATTGAAATTCCAATGACATATTTCACAGACCTAGAAAGAACTCTCCAAAGATTTATCATGAATAAAAAAGACCTCGAGTAGGCACAACAATCATAAGAAAGAAGAATAAATTAGGTGGGATCTCAATACAGTGGTACCTCGAGATATGAGTTTAATTCGTTCCGTAACCTTGAGGCAT
Source organism: Lasiurus cinereus (assembly GCA_011751065.1). Taxonomy (NCBI): domain Eukaryota; kingdom Metazoa; phylum Chordata; class Mammalia; order Chiroptera; family Vespertilionidae; genus Lasiurus; species Lasiurus cinereus. Next base: position 20,093,639 of record JAAGEH010000029.1, on the reverse strand, counting down.
GGGAAACTATGAGACGCTTAAGTCGCGGTAAACTGGTGGGTCGTGTGCAGCCGGCCGATCCGCACAATTACTCCTATCTCAAATGTTGCTCATATTTCAAAGCAAAAACCCCTTGCTCGACGGCTCGTATCTCAAAAATTTCGTATGTTAGGGCACTCGTATCTTGAGGTACCACTGTACCAGATTTCAAGCTATATTACAAGGCAAGTATACTCAAAACAGCCTGGTACTGGCACAAGACTAAACACATAGACAATTGAATAGAATAAAGAATTGAGATATCAACCCAAACCACTATGCTCAATGAATATTTGACAAAGGAGGCATGAACATACAATAAAGTCAAGACAGCCTCTTCAATAAATGGTGTTGGGAAAATTGCACAGATACATACAAAAAAAAATGAAACTGGACCACCAACTTACACCAAACAGAAAAATAAACTCCAAATGGATACAGGATTTAAACCTAAGATGGGAAACCATAAAATTACGAGAGAAATCCACAGGCAGCACAATCTCAGACATATGCCAAAAGAACTTCCTCAGTGATACTGCTCCAAGGGCAATGGAAGCTAAAGAAAAAACAAACAAATTGGACTACATCAAAATAAAAAGATTTTGCACAGCAAAGAAACCATGTACAAACAACAAGAAAGCCCACTGTATGGGAGAACATATTTTCAAATGTTATCACTGATAAAGGTTTAATCTCCAATATCTACAGTCAACTTATACAACTTAATAAAAGGAAGATAAATGATCCAATAAAAAAATGGGAAACAGACCTAAATAGGTCCTTTTTTTAAGACGACCGAAGGACGGCCAAGAGACACATGAAAACATGTTCAAAGTCACTAATTATCTGAGAGATGCAAATCAAAACCATAATGCAATACCATCTCACACCTGTCAGAATGGCAATTATCAACAAATCAACAAATGACAAGTGTTGGGAAGGATGCAGAGAAAAAGGAACCCTCATGCACTGCTGGTGCGAATGCAGGCTGGTGCAGTCACTGTGGAGAACAGTATGGAGTTTCCTCAAAAAACTAAAAATGGAACTCCCATTTGACCCAGCAATCCCACTCATAGGGATATATCCTAAGAAATCACAAACACCAATGAGAAAGGGTTTATGCACCCCTATGTTCATAGCAGCATAATTTATAATAGCTACAATTTGGAAACAGTCTAGGTGCCCGTCAGCAGATGAGTGGATCAGAAAACTATGTTACATCTACACAATGGAATTCTATGCTGCCATAAAAAAGAAGGAATTCTTACCATTTGCTGTAACCTGGATGGAACTGGAGAGCATTATGCTTAATGAAATAAGCCAGTCAATGAAAGAAAAACACCACATGATCTTACTCATTTATGATAATAAGTAACATTATAAACTGATGAACAAAAAGATAGATACAGAGGCAATAAAGCATCAAACAAACTGTCAAATTACCCCAAGATGGTTAAGGAGATGTGGGGTAGATAAGAGATCAACCAAAGGACTTGTATGCATGCATATATGCATAACCAATGAACACAAGGCACTGGGGAGTTAGGGTATGCTTGGGAGGGGAGGCAATGAGAAGATATTTATACATGTAATAGATTAATAAAAAATAAATAAAAATAATAATCTATGAAGGCAAGTAAGACCCCTATTTTCTTGACAGATTTTACCTCAGTACCTACCTGATACATAGTAGGTAATCAATAAATATTTAGTGACCAAAATTAAGAAATATAAATTGTAACATTGGTGATTGATGTCATTTCTCATTGGGTTTATAAGATTATTTTTACAAAACAAAACCCTATTGGGCAGAAGTGTCTTGTGGATTAAATCTATTTTTTGTTAAAATATATTTTATTGATTTTTTATATAGAGGAAGGGAGAGGGATAGATAGATAGAAACATGGATGCAAGAGAAACACTGATCAGCTACATCCTGTACACCTCATACTGGGGATGTGCCCGCAACCAAGGTACATGCCCTTGACTGGAATGACTGGAATTGAACCTGGGACCTTTTTGACTGCAGGCTGACGCTCTATCCACTGAGCCAAACCAGTTAGGGCATGGATTAAGTTTATTTGAGAGATAGCATAACCTATTTCAAATCCTGGAAACTATGGATTTACTGTAAGTAAACTAAACTGAGTGGCCATTGTGCTTCAGCTTCCTAATCTATAAAATGGGAATAAGAATAGGACCTGCCTCATATGGTTGTTATATGCAAATAATTTTACATATATCTGAAATTATATATATATATATATATATATATATATATATGCTTAATTAAGTGCTTGAACCATATATAGTAAACATGTTTACATGTATTAAATATTTACAGTTGTTTAAGCCTTGGTAAGAACTCTGAATCTACATAGAAAAAATAGCCCCTTTAAAGCACTACTACTTTCAAAATCATCCATTTCACTTTGTGATTTATCCTTTCTCTTGTCTCTAGAAAATACACACAGAGACACAGACACAAACAACCTTCCTCATTAATCTAAGCAAAATTTCTGTGAACATTGGAATTCACTTACAAAATTTAGTGAATTCCACCAAGCATAGACTGCATAATACAGTGCATATGTTGTCAATATATACTAAATCATAGTTTTGATTCTTAAGGAATATTTAATTTTTCTGAATTTAATGTTTAACTCTTAAAGAAAGGGAACTCATTTTGATCTACACTATTATGTGATACTAGATATAAATATGTAAAGACAGTGTTCATGGGAGAAAACAACATTTTTAAAAGTTTTTAAAAATCAGTAATAAACAATCAGAATGAACAACTCTAGTTTCAGATACTATGTGAGAGAAAATCAGTATTACTCTATATAAAATTAGACTTTTGCCTACTTACTGTTTTCCAAGTTCAAGAATTCTACATAATGTGAAAGACTATACTGGATTCAGAAGAGGCAAATAAATAATTATTAATGATAAGTCTTAAATCCATGTATTTTAAGATAAAATTAATTGTATCTATAGTGTAAATATCACATTAAAACACCTTTTCTGTATTCTAGAAAAGTACTTTCATACAAATCACTTACCTCCTGTCATGTTATAGATCCAATTTAATTTAAATTTAGCACAGGAGGCTATTTAATTTATTTGGTGGGTTTTTCTTCGGTTGGAAAGGGCAAAAGTAGGTTACAGTAGTGAGTATGCAAAACACAGAGTTTATTAGTGTATTATTATTTATTCTTGTATTATATATTTTCCATACAAACAGCTGTGAACCTACTTTGGCCCATGCAGCATGTTAAGCAACTTGCTCCACAGTTGTTATTTAATTTTAAAAAATTGCTCCAATAGCATTTTGAAGAAAAATTATTTTAGAACCAAAATATTATTGTTAGTGGACTTTCAACACTTGATTTTGAAGGTGATGTTAAAATGTATATGTGTGATCTTGGTAAGTCAATAGTAATATGCTGGGAACCAAGATCAACAATAATTAATATAAATGTGAATATCTGCATTTTATTGCCTACTGCTGATGACTCAATGGCCTAAAGCAAACTCCCCCAACCTGATAATCTTACTGTTTACTAAAATATCATTTTTTGATATTTCTGTTTGCATTCCTGAAAGGCAATTGTGTATTCTAGTAAATAAAAGCAGATGAGAACGGAGATTCAGTGGAACTTGGTCCTTTGTATCAAGATCACAACTGGCTTCCCCCATAATTTCCAAATTTACATTTCTTGTCTTAGGTATTAATTTGCACGTCAGCCCTTGAACCTGAGGCCATGTGTGCCATGACATCACAATAATACCTATTATCTACCCTATCTATGTATCTATGTATGTATTTATGTATCTATCTATCTATCTATCTATCATCTATCTACCTACCTATCATCTATCTATCTACCTATCTACCTATCTATCTAATCAGCCTAAGCTACCAGCTGACGGGCTGACCGGCCAGTAGCTATGATGTGCAATGACCAACAGGGGGAATACGCTCAACACAGGAGATGCCAAGTGACATCAACTTTGCAGAGGGCCCTCTCATACTTCCAGACCCCTCAGGGGATGTCTGATCACCAGTTTTGGCTCAATCCCCACAGCCCAGCCTGAGGGACCCCACTCACTCTGCAGATGCCGGGGAGGGATCATAGGAGATTGGCTCCAGGGTGTGTGGCCCATCTCACCCAATCCTGCCCCACCCACCACCTTCTCATTAATTTACTTTCAATGTGCACGAATCCATGCACCTGGCCTCTAGTGGTTTATAAGATTAGGTCCCAGCTCCAATATAAATGTTCTATCTCTCTTTGCTCATACCATCCCAAACATGAGTTGGTAATAAGAATTTATAATGTTCAGCATGAAAAAAATGAAACATGTTAAGTACGATTAAGGGGAAACGTTAAAGGCAGGCCTTACTTTATGCAGCAGATATGCCACTGAATAATCGTGTATACTCTTTTTCTCAAGGTACAGCCATAAACTAAATCATACTTTTCTATCTAATTATAATATGGTTTCAAATACTATTTCTATTAATTTTTTTTATCCTGAGGCATGCCTTCCCCTTCCACATTGATGGTTATTAGTGATGCAAGCCTTTAAAAATCACAACAGGAAATTTTATATTAAAACTCATAAACACAGACAATAGTGTGGTGAAGGCCTGGGAGTGATGCAGGGTAGAGAGGGTCAATGGGGGAAAAAGAGGACATCTGTAGTACTTTCAACAATAAATTATTAATAAAAAGAAAATTGCAATGGAAAAAAAATTTCAGCACTGTATACTTACAAAATCAATTCTTGTGATGAGTCAGTATTATATATTACCAAATACATGTGAGGCCAATGACAGTTAACAAGAGATAATGCATAATACTAAAGAAACTCCAAATGTATTTCTTGACCTTTTCTGTACTGGCCTGATTGCCCCTAACTGCCCTCCCTTGCCAGCCTGGTCACCCCCAACTGCCCTCCCTTGCAGGCCTGGTCCCCCCCAACTGCCCTCCCCTGCAGGTTTGGGTTACCCCCAAATGCCCTCCCCTGCTGGCTTGATTTCCCACAACTGTCCTCCCCTGCTGGCCATCTTGTGGTGGCCATCTTGTGTCCACATGGGGATGGCCATCTTTGACCACATGGGGGCAGTCATCTTGTATGTGGGAGTGATGGTCAGTTTGCATATTAACTCTTTATTATATAGGATACCTTGGCATTGTTATATGAATGCAATATTATAGTGTTACAATCATGTTATAAGGTGAAGGTAACTACCTTCTTTGTGTAAAGTTTAGAATTTCATATTAAAAGATAAGATTACTCATTACCAGGTTTTTGCCCATCACCTGAAGTGTGTTTCTAAAAAAGAAATGAGAATGTTTACTTTTATTTAGCCTTGACAATGAAGGAAATTAAGGTGCTCAAAAGATCAGTTTCTACATTGGAAGTTATGACAGTACATTTTCTGTGGTTGCAGAATATGGCTAGAAAGTGGGGGATCCACGCAAGGTACCTAGAAGTTTAACCAACTGTTTCAGGTTGTTTTTTTATTACTGCAGCATTATAGCAAGTTTTGAGAGCAGGTATGAAATGGTGCAGGGCCTATCAGCCCTGGGAAAGAGGTAGAGTCAGAGGTGTATGCTTTGAAAACTGAAATACCAATTTGTGTATTTCCTTTTTTATTCTTAATACATGTGAAGCCTTTTTAAAGCCAGAAAATTAGGCAAGGAAAAAGAAATAAAAGCATAAAAATTGGGGAAAAAGTAAAACAACCTCTATTTGCAGATGACATGGTCTTGTAAAAGGAAAATTCTGAAGAATCCACAAAACTCCTATTAAATTTAATAACAAAGCTAATCATAATTTCAGGATGAAAGACCAGTAATAAAAAATCAGTTGTATTTATATACACTAGCAAAAGACAACTTGAAATGGAGGTCAATGAAGCAATTCCATTTACAGCATCGGAAAGAATAAAATACTTAGGAATAAATTTAATGAAGAAAGTATAAGACTTACACTCTAAGAACTACAAAATAGTGCTAAAAGAAATTAGAAACCCTAAAAATGGGAAATACATCCCATATTTGTTGATTAGAAGACAATTTTCATACTAAGGCAATGTTCCCCAAATTTATCTGTGGTCCCTATCAAAATTCCAACTGACTTTTTTTTTTTTTCTGTAGAAATAAGCTGATCCTAAAACTCATATCTAAATGTGACCCTGAACAATCAATTACAAAGTTGGGGAATATATACTTTGATACTACCGTAATAAAAAGTGTGGTACTGACAGAAATAGATATATAGATCAATAGTACATAATTATGTACTCCAGAGTCCAGAAAGAAACCCATACATATATAGGCCATTGTTTTTATGGAGTACCAAGACTACCCAATGGAGAAATAATCTTTTCAAGAAATTATGCTTGAGCAAATGGATAGCTCATGCAAATGAATGAAGTCAGACCCCTACTTTACAACATACACAAAATTTAATGCAAAACATATCAAAGACCTAACTGTAAGAGATTCAACTATAAATAAAAATTTATATGGTTGAACATCTTTGTGCCCTGCGGTTTGGCAGCAGATTCTTCGATATGCCACCAAAACCACAAGCAACATAAGAAAAAGTAGATAAATTGTACTTAATCAAAATTAAAAACTTTGGAGACCCGTGGACCCTGCAGATCCGTGGACCCTGGGATGTCCGCCTTCAAAGCAGTGAGTGTAACCTCCCCCTCTCCAGTGACATCGGTGCAGCTGCAGGTGCGGCCGGCCACATACTGGTCCGGGCTTCCGAACTCCCGGGTCACTGTGTGTGCACGCACTGTGGTTCTGCTGTGCCACAGTTTTAGCTGCATAACTCCCCGGTCAACGCATTTCTGGGCACCATGCTTCCCCAGTCTGCAGCGTGGCTTCACACCAGTTTGCAAAGCACCCTAGCCCCTGTGTTTGTGTGTCAGGGTCACCCCGTCTGTGGTGCCCTAGTCTCTGTGTTTGCATGTTCTGGTCATCCTATCTGTGGCGTGCCCTCCTATCTGGTTGGTGGAGCTCCCTGGTCATCGCGTTTGTGGTGCGCCCTCCAGGCCGCCGCACAAGGCAAGTTTTCAGCAGCATGTTTCTGGAGGTCCACCCCCTAAACAGTGCCTGGGAGCCACTGGAAGCCCCAGCGGGTGTGATCTTTTAACTCTGGGCACCACAGTCACATCTCTCCAGGGTGTAGGCCTCCTGAAACACATCACCCTGACAGATGGGTCCTTGGTGCCACTGTGTATCCCCACTGGGCACACGTGATCTCAATTAAGGGTGCAAAAGAGCAAAAATAGAGACACTCCTCTCCACGGCTGCTGACTTCTAGACACCACAGTTGTGCTGTGCAAGCTCACATATCTACATCAAGAGAACCCTTAAATAGCTCAAGTAGGAAACTACAATAAATTAACAAACATAGGAGAACTGAGAGAATACACCAGTAGTACCATCCCCACCAAAAAAAAAAATGGGTAGTAAAGCAATTGGATATACAATTAAAACATGGGAAGACGTAAAAGCAATCCCCAAAGGAAAGAAAAAGAGGAATCACCAGAAAGGGAGTTAGATGAAATTGAAGTGAGCAGCCTTTCAGAGAAAGGCTGCAGAGTAATGGTTTTAAGGATCTTTAAATGTATGGAAGACAAATACACACAACTCAACGACAATATCACACAACTCAATGAGAACTATAAGGAGCTGGATGAGAATGTCACCAACATGAAATGAAACCAAGAGGAGATGAAGAAAGACATAGCTGCAATAAGGAACACAATGAAAGGCCTAAATAGTAGACTAGAAGAGGCTGAGGACCACATCAGCGAATTAGAAGACAAGGTAGGAAAAAACACACAAACACAGCGACATCTGGAAAAAAGACTTAAAAAACAAGAATAGAGCCTAAGGGAGATTTGGGACAACACAAAAGAAAACAACATACACTTAATTGGGATACCAGAAGGAGTGGAAGAAAAGAAAGGAATAGAAAACCTATTTAAAGAAATAATGACAGAAAATTTCCCTGATATTGGCAAGGAAAAAAATATGCAAGTCCAAGAAGTACACAGAGTCCCAAGAAAGCTGTACCCCAAAAAATGACACCAAGACACATCATAATTAAATTGGCTAACACTAACAACAAAGTAAGAATCTTAAAGGCTGCCAGAGAGAGACAGAAAGTTACCTACAAGGGATCTCCTATTAGAATATCAACTGATTTCTCAACAGAAACACACCAGGCCAGAAGGGAATCCAATGAAATATATAAAGTGATGCAAAACAAGGGTCTGAACCCAAGAATATTATACCCAGTAAGGCTATCATTCAAAATTGAAGGTGGAATCAGGAGCTTTGCAGAGAAAGGGCTAAGAGAGTTTATCACTACCAAGCCAACAATGCAAGAAATGCTAAAGGGACTGCTGTAAAAAGAAGAAAGACAAAGGCAAAAACAACAACAACACATAAACACTAAGGAAAAATATGACCACAAATATGAACTTGTCAATAATATCATTAAACATAAATGGGTTAAATGCACCAATCAAAAGACATAGGGTAGCTAAATGGTTAAGAAAACAGGACCCATACATTTGCTGTCTACAAGAGACCCACCTCAGAGAAAAGCATTTACACAGATTGAGAGTGAAGGGATGGAAAAAGTTTTTCAGGCAAATAGAAATGAGAAAAAAGCTGGGGTGGCAATACTTTTATCTGATAAAATACACTTCAAAGTAAAGGCTATAACAAGAGATAAGGAAGGCCACTACATAATACTATAAGGAGAATTCATCAAGAAGATATAACTCTGGTAAGCATATACGCACCTACTATAGGAGACCCAGAGGAGCTGCAAAAAGCTAAGGTACAGAGATGCGTGCAGGGAGAGAGCAGGTGCTGGAGAACCTGGCTGGCTTTCTCTGGTGGGAGGGAGATGGAGACTCTCAACAGCATTGAACACCTTATCCTACGACACTAAACCCCAGATCCAGCCGAAACTCATACGGGGGGAGTTTGGACTGTGAAAAGGGAGAAGGGCACAGAAATTTAGGGGACTCGCAAAAGATCAGAAGTCTGGTGGCGCGTAGGGCACTGCACGTAGAGGACCAGCACTGCGCACAGAGGACCGACAGTTGATTGTGCCGCTGGCTTTCACAAGTGGGCGGAGACAGACCCTCCCAACTGCCTCACTTCTAACTCCGCTAAACCCCAGTTGAGGCGAAACCCTGGGGACCCAGACTCATGGTCCCAGAGTGCAGAGGCGCCGGAAGGTCAGCAGTCTAGAGGCACTGCGAGGGTGTGCACGCACAGGGACCTCTCCAATCACGTGAGACTCAGGGGCTGTGGAGGGCGGGGCCGACTGGAAGGCAAGGTGGTCCGTTAAGCCCTGAGACTCCACCAATCCCAAGCTCAACAGAGAGGCTTTTGAGGTTTTGCAAGTCTGGTATCATAAGGCTAAATCCAACACAGAAGTTCTCCCAGCATAGTGAAAATCCTGAGACAAGGCAAGGGATCACAAACAAAAGAAATGGAGGAAAACAAATGACTGGATATAGAGTTCAAAACCATGCTTATAATGTTTTTCAAGAATATCCTAGAAAAGTTGAATAAAGTTAGCAAGACCCAAGAAGAGATGAAAAAGAACCTACTAAAAATGGAGAAGGACCAACTAGAAATTAAACATACACTGACTGAAATAAAAAATATTATAGAGACCTAACAGCAGACTAGGGGAAGGCAAGAATCAAGTCAAAAATTTAAAATATACATAATCAGAAAATACTCAACTGGAAAAGCAAGAAGAAAAAAAGAATCCAAAAATGTGAAGATAATGTAAGGAGCCTTTGGGACAGCTTAAAGTATACCAACATCAGAATTGTGGTGGTGCCAGAAGAAGAGAGAGAGCAAGATACTGAAAACTTCCCACATCTGGTAAAAGAAAAAGACTTACAAGTCCAGGAAGCACACAGAACCCCATATAAAAGGAATACAAAGAGGACTACACCAACACACATAATTAAAATACCAAGAGCAAAATACAAAGACAGAATATTAAAAGCAGCAAGAGAAAAACAGTTCATTACCTACAAGGAAGCACCCATATGATTGTCAGCTGATTTCTCAACAGAAATGATGCAGGCCAGACCGGAGTGGCAAGAAATATTCAACGTGATGAATAGTGAGAACCTACAACCAAGAATAGGATATCCAACAAAGCTGTCATTCAAAATTGAAGGGCAGATAAAGAGCTTCATAGATAAGAAAAAGCTAAAGGAGTTAATGAACTCCAAACCAGTATTATATGAAATGCTGAAAGGTACTCTTTTAGAAGAGGAAGAAGAAAAAGGTAAAAGATAAAAATTATGAACAACAAATACATATCTATCAACAAGTGAATCTAAAAAGTTAAGTAAATTAAAAATTTGATCAACAGAATAAACTGATGAATATAATAGAATCAGGAGCACAGAAAAACAGTGGACTGATAATTCTCAGGGGGAAAGGGGTGAGAGGTGTACAGGGAGAGACTGGACAAGAAACATACACCTATGGATGAGGTCAGCGGCATGGAGGTAAGGGTAGAGGGAAGAGTGGGAAGCCGGGTGGAGGGGAGCTATGGAGGGGAAAAAAGATAAAAAAATGTAATAATCTTAATAATAAAGATTTAATTTAAAAGAAGAGAAATGAATGACATAGACACCACCCCCCCTCAAAAAAAAAAAAAAAACACAATACAAAAATTCAACAAAACCAAGAGCTGGTTCTTCGAAAGAATTAACAAGATTGCTGAACCTCTAGCCAGGCTCACCAAGAAGCAAAAAGAGAGGACCAAAATAAACAAAATCAGAAATGAGAGAAGGGAAATAACCACAGACCCCACAGAAATACAAAGGATTGTTAAAAAATATTATGAACAACTCTGTTCTAACAAATTTCACAACCTAGCGAAAATGAACAGATTTGTAGAAAAACACAACCTTAAAAAACTCACAAAGGAAGATCCTAAAAATCTCAACACCCTGATAACTATGGAAGAAATTGAAGCATTCATCAAAAAGCCTCCAGCAAACAAAAGCCCAGGGCCAGATGGCTTCACAGGGTAATTTTACCAAATGTTCATAGAAGAACTAAAACCCACACTTCTTAGACTATTCCAGAAAATTCAAGAGGAAGGAACACTTCCAAACTCCTTCTATGAAGCAAGCATCACTGTAATATCAATACCCGATAAAGATAACACAATAAAAAAGAATTACAGGCCAATATCTCTCATGAACACAGATGCCAAAATCCTCAACAAAATTATAACAAATGGAATCCAACAGTATGTCAGAAAAATCATATACTATGACCAAGTAGGATTTATCCCAGGGATGCAAGGATGGGACAATATCCGCAAATCAATAAACGTGATATATCACATAAACATATTGAGAGATAAATATCACATAGTCATATCAATTGATGCAGAAAAAGCATTTGCCAAAATCCAACACCCTTTCTTAATAAAAACTTTCAGCAAGATGGGAATAGAAGGATCATACCTCAACATCATAAAAGCCATATATGACAAACCCACAACCAACATCATACTCAATGGGCAAAAACTAAAACCATTTCAACTAAAAACAGGAACAAGACAGGAATGCCCAATGTCACCACTCCTATTTACATAGTGCTGGAATTATTAGCCATTTCTATCAGAGAATAAAAAGAAATAAAAGCATCCAAATAGGAAAAGAAGAAGTAAACCTATCCTAATTTGCAGATGACATGATACTGTACATAGAAAACCCTAAAGACTCCATCAAAAAATTATTAGACATGATAAATAAATTCAGCAATGTAGTAGAATACAAAATTAACACCAAGAAATCTTTGGCATTTCTATATGCCAATAATGAACTTAAAGAGAGAGAGACTAAAACAGCTATCCCATTTACTATCACACCAAAAAAATTAAGATAGCTAGGAATAAATTTAGATAAGGAGGTAAAAGATGTATATGCAGAAAAACTACACAATACTAAAAAAAGAGATAGAGGAAGACATAAACAGATGGAAGAACATACCATGTTCATGGATTGGGAGAATCAATATCATCAAAATATCCACTCTACCCAAAGCAATTTATAAATTCAACGCAATCCCTAGGAAAATACCAATGGCATACTTCACAGACCTAGAATGAACTTTCTAAAAATTCATCTGGAATAAAAAGAGACCCCAAATAGCTGCAGGAATGCGTAGAAAGAAGAACAAAGTAGGTAGGATCTCAATGCCAGATTTCAAGCTGTCTTACAAGGCCACTGTTCTCAAAACTGCCTGGTACTGGGGCAAGAACAGACACATAGATCAAGGGAATAGGATAGAGAACCCAGAAATCGACCTAAACTACTATGCTCAATTAATATTTGACAAAGGAGGCATCAACATACAATGGAGTCAAGATAATCTCTTCAACAAATGGTGTTAGGAAAATTAGACAGATCCATGCAAAAACATGAAACTAGACCACCACCTTACACCATACACAAAAATAAACTCAAAATGTATAAAGGACTTATACATAAGGCGGGAAACGATAAAAATACTAGAGGAATCCACATGCAGAAAATCTCTGACATATGCAGAAGGAACTTCTTCACCAACATAGCTCCTAGGGCAATGGAAACTAAAGAAAAAAAATAAACAAATGGGACTACTTCAAAATAAAAAGCTTTTGCACAGCAAAGAAAACCATCAACAAAACAAGAAAGCCCACTGCATGGGAGAACATATTTTCCAAAGATATCAATGATAAGGGTTTAATCTCCAACATTTACAGGGAACTCATACAATTTCACAAAAAGAAGATAAACAACCCAATCAAAAAATGGGCAACTGATCTAAATAGGCACTTCTCGAAAGAAGACAGAAGTAAGGCCAATAGACATATGAAAACCTGCTTAAAGTCACTAATCATCAGATAGATGCAAATCATAACAACAATGCGGTGCCATCTCACACCTGTCAGAATGGCTATCATCAACAAATCAACAAAGGAGAAGTGTTGGTGAGGATGTGGAGAAAAAGGGACCCTGGTGCACTGCTGGTGGGAATGCAGACTGGTGCAGCCACTGTGGAGAACAGTATGGAGTCTCCTCAAAAAACTAAAAATGGAACTCCCATTTGACCCAGTGATCCCACTTCTAGGAATATACCCCAAGAAACTAGAAACTCCAATCAGAAAGGATATATGCACCCCTATGTTCACAGCAGCACAATTCACCATAGCTAAGATTTGGTAACAGCCTAAGTGCCCATCAGCAGATGATTGGATTAAAAAACTGTGGTACATATACACAATGGAATACTACACTGCAGTAAAAAGAAAGAGCTCCTACCATTTGCAACAACATGGATGGAGATGGAAAGCATTATGCTTAGTGAAATAAGCCAGGCAGAGAAAGACAAATATCACATGATCTCACTCATCTGTGGAATATAATGAATGACATAGAGTGATGATCAAGATCAGATCCAGAGAATGAGAATTGTCAATCAAAACATCAAACCTTGGGGAAGGTGGGGGTTGGTGGGAATAAGGGGGAGAGATCAACAGAGGGACCTTCATACATGCAAATGAGCATCATCATTGGGCACAGACAACGTGGAAGTTGGGGCATGAGAGGGACTTCATACAGTGGTTACCATAACCTTAAGAGAAATTGCTTCATGAGACAAAGATTTTTAAATGAAACTAATATCAAAATCATTTGGGAAGGAAATAAAGATAAGTTTCCTTTAAACGTCATAAGGATCGTAATTGAAAGTCAATATATTTGACCTCTGGAGCTAAGGTAAGTAATCTGTGATTTTGCCTCCCTGAAAAAGTTTATAGAAAGTTACAAAAAGAAATTGACAGGCTGTTTGAAATTGAATTGCCATGGCCTAAAGCAAAGAATATCCTTACATGATATTATCCTACAATATCATGTAATTTCTGATATTTCACAACAGCATATTATACAATTATCCCAAATGAACTTACAAACTAATTCTCTGAATGTTTAGCAGCAATTTAAGAAGAGGACATGAAAGGATTTAATCCCTTTCAGAAGGAATTAAGGCACTGGGAAGGCACTTGAGCATTCTATATTGGCCCCTCTTTCCTCTTTTGCCAAGAGGAACCCTCTTCTCACAACCCAAGGGCCCTCAGCTGTAGCCTTAGCTCTCTATTCACACTGAGGTTGAAACCTTGAGGTGGCTGGTATAATGGATCTGTCTCTTGCCTAATGGTCTGAGCTGGGCCCTCCCTGAAGAAGGAACCTGAATTCCCCAAGATAAGTGACCACTGCTGAGGTCCGCGCCAGCAGATGAAGGAACCCCAAGGCAGGTGTTGGCGTGGAAGCTACGGGGGAATAGGCTACCATGGAGACAGAAATGAACCTCACAATACCCTGTTTGGTCCCAGAGGATGGGTGGTTAGCCAGAGACAGGTAAGATTCCTCAGGGAAGGAACAACCTAAGAAGGCACAGTCACTGAGGGGCCCTCAGGAGAGAACTTGGGAGTCAATAGAGGTAGGACACAGACCCTCAACCCCTCAACCTTGCAGGGGTCTGAACCCTCACCCCTGATGAGGAAGGTCTCCTGCCCCCATGGATACCTTGCTTCCCACGCTCAGCACAGATCGGGACCCAGGTGACAGAGAGGTGGCCCAGCACAGATCAGGACCCAGGTAACAGACAGAAACATGCAGACAGCAGCTGCCCTATATCTAAATTCAGCCTAGCACTAGGAATGCTCATTTCCTAGTCAATGCAAATATAAACCTTTCCACTAATATATACAGGGTAATCTAAGATTGTTGCTAGAGTATTAAATTTGGCGTAAAAGAGTTATCAAGCTTTCAGATTAAATTGGCGAACTGAAATAAGCGAACATACAAGAAAATTTAAGTGTACAGGACAAAAATCTGTTTCTAAAGTATTAATTAAAATTTCTATTGAAAGCTCATCTCATGGTAAAGTTGCTTAATATGTAATGAACATAAAACAGGCATATTTGTGTGCAAAAAATTAAAACTTGAGAGGAAGGAAAAATGGCGGCAGAATACACAGATACGTCTGGAGCTTTGTCGCTGGGCAGAGGGAGAGAGAGCAGCTGAGAGTCGCACTGGGAGTGTTTATTGGCAAGTTAAGAGTCAGTTATGCTCTAGGAGAAGGTGGGGGACTGCTGGATGGGGCTCTCCTGACCAGGCAGCCCCGGAGCCACCAGCGCGAACGCAGAGACCTCGCCATCTTGCAGAGGGAGGTAGATGTCTGCTGCGGTCTGAAAGCTGCAGCTGAAGCACCCACTGAACAGCCGGGGACCCAGAACACCGCTCTCCAATTGGCACAGACACACGGACTCAGAGGAAATCCCCAGGGCACACGGAAAGGTCAGATTTCGCCTGGAATAAGGTGAGGTCTCCTGCCCCACAGAACAGAGACGTACACACTGTGGGAACCAGGCTGTGGGAAAGCTGCTTCTGGAGACGTCCATGGAGGTGGGGTAGGGTGTGATCTTTAAATGTGGAGGCAAACTCTCGGAGCTGTTGACAGAAGGGAGCTCTGGAAAATGACTAGTTTTGATCTGAGGTAGAGGGACAGCCTCGGAGTTATTACAGTGCCCTGGCTGCAAAATCCCCACAAACCGGTTTTGAGAATCACAGAGTAGCAGGATCTGAGCATAGCATAGAGAGGTTCTGTGTTTAGTCCCAGAGGTCAATTCTGAAACACTGCCACCCAGTGGATGATGCACAAATTGACTGTCACACAACCACAAAAGAATAAAGAGATTAAAACACAACTCACAGTGGAACACAGGGAACTGCAATACCCTCCCTACTGGGAAACAGGAGTGCCAAGCAGAACAATAACAGAAGTGAATGACAATTCTATTTTTTTCCTTTTTTTTTCTTTTTTTAATTTTATTTTCATTTTTGCATATTTTAATTAAAAAACTATTTTTTCTTTCCTCCTAAATTGATTTTACCTTTTTAATTATTACATTTTTGTTTGTAACGAGTATTATTACTACTACTGTTTTACCTTTTTGGGAAAAAAAACCCAAGTGTCAGTTTGTTTTCCCATTATTTTACTTTGGGATTAGAGTTCTACATTCTACTTTCATCTTTCCTTTAGCAAATTTTACTCTATCTCAACTCTACCTTTATGCCAACACTTTCCTCCTAACTTTCCACATTTTGTTGTCATGTTTTCTCTTTCCCTTTTCCAACATTAAATTCTCCCTATTCTTTCTCTTTACCTGGTTAAAATTTCACCCCCCTTATGTATCTAATTTCAAATCCCCTACTCCAAGTCCATAAAAACCTCTCTCTTCTTGACCTCACTATCCAAAAAGTTGTTTTTCTCTATGTCCTTTTGTTGCTGTTTGCCTGATCGGTGATTATATCGATTTTTTCTACTTTTTGGTGAGATTATTTTAGCTTATTCTACTTGTTTTATTTTGCTTTTGGTTTGCTTTGTTTTGATTTGTTTTTTACCTCTCTTTTCCCTCCCTTCCCTTGATACCAGTTGTTATTTGTAGTTTGTATTAATCTCCAGGTACTGGTTGCCAGCATTTCTTGGGAATAGTGACTGTTCTATTGGAGTTTTCTCCTGACATCTATATTTTGTTCCCCTTTTCTCTTATCCTCTTTCTTTTCTCTCTGACTTCTTTTCTTTTTCTCTTTTCTTCTTTTCCTTTTTTATTTCATCTTATTTTATTTTTTTATTCATTTATTTATTTTTTTCTCTCTCAATTTGATTTTGCCACTTCTTTCTTTTCTTTTTTTCTCATTTTCCTCTCCTTCTTTCTCTACTTACCCCTAATTTGCCTTTCATTGGTGGTCACCTTATTTGTGACTATTAACATTGTGAATACATTTCTGTTCATTGCCTTGTGTGTTGTACCTGGTTATGTTGTAATTTGTGCCTTTGAATCAACATAGGAGAGAGAACTACATAACCAGACACCCGGAGAAGAAAGACCATGGGCAGAAGAAGAAACAGCCTGCATACAACAGAAAGGCAGGCATTACCAGAAAGGGAAGTAAGTGAAATAGAAGCAAAAATAAGCCTGCCAGAGAAAGAGTTCAGAGAAATGATCATAAAGTGGATGAAAAGAATGGAAGACAAAATCAACAATGTGAGTAAGAGCCAAAAGGACATGAAGAAGACCCAAAAGGAAATGAAGAAGCAAGAAGAAATGCAGAATAATCAAGAAGAAATGAAAAAATGACATCACTGCTATAAAGAAGTCAATAGAAAGCACCAAAAGTAGACTAAAAGAAGCAGAGGACCGAATCAGTGAGCTAGAATACAATTTAGGAAAAAATACCCAAGTACAGCAGCTTCTAGAAAAAAAAAATAAAAAGCAAGAGGAGAGCTTAAGGGAACTTTGGGATAACACAGAAAAACAACATCCACATAATTGGGGTTCCAGAAAGGGTAGAAACTGAGCAAGGAGAAATAATGACAGAAAATTTTCCCAATATAGGAAAGAAAAAACCCGCACAAATCCAAGAAGTTCACAAAGTCCCAAGCAAAATGATCCCCAAAAAACTGATGCCAAGTCACTTTATAATTAAATTGGCAAACACCAAAGACAAAGTAAGAATCTTAAAAGTAGCCAGAGAGAAACAGAAAGTTACCAACAAAGGAACCCCCATCAGACTAGCTACTGATATCTCAACAGAAACTCATCAGGCCACAAGGGAAGGGAATGAAATATACAAAGTTATGCAAAGAAAGGGTCTGAATCCAAGAATACTATACCCGGCAAGGCTTTCAATCAAAATTGAAGGTGAAATCACTAGCTTCACAGACAAAAAAGGACTAAGGGAATATATTACCACCAACCCAGCAATGCAAGAAATGTTAAAGGGTCTGATGTAATAAAAAGAAATAGGAAGCGAAGAAGGAACTCTGGGGTAAAGACTAAACATAGTGACAGATAAGTACCTATCAATAATAAAATTGAATGTAAACGGATTAAATGCTCCAACCAAAAACATAGGCTAACCGATTGGATAAGTAAACATGATTCTTATATTTGCTGTCTACAAGAAACCTACTTTAGGAAAAGAGATGCACACAGATTGAGGGTGAAGGAATGGAAGATAATAATTCAGGCAAATGGAAATGAAAAAAAGATGGGGTTGCAATACTTATATCAGAAAAATTAGATCTCAAAGTGAAGGACATAAAAAGAGATAAAAAAGGTCAGTTCATAATACTAAAGGAACAATCCAACAAGAAGATATAACTCTGGTAAACATATACGCACCCAATATAGGAGCACCTAAATACATTAAAAAAAACTCCTAGAGGATATTAAGGGAGAAATTTAGAGCAATACAATCATAGTAGGAGACTTTAATACCCCACTGTCACCACTGGACAAATCCTCTAAACAAAAATCAGCAAAGAAACATCAATCTTAAATGACTCACTATACCAGATGTAATTAATTGACATCTTCAAAACATTTCACCCTAAAGCCACAGAATATACATTCTTCTCCAGTGCACATGGGTAATTTTCAAAGATAGATGATATGTTGTGTCAGAAGAAAAGTCTCTTCAAATTCAGGAAGATAGAATTCATATCAAGCATTTTCTGAGAACACAGTGGCATAAAACTGGAAATCAACTATAATAAAAACAATAGAAAGAAATCAAACACATGGAGACTAAACAGCATGACATTAAACAATGACTGGGTGACCAAGGAGATCAAGGAAGAAATAAAAAACATCATGGCAACAAATGATAATGACAACACAACAATACAAAATTTATGGGGCACAGTGAAAGCAGTCTTGAGAGGGAAGTTCATAGCCCTACAAGCCTACTGAAAAAAAAACAACAACCAGGAAACAATGGTAATAAATTACCTAACCCTACAACTCAAAGAGCTATAAAGAGAGCAACAAGAAAACCCCAGTGTAAGCAGAAGGAAGGAATTAGTAAAGATCAGAGCTGAGATAAACAACATGGAGACCAAAGAAACAATTCAAAAGATCAACAAAACCAAGAGCTGGTTCTTTGAAAGGATAAATGAGATTGATGGACCTGTAGCCAGGTTCACCAAGAAGCAAAGAGAGAAGACCCAAATAAATAAAATCAGAAATGAAAAAGGAGAAATAACACATACTCTGAAGAAATATAAAGGATAGTTAAAAAATACTATGAACAACTCTATTCCAACAAATTGGACAACCTGCAAGACATGGACATATTCCTAGAAAAATATAACCTTCCAAAACTCAATCAGGAAGAATCTATACATGTCAATAGTCCAATAACTATGGAAGAAATTGAATCAGTCATCAAAAAGCTTCCAGCAATAAAAGCCTGGGACTAGATGGCTACACAGAAGAGTTCTACCAAACATTCAAGGAAGAATTAAAACGTATCCTCCTCAGACTATTCAAAAATATTGAAGATGAAGGAACACTTCCAAACACCTACTATGAAGTCAGCATCACCCTAATACCAAAACCAGATAAAGACAACACAATGGAAGAGAATTAGAGGCCAATATCTCTCATGAACATAGATGCCAAAATCCTCAACAAAATTCTAGCAAATCAGATCCAGCAGTACACCCAGAAAGATCATACACCATGACCAAGTAGGGTTCATCCCAGGAATGCAAGGATGGTACAATATCTGCAAATCAATAAACGTGATTCATCGCATAAACAAATTGAGAGATAAAAATCACATAGTCATATCAATTGATGCAGAAAAAGCATTTGACAAAATCCAATACTCTTTTTTGATAAAAACTCTCAAAGTGGGAATATAAGGATCATACCTTAACATCATAAAAGCCTAATATGATAAACCACAGCTAACATCATACTCAATAGGCAAAAATTAAAACCATTTCCCCTAAGAACAGGAACAAGACAGGGATACCTACTCTCATCTCTCCTGTTCAACATAGTACTGGATGTATTAGCCATTGCAATTAGACAACAAGAAGGAATAAAATGCATCCAAATATGAAAAGAAGAAGTAAACCTGTCCTTATTTGCACATGACATGATACTGCACATAAAAAACCCAAAAGACTCCATCCCAAAACTAAGTGACTTAATAAATGAATTCTGGAATGTAGCAGGATACAAAATGAATGCCAAGAAATCTGTGGTATTTCTATACACTATTGGTGAAATTACAGAAAGAGAGACTAAAAAAGCAATCCCATTTACCATTGCACGAAAAAAATAAAGATACCTAGGAATAAACCTAACTAAAGAGGTAAAAGACCTAAATGTAGAAAACTACAGGACACTGAGAAAAGAGATAGAGGAAGATGTTAACAGATGGAAGAGCATACCATGCTCATAGATTGGGAGAATCAACATTATGGAAATGTCCATACTACCCAAAGCAATCCTTAGAGTCAATGCCCTACCCATTAAAATATCAATGACATAATTCACAGACCTAGAAAGAATTCTTCATAGATTCATCTGGAATAAAAAATACCACGAATAGCCCCAGTATTTCTGAGAAAGAAGAATAAAGTAGGTGGGATCTCAATACCAGATTTCAAGCTATATTACAAAACCACTGTTCTCAAAACAGCCTGGTATTGGCACAAGAACAGACATATAAACCAATGGAATAGAATAGAGAACCCAGATATCCACCCAAACCACTATGCTCAACTAATATTTAACAAAGGAGCCATAAACATACAATGGAGCCAAGATAGCCTCTTCAACAAATGGTGTTGGGAAAATTGGACAGATACATGCAAAAAAATGAAACTGGACCACCAACTTACACCAAATACAAAAATAAACCCAAAATGGATACAGCACTTAAACATTAAACGGGAAACCATAAAAATATTAGAGGAATCCACAGGCAGCAAAATTTCAGACATATGCCGAAAGAACTTCTTCAGTGATTCTCCTCCAAAAGCAATGGAGGCTACAGAAAAAATAAACAGATGGGACTACATCAAAATATAAAGCTTTTACACAGCAAAAGAAACCATCAACAAAACAACAAGAAAGACTACTGTATGGGAGAACATATTTGCAAATGTTATCACTGATAAACGTTTAATCTCCTACATCTATAGCCAACTTATACAACTTAATAAAAGGAAGATAAACAATTCAATAAAAAAATGGGCAAGGACCTAAATAGAACCTTTTCGTATGATGACAGAAGGAAGGCCAAGAGACACTTGAAGACATGTTCAAAGTCACAAATTATCTGGGAGGTGCAAATCAAAATTACAATGCAATACCATCTTACACCTGACAGAATGGCAATCATCAACAAATCAACAAACGACAAGTGTTGGCGAGGATGCGTAGAAAAAGGAACCCTTGTGCACTGTTGGTGGGAATGCAGACTGATGCAGCCACTGTGGAGAACAGTATGGAGTTTCCTCAAAAAAACTAAAAATGGATCTCCCATTTGACACAGCAATCCCACTGTTAGGAATTTATCCTAGGAAATTACAAACACCAATTAGAAAGGATTTATGCACCCCTATGTTCATAGCAGCACCATTTACAATAGCTACAATTTGGAAA
This sequence comes from Lasiurus cinereus, assembly GCA_011751065.1. NCBI lineage: Eukaryota > Metazoa > Chordata > Mammalia > Chiroptera > Vespertilionidae > Lasiurus > Lasiurus cinereus. The sequence goes on along the minus strand of JAAGEH010000029.1, from coordinate 20,072,003 downwards.
CAGCCTAGGTGCCTGTTAGCAGATGAGTGGATCAGAAAACAGTGGTTCATCTACACAATGGAATTCTATGCTGCCATTAAAAAGAAGGAACTCTTACCATTTGCAGCAACCTGGATGGAACTGGAGTGCCTTATGCTTAGTGAAATAAGCCAGTCAATGAAGGAGAAGCACCACATGATCTCTCATTTGTGGATAATAAAGAACATTGTAAACTGATGAACAAACGATAGATACAGAGGCAGTAAAGCATCAAACAGACTGTCAAATTACAGCAGGAAGATTAAGGAGAGGTGGGGTAGATAAGAGATCATTCAAAGGACTTGTATGCATGCATATAAGCATAACCAATGAACATAGACACTTGGGGTTTGGGGTATGCCTGGGAGGGGGTGGAATGGGAAGATATGTATACATGTAACACAATAAAAAAATTAAACTTAAAGTTATCAAGATTGCATTAAAAATTTTACCAAATTCTCCATTATAAAAAGGGAGGTGGAGAGTAGGATAATATCATGTAAGGAAAAATATCTGGTAAGTAAATTACATCTAGAAAATTTTCACTTTAGAAAATTAATTTCCATTTGTAATACTAACAGCAAGACACCCATGAAAAATACACATGGTGTCAAAATAAGCCAAAGGAAAAGTATGTAGGCAAAATTAAAAAGGACCCAAAATCAATTTTATGGAAAAAGATTCCTTTATTAACTCTTGGTTGAGAATTTGTTTATATACTGTCAGAAAACAACTCCAAGACCAAGTGGACTCCTGCAACAGAGAGGAACTGACAGGTCTGCACCAACCATGAAGGCAAGAGGAGAAACCATCCAGAGACGGAAGACGCGAACAACGCCTTGCCATGCGAGCAATCAGCAGCAGTGCATCGCTACAGGATGCCTAGGACCAAACTAGAGAGGGTCAGACTGGCATTGCCACCATTTGTCCACTATCCAGATACCAATGATGACATGTACACCTAAGGAACCGTTTGACATTGAAACTGGGACTCAAACATTTTTCTTTTGCTGTTGTGGGTTTATTTCTAGCCTACAGGGGCAAGATGTTTTTAAAGACAAGAATCAGGGGGTGAGGCGGAAGCAGATGAAGAGGAAAAGAAACCATGAACAGACTGTCTTGCTACAGTGGGAAGGCAGGGGAGGTTAGGGGAGAGGGACCTGTAGGAGATCAATCGAAGGACTTGTATGCATGTGTGTGTAGGCATAGCCAGTGGATACAGGGCAATGGGGGAAGCGGGGGTGGGGAGATGGATGAGGGCATGTACTGGGGGGTAGGGGAGCAATAGGTAAAAAAAAATAATCAATTAATTAAAAATTAAAAACTTTGATGCATCAAATGACACTATAAAATGTTAAGACAAGCCATAAATTGGGAGATAATTTTTGCAAATCATTATATCTGATAAGAGGCTTATATCCAAAATGTATAGAATCTTACAACCTAATACTAAAAAGACAGTCCAAGTAAAAATGGGCAAAAGCTTTGTTAGACATTTCTCCAAAAAAGATATACAAATGGCCAATAGTGCAAAAGATGCTTGATTTCATTAGAAAAATGGAAATCAAAATCACTATGATTATGATCACCTCCAAGTCCCCTATTAGTATGGTCATAATAGAAAGGTAGACAATAACAAGTGTTGAAAAGGATGTAGGAAAATCTGAACTCTCATATTTATGGTGAGAATATAAAATGCTAAAGCTATTTTGAATAGTTTGGAAGTTTCTCAAAAAGTTAAACATAGTATTACTGTATGAACCAGTGGTTCCACTCCTAGCTATATGCCCAGGATAAATGAAAACAAATATGTACACAAAAGCTTGCATATGAATTTTCATAACAGCATTATTTATAACTGACAAAACATGGAAACAACTCAAATATCCATCAATAAACAATCTAGTATTTTGGTGCAATATAATATTACTTAGCCATAAAAACGAATGAAATGATAATATTTGCTGCAACAGAGAAGAAACTGAAAACATGTCCAGTGAAAGAAGTCAGATATAAAATGGCATATATTACATGATTCCATTAATATGAAATATCTAGGATAGGCAAATCTATAGATGGAAAATAAATTAGTGGTTGCCAGGGAACAGTGGGTGTGGAGTTGTGGAGGTGGTTGTACAACATTGTGAATATACTAAAAACCATTGAATTGTACACTTTGAAAAGATTAAAATGCTGACTTTTATGTTATTAATTTTATCTAAGTGAAAAAATTTCAATGATTTTATGAATATCACAATAGAAAAAAGTCAAGCATTAAAATATTTCATTAACTATTATTTTGGATATATAACAAACTACAATAATCTTTGAAGAAAATTTTATTAAGATAAATCCAGTAAATTTTCATGTATACACATATAATCTGAACTGCCCTTCTGAAAGAAACATTTTCATTTCTTTTAAAATGAAATTACAATTTTATTTTTTTCCAAACTAAAACTAAAGTCACATTGGGAAAAGATAATTCTAACTCCTCAGCATTACATAAAAATAGTCCACCTTCTTCATAAAAGCAACTTAGAGAACCACATACCATTTTTCTTTTGAGATCTCTCCACTCAATGAAATTATCAGATATGGAAGTAAAATTCAAAGATTTAACATATAACTTACCCAGAAGGAATTTTACTGGCAAAGTTTCAAACATGTTTTTTCTTTATATTCCCCTATTGTAATCACAAGATTTATAAAGTTTTTATGTTAGGAAATTTGTGGCTAATGATCAGTATGAATATATTCTGAAATTCAGTTAATGCTAAAGAAAAACCACATTTATAAAATATTTGATAAAAATATTTATCTCTATTAACATTAGAACATTAAGGTACATATAACCAAATTATGAAACTACATAGGGCAGCTTTAAACAATACTCTGAGATGCTTCTTTTTTAACATCTTCTTTTTCAGCTACTTCTTTTTCAACTTCAGCCTTATTTTCCTTTTCCTTTCTATTGTTCCCATTTCCTTTTCCATTTTCCTCCTCTTTTCCTCCACCCACTTTTTCAACTTCTTCTTTCTCTCTTCCATTTTTCTCATTTCCACCTTCATCATCATTCCCATCTTCACCCTCTTTTCCATCTTCATCACCTTTCTCATCTTCATCATGTTTTTTATCTCCTTCCTCTTTTCTGTCTTCTTGTTTTTCATCTTCACCTTTATCTTTTTCATTTTCACATACTTTGCCACCTTCTACTTTCCCCTTCCTATTTTTACCCTCTTTTTCATCTTCTTCCTCTTTGCCATTTTCTTTCCCTTTTCCATCTTCACCCTCTTTTTCATCTCCTTTATCTTTTTGGTCTTCTTCCACTTTTCCATCTTCATCCTCTTTTCCATCTTTTCTTCCCTCTTCTTCCTTGTTTTGGTCTTTTCCATCTCCTTCCTGATCTTCTTTTTCATTTTTCTTTTCTCCTGATGGCACTGCTTCTTTCTTTTCTAATCCTTCTTTTTCAACATCTTCCATTTTTTTTTCTTTTATTTCATCAGGTTTTTTTTCAGGAGCTGGTGCCTATATGTGTAAGAGAAAATAATCACAATTTTATTTATAAATTTAGAATTGTTTCCCCTAAATATTTAAATAAAATTATATATATTTTATGGAAATAACAACACTTCATTTACAAAAAGGTAATGTTCCTGTGGAAAGGCCTCCTAAATCTCACACTACAAGAAAAACATTCTAATAAATAGGATTAACTAAAATATCTTCACACAAACATATACAAACAGACATTTGGCACATAACTTCAGGGCAAAAATTAAAATAAATAATTTCATTAAAATATGAACAAAAAGAATACATATTTTAAAATGACATATTTTTATCAGCCGTTCTCAGTGAGTAGCATACATGTAAACAAAAATACATTCCTTAAAAAATAATGTTTTGTTTCTATAATAATGAGATTTAGATTTTTTTTTTACCTTATATCATAGGATCACTTATAAAAATATGTTCCCTCTATGTCTAGGTTTGGTTTGTAGATTTGGCACTTTATCCAATTTTCAATGTTTTACTAATATCTAAAAATGTGGTATGCATTAAATATGCAACACAAGAGCTACTAGAAACATTAACATAATAATTTGTCTTGTAATCTGCATGGGAGCAAAGAATGGTGATCTGGGAAACTGATTTACAAATAATGCATGTGCTGACAAAAGGAATAGAAAATTAGCTTGCATTTAATAAGAGAGTTGTTATATTACTGAATCATGATCATTGTTCTATTAATAGCAATGCTAGCTGGAGCCGGATTGTCTCAGTGGATAGAGCGTCGATCTGCGGACTGAAAGGTCCCAGGTTCGATTCCAGTGAAGGGCATGTACCTTGATTGTGGGCACGTCCCCAGTAGGGGGTGTGCAAGAGTCAGCTGATCGATGTCTCTCTCTCATCGATGTTTCTGGCTCTCTGTCCCTCTCTCTTCCTCTCTGTAAAAAATCAATAAAATATATATAAAAAATAGCAATGCTAAGCCACTGCTCCCACTATCCATGCCTTTAAATCTCACATTTAAATTCATTTTCTTCATTTTCCCCTAGATACCATTGTACTACTTGCTATAGATTGAATGGTTGTATCCCCCAAAATTCATATGATAAAAATCTAATCCACCATGTGATGGCATTTGGAGATAGGTCTTATGGGAGGTGATTAGGTTATCATTGTTTGTATAAAAGGGTCCCTAGAGAGCTATCTGATCATCCTATCTATCATGTCAGGACATAGAGAAAAGACTGCCACCTAAAAATCAGGAAGCAGGTCCTCACCAGACACCAAAAATGCTGTAGCCTTGATCTTGAACTTCCCAGCTTCCAGACTGTGAAAAACAAATTTCTGTTGTTTATAAACCACCCAGTTTGTGGTATTTTGTTATAGCAACCTGAATGGATTATGACTCTATAGAACCACTACTCAATTAATGTGTCTCAACTTTTTCTTTTAAACTACAAGGCAAATAAGATTTCCTTCAGTCATACCTATTATTAAATTTTAAACAGACAAATCTGTTAATATTGTAATCTATAATTTTGCCTTCTCCATTTTCAGCATTTTCCTTGTATTCTTCTTTAATAACTTTTTGCTTGGTTGCAGCTATTGTGTGGGCACTTTTATCTGTGTTATTTCCCATAATATCATCTTTTTTCATTTTCTGTCCAGTAACACACAATATTAAAAATAAATATAAAATTTACCTGGTGTATTGATTAAATGGCCCAAGTTATTCTACCAGTTGTTGTAAAAATTTATGAAAAATGTTTAAAATACCCATACAAACTTTTTATCAACACAAGTATCACTAGATACATTCACTTTCATTGTAAACTGACACAGTATTAAAAAAGAAGAATTGGGGGGCTGGGTGAAAAAGGTGAAGGGATTAAGAAGTACAAAACATTAATGGGAATGTAAAGTACAACATAGAGAATATAGTCAATAATATTAAAATTACTATGTATGGTAGCAGGTGGGTATTAAACTTAATGGGGGAAATAACTTCATAAATTATACAAATGTCTACTGAGCTATATACACGAAACTAATATAACATAGAATGTCAACTATAACTGAAAATTAAAATTAAAAAAATAAATCCCTTTATATATATTAAAAATGAATAATGATCTTCTGGTACAAATCAAATAAATTTTATTTTCAATGTGAAACAACAAGTTAAATGATGAACACTCAGGGCCAACTGCAAGCATCAGGTTAAATGTAATGTAGAAATACTAGTGAGATAATCAATTTAGACATATTTGAAAGAGATCATCTGGGGACAAAGGAGATTCAATTTTTATGTCTACAAGTTTTTAGAAAAACTTGAATCATGATTGCTTTACCAAGAAAGCTCTTTGCCTAAGTATGTATATAGTAGAAAGAGCACTGGGTAAAGGGGCCAGAAAAATCTGTGTTTGAATTCTGGATCCACTACTTACTTTTTGACCTTGGGCAAAAGCATAGATTTCTGAGCTTATTCATTCATATGTAAAATAAAGTCATGTCACCTACCTCATAGGGATGTTATAAGGAGGAAATGATAAAATATATGTGAAATTGTTTTAGAAACTGTAAAATACAATATAGACAGGATTTTACTATTTTAACATTGAAATCTAGAGCCAATGAGTGTAAAGTATTTTAAAGTCTATGATTAAATGGTACTTGTTTTATTCTAGCAATATCTTATATTTTTAAAGGAAATAGTGTTAGCTATTTTCATAATCTATAAATTAAGTAACTAATTTTAGACAATAGTGACCTTCAAATGTGAAATAAAAAAAGAAAATTTTTCTTCTATTGTCACTATTATTATTAAAACTTCACTTGTTTTAGTTTTAACAATATTGTTAAATCAATAATGTCAAAGCATTTTACAAATATGACTACAATACACTTTCTTCAACTATAAAACAACACTCTAATATTCTCATAGTCTTAAACTTTTATTACTTTAACAATTCAACCAATCTTTAATCAATGATATCTCAATAGAACAGTTAACAAAGTAAATAAAATTGAATTATATTCACATACAGATAGACAAATATAAGTAAAATGGAGGTAAGTGAAGTTAATATTGAGGTTATTCTGTCCAGTGCCTTTAGCCACAACATTAGGGTATAGAAGCCTATATTAAATCAACTGTGTCCATTTAAAAATAAGGTACCTGAAAGCACTTTGCAAGGTGAAAATTATTATCAAATATTAGTTACTACAACAAGTAACCAAAGTTACTTTGGTTACTATAGTTTACACCTTTTGTTTTTCCAGGAATAAAGGTATTGTAACTATATGATATCAAAGGCATATACATTTTATGAGTCTACCAAACTAAAATTTTGTTTTGTCTTTTCCTAATGAAACTTCCAAAGCACAGTGGACAATCACATTCACACAACATGAACAAATATTCCTTACTCAAAGTGATTACACGTGCATATGGTATAATGTAATATATTATTAACTGAACAGAAAACAAAGAAAACAAAATGATCAGCTGTATGCTTTTCCAAAAATTTATTTCTGAAGAAAAGTAATTTTTCCTCAACATTACATGTTGAATATTTACCCTTGGAGTTGATGTTCTTTTTGGTGTCAACTCTGGTATAATGGGCACAGGCATCTGCAGAAAAACACACACACACAAAAAAAACACAAGTCATGGACTGGGGTGAGGGATGGGGATGGAAGAAATCAGAATTAAAGAATGATCACTAACAATAAAATCCAATTTCTTAATTTAAAAAAAATTGGGAGAGTTCAAACTGAACACCAGAGAAAATTCCTTAGTGTGAGAGTTTTTTCTTAAAACATTAAAAATAAATCTTGTATTAAATATAGTATTGCCCAGGATTGCCTGAATTTTAAAATTATATTTTATAATATGTGGGCAGCTTTTTAAAAAGACTACTTACAGCAGACAGTCTGGCTGATCTTCTCTTTGGCTATGAGTGAAAAAAATTATCAGTTATGAGAATTATGGATAAACAAAATTAGAATTATTTATATTGTAGAGAAAATACATAAATATTGTAATTACAGAAGCAGTTATGAAGTTGATTATAAAATGTCATAGTAGAAATATATATGTTTTGATTTCTCCCTCCTCTAGAGTCTTCATATAGCTAAGGAGGGGAAATCCCAAATTAAACTTCAATTGCTAGGCTAAATGAACACAACCACTAGTAACAAGGAGCGTATTTAGAAATGACAATATAGCCCCTTCTTGTAAACTGACAAAGCAATTCTTTTGCTTAAAAGGAAGAAGGTCCCTCCAGATATTGACCGTACAATAATGTTGTAAATCCCAAGAAGTTTGGAGTTTTCAATACCTACTATATTTTTGAGGGACTTCACTGATATTCCATATGTACTCAGGTGGTAAAATATACTAACAGCATCTATTTTGTTAGCTGCTTATTAGCCTCAAGTTTCAAAACGAGTGTGTTTTTTGATAAATTCGAAAACTAAAGAAACTCACCTCCTGCCTCATATCACCTCGACCTGCAGCCTATACAGAGGAGAAAACCATACAGAAATAAGGTCATTGATATAAACATGTAGATGAGAAAATATTACCTATGGATTACAGTTGCAACATAACCACTTATGATTTTTTTTCCTGAATTTCTGCTCAAGTAGCTGCGTGTTATTTCCTAGTAGAATGCTACGTACTTCTGTGCATTAATGTGCAAATGTGCACCAAGATACAAATGCATTCACAAGACTTAAGTTTACACAAATAATCAATTTCATCTTTTTGTGTATATTTTACCTCCTAAGAATCGAACATTTTAAATTTTAATAACCACCTGCTGTAGCCAGTGTTAAGACCAAAAAAGTGTGGGGGCGGGCAGAATGAAGACGAAGCTTCGTGCAATTTCCCTGTTTTGCCTTATGTTTGAGATGCAATTGTACTTATCTGAACCTCTCTAAAGGCTGGATTATCCTCCCCTCCAAGTTCTGCATACAAGAACTACAACCCCCACAATGCTTTGGAGGGGGGGGTGTCTTTGTTACAACGTCAAGGCGTTATTCTCAGGAGCCAAGCCGCATTTTTAAAATTTCCCGCCACTACCTGCTAGACAAGGTTGCTGTCAGCTCTGTAAAATAGCAAGACCCATTGCACAGGGCTAGAAAAGTGCAGTGGCGTGGATCTCAGAAAGGGGGATGGTGATTAAAAACCATTGCTTCTTGTGCCTGAACAGCGCTCTAGCCTGGGAATTATCAAGCTTTTGCAAGATTCATACCACAGTCCCGGAGCCCTGAGGGATTTCGATTTTATTCCTAGGTTATAGAAACAGGGAAAGCAGATGGATAAGTAGAAATAATATTAAAAAATCACAATGCCTTATATTAGGACAGTGTTTTACAATTTTACCAAGCATGAAATTGCGTTCGATTTCACTTCTAAGGGACCCCTTCTAAAACGAACAAACACCAAGCATACATTTTTTCCTGTCCAAGAGAGGAGCCACAAATTTTGAAGTGAGGGTTTTCAGGAGACCTATAGCCCTTGAGTAGCTCAGATCAATCCTGCATGACTTAAGTGAACAAATGGATGCTATCCCAACTTCTACAGCTGTTTATCGGATGCAGTTCTCTTATCTTTCCACCTTTAGAGGGAGAACTTAGCTCCAGATCTCTCAGCCCTGAAGTTGCTAATTACAGTGGTGAATCTCCACCTTGTCGGGACAGTTTGAAGTCTGCGCCGCCTAATGGCACAGGATTAACATTGCATAGCCATCTGGTATGACAAGAAGTGGAGGAGGGAAGGGGAAAAATGGAAATAGAAAAACGGGAAGAACAAAGGCAAATATGGGAGAAAGCCATGGCTTTCGTACTCCCACACAGGACGGTTCCCTGAGAAAAAGCTGGAGGCTGAGGAGGACACTGGTGCCTGGAAGCATGGTTGGGAGAAGCGTTCTCCAATAGGGTAAGCAGAGGAAGGGGGGTGGGGTAGGAAGCGACAGCGCAGGCTATGGCTGTTTGTAATTCAGCATGGAGACACTTCTTAAGCAATTCTTTCCCTTAAACAAAACAAGTCAAAAGTGAACTACTAGTTGCATGCGAGACGAGCCTAAACGTTACACCGACCATTCTTTGCCTTTCCCTCCCCTTCCATTCAGTACATCACAAAATTGAACTAGAAGCCGAAATGTATTTTTTTTTAATTTCTGCCAATTAGGAAATATGTACTTCAGTAGCTAATCCACCTTATATCTTTCCTTTTAACTTACCTTTCTTTTGGGCATTGTTGCAGCTCTCTACAGGAGATTTTAACAGTCAGCAGAAAAAAAGCTGAAAGCAGTCTCCGCTCGACTGCTCCGAAATCAACTGTTTTCAATGAACTAATTGCAGCACGACCTGTACTCGCCTCGCCTCCCCCCTCACCCCCCCAAAAAAAATATCTCTTGTTATTGGCAACCTGAAACACACCAAGATGAAACCGAACTATGTGAATGGTTAGCTGGAGTGGGAGCCAGTTGGAATGACAGGCTGTCAGGCCAATAAGGAGAGGTGAACAGCCCAGGAGGCGTGGTCCACCGACTTCTCTGAGCCCACGTGTGCTACCAGCTTGGACTGCTGGTGGAGTAGAGGAGCGCATGGACTTGGAAGACGCAAAGTACTCAAGCATAAAACTAGTGGGAATGCCGGAGCTGTCTCGATAATTTTTTCCCTCTTTTATGTTGTAATGATAGGCGAAAGTCACTGCAGTTTTTTCTCCACAGTCTCCAAAACCTCCACTTTTACTTCTTCCCGGAGCGGGGTTTGGGAGGTGCTTTTGACAACTGGTTGAGTGTAAGTTCCAGTCTTTCCATTCTGCTTTTGCTGAGACGAACTGAGCGCTCATTCAGAAAGTAGAAAAGAGTGAAGTTGTTTATCTAGTTGTGAGTACTTTCCGCCAAAGCCGAATTGTGGCCCTGACGCAAGGAAAGAGCCAAAATGGCTTGTCTCCTGCGAGTGGAGAGTAGCAACAAAATGGGGAGCTGGAAAAGTAGGAGGTGCCTGAAGGCAGGGACATCTGAAAAGTACTATTATCCCACTTGGGGGGAGTCACCAAGAATTCAGTAGGATCCCACGTGAGGTTTGTAATAACAGATCTATCCAGAGGAAAGGTGCTGATGCAATGTATTTTGAATCCAAAGGGAGATCTACATATGAAAGAATTCTGGACTAGGATTAAGTGGTTAAGGCACTCACCTCTGGCGCAAAATTAAGGATGCACTCCAAATTTAGGAGATTAAAGTGATTGAGGTAAGTCATGCAAGTGCAGAGTGGGATCCTGTCATTGTTTAAATTTTGATATTTTGTCCATCATGGACTCTACATTAATTTACATCTTTAAACTAGTGTATTATATATTTATCTTCATTACTGAGTTTTGGAGAACCTCCTTATATTTTGTGCCTAAGGAGAGGGCTTCCCTAGCCTCATCTGCCTAGTCCTAGCCATTTTAAATGAGTTTCTACTGTAAAAGAGACTTCTTTCTGCCTTTCAAAGTTATTTCCTGAGATCTAAAGGTTGTTGGATTGAGGGAGGGAATTGGCAAATAAGGTACTTGAATATAATTATGAGTAAAACATAGAATATAAGTCTCTGAAGCTCTTTGTCACAGTGCCTTGGTTTGGTTGCTGTAACAGCTGATTGGACTTAAAAGTGCTCCAACAACAGCTCAAATCCCTATTCTGGAAGGTTTTTTTTTTTTTTTAAGGAAATAAACCTTTTGAACATTATTTAAGAGAATTCCATTGTATTCAAGTGGATTAAATAAAATTGGAATTGTGAGTATAAAAACAAATATTCATAGCTGTTACAGAATACCAAACCATCTCTTCAAATTAAAATACAGTCTAACTGCCCAGCCAGTGTGGCTCAGTGGTTGAGCGTTGACCTATGAACCAGGAGGTCACCTTTTGATTCCCAGTCAGGGGCATATGCCCAGGTTGTGTGGCTTGATCCCCAGTGTGGGGAGTGCAGGAGTCAGCCAATCAATGATTCTCTCATCATTGATGTTTCTATCTCTCTCTCTCCCTCTTCCTTCCTCTCTGAAATCAATAAAAATACATTTTAAAAATAAAATAAAATACAGCCTACAAAAAAAAAAAACACATTATTTTTATTTTTACCCATTCTTCTGCAGCACCTATAGTGTGTAATTAAACAGATCAGGTAGTATAAGACTATTTGAGTGCAGCTCAATTTCCCTTCTCCACCTTCATATTGCATTCTAACTTAAGTAGGTAAATCAGAAAGACATTTGAATTCTTTCCTTTGTCCACCATTATTAGGCTAATATCTAGATACCTTAGATGCTTCTTTTTATCTTTACGGTGAAAGCATTAATGGATGAGACAAGCTATGTTTTAATCATTTTATTTTCTAAGAGCTACAAGGTAAGCATAAAAGTTGGGTTCAATATAAGTATTGCCTCATAAGGATAAAGAGAAATATGAAGAACATGAAACACATTTATTCAACAAATATGTAGTTAGCATTATTTTGTGAGTTGGATTTTGTTTTTGTAGGCTAGTCTAAGAAAACATAAAACCCTGTGGCATGAAAACTTGCACTGCGTGGTTTCTGACTTCAATGATTTTTATGTTTGTAGGATAGAGCAAACAGATGCATACATATTTATAAATTGAGGTTGCTTGAAAGTTGTGAAATCTAAGCACAATTTGCTCTGAATTATTGGGTAGATTGTTATATTATATCAAATGCAGAGGTAGGAAAAGTTTGTTCTTATTCCAGGAACAGAATGCCTTGCCCAAAGTGAATTGAAAGAAATGATTATGAGGAGCCTTGGGAGGTAAGACAGCTTGGAGGCAAAGCAAAATGTTGCAGATCAGTGAGCTCTAAGATTCCTGTTAAGTTTGTCAGCAATTTTCTTTTTTAGTCAGTTTTTCTTCCATGCAGTCTACCTGTTGCAACTGTGATTTATGTCTTATCAGAATGCAAAAATAGTCATGCATGCATAAGAAATTTTTTCCGTGTGAAGCATTTCTTTAATTCCTGACCTCCACTCTCCATGTTCTTTTCTACTATTACCCAGGTGGTCTTTTCTACAACTCAACCTGCCCTAGGCTCTTTGCCTTTGCTATATTATTACTATCCACTGAAGTTCCATTCTGTTATATCAAATGTCTACCAAACTGTTCAGGCCCCAGTCAGATATCACCTTTTTGAGAAAAAAAAAAAAAGCCTTCTCCAATAATTTTAGTCCTAAAAGATCCTACCTTGTTATACTATAGAATTTAGATTGTACCACTCATATGACACAAGTAAACTTGATATTTTCCACTACCTCCCCTACAACTCAGTCCTACTTCATATTTAATTGAAATTTTATATACTTACTTTCTCTTGTTTGAATATTTTCTCAGCACATCACACTATATACATCCTATAGAATTTATTGACTTTAAAAATATTTTTCTAAAATTTATAATTATTTTATAGTAAAGTTTTTTACTTTTGTACAATTGTCGAAGTTAGCCTTTTTATTGGTTCATTTTCCCCCCTAAAATTACATTGGCTTGTTTATCTTTTTAGAATATTTTTTAATGATTATGAAGCTTGATTACCAGACACTTCTCTGCAGGAACCTCTAATTTTCACTGGGTATTAAGTATGCCTGCTGCCACACTGAAAATTTATAGGAACATGTCTATTTTAGTAACCATTGAGAAATGACATGGGATGATTTAAAATATTATAGTAGAAAGACACCATTAACATTAACATGCTTGAGACAGAAAATCCAAAAGAAAATATGTTTTTATTAATAAAGAGATGCTAAATAGTTAAGATAAATGAGATCTTAAAATTTTCTGTGTAATTATAGTTTAAAATATATTAATGATGCATCATTAAAAGTTTTTCTATATAAACTGCTTTGCATGCAATGGGATCTCAAAAATACTGATTGATTAATAATAAATATTTTCTTTTCTTATTAAATTAGCTTTAATTTTGGCCTCACTCATTACCATTATTATCCTTATTATATTAATAAAAATAGAAAATATTAAAAAAACTACTTACTATTGTTAGGAAATAATAATGTAAGACTTCTAGCATACAATTAAAATACTGTATTTTAAATATGTAGAGTGTCCCAAAATGTTGTATACTCTAACAGCTGATTCTATTACATTTTGAAAATGAAATGTATTTTAATGAACACTATTTTTATAATTATTCAAACTCTGCATACCCTGTATTTTTAGTTGTTGGTTTTAGAGGGCAAAATAAATGTGTCAATACTGGCTGAATACAGTGAGCCTAATATATCAATGTACTTATTTTTGAGCTTTGTTTAAGATTGATTTGAGGAATTTGCTTAGATTGATGAAAGCAGTTAGCTGAAACTCTGGAAAAACTGTAACCCTGGGACTCAAAGCCTCCCATATTCTATGTTTATTCACAGCAGGCCTGAGACTAATAAAATATTGAATTAATGAGTACCCCTGATATGAAAGATCTGGAAAGTATGTTTCCAATTGCAAAAAGCAAATGGGACTGCTTTCTGGGGGAAAAGGAATATAATACAATTTCACGTTTTTAACTAGAAAATTTTTACCTACTCTTAAAGTAATCATTGAATATAATCCTATTTTAGGCTCTTAGACCTTATAGCTTAGAGGAGACTATTAGTACTTGACAAGTACTTGTCCATATTTTCTTCTTTCTTTTGCCAGAAGAATTTTCAACTTCTAGTAGGTCATCTCATTTACTTGAAGAGTTTCAAAGTTTCTCACTTTAACTATAGATTTCTGGTTCCCTTAACTTCACTAAATTCTTTTTAACTTAATTTGTGTTTTTGTTATGGTTAATATCTATGTTTTAAATGGAACATAAGATTTGTGAAATCTTAAATGTTTTGTAATATTTTATGATCAGCCTTATCATATAGAAGCATAAATATTAGTCCATAATGCTTTCCAGCTCCATCCATGCTGTTGCAAATGGTATGAGTTCCCTCCTTTTTACAGCAGCATAGTATTCCATTGTATAGATGTACTGCAGTTTTCTAATCCACTCATCTGCTGATGGGCATTTAGGCTGTTTACAAATCTCAGCTATGGTAAATTGTGCCACTATGAACATAGGGGTGCATATATCCTTTCTGATTGGTATTTTTAGTTTCTTGGGTTATATTCCTAGAAGTGGAATCACTGGGTCAAATGGGAGTTCCATTTTTAGTTTTTTGAGGAAACTCCATAGAGTTCTCCACAGTGGCTTCACCAGTCTGCATTCTCACCGGAAGTGTATGAGGGTTCCTTTTTCTTTGCATCCTTGCCAGCACTAGTCATTTGTTGATTTGTTGATGATAGCTATTTGACAGGTGTGAGATGGTACCTCATTGTTGTTTTGATTTGCATCCTCAGATGATTAAGGACTCTGAGCATGTTTTCATCTGTCTCTTGGTCTTTCTTATGTCCTCTTTCAAAAAGTATCTAGTTAGGTCCTTTCCCATTTTTTGATTGGGTTTTTTACCTTCCTTTTGTTAAGTTATATGAGTTCCCTGTATATGTTGAAGATTAAACCCTTATCAGAGATAACATTGGCAAATATGTTCTCCCATGCAATGGGCTTTCTTGTTGTTTTGTGTATGGTTTCTTTTGCTGTGCAGAAGCTTTTTATTTTGATGTGGTCCCATTTGTTTATTTTCTTTTTAGTTTCCATTGCCCTAGGAGCTGTATCGGTGAAGATATTGTTTCAACATATGCCTGAGATTTTGCTGCCTTTGGATCCCTCTAATATTTTTATGATTTCCCATCATATGTTTGTCCTTTTTCCATTTTGAGATTGTTTTTGTGTATGGTCTAAGTTGGTGGTCTAGTTTCTTTTCTTGCATGTATCTGTTCTATTTTCCCAGCACCATTTATTGAAGGAAGTGTTTTGACTCCATTATATGCTCTTGCCTTTTTGTCAAATAATAATCATGCATAGTGGTTTGGGTCGATTTCTGGGTTCTCTATTCTATTCCATTGATCTATATGTCTGTTCTTGTGCCAGTACCAGGCAGTTTTGAGAACAGTGGCTTTGTAATACAGCTTTATATCTGGGATTGAGATCCCTTCTACTTTGCTCTTCTTTCTCAGCATTGCTGCAGTTATTCAGGGTCTTATTTTATTCCAAATGAATTTGTGGAAAGTTTGTTCTAGGTTTGTGAAATATGCCGTTGGTATTTTAATGGGGAGTGCATTGAATCTATAGATTGTTTTGGGGTAGTATGGACATTTTAATGTTAATTCTACCAATCCACGAACATGGTATGTTTTTCCATTTGTTTATGTCTTCTTCTATTTCTTTTTTCAGTGTCCTGTATTTTGTGAGTACAGGTATTTTACATTATTAGTTAAGTTTATTTCTAGGTATCTTAATTTTTTTTTTTGGTGCAATGGTAAGTGGGATTTTTTCTTTAATCTCTTTTTCTATAAGTTCACGATTGCTGTATAAATATGCCATATATTTCTTGGCATTAATTTTGTATCCTGCTACATTGCTGAATTCATTTATTAAGTCTAATAATTTTTTATGGAGTCTTTAGGGTTTTCTATGTACAGTATTATGTCATCTGTGAATAATGACAATTTTTTCTTCTTCTTTTTCAATTTGGATGCCTTTTAATTTTTCTTCTTGTCTGATTGGTATGGCTAGCACTTCCAGTGTTGTGTTGAACAGGAGTGTTGAAGCAGGCAGCCCTGTCTTGTTCCTGTTCTTAGGGTAAATAGTTTTAGTTTTTGCCCATTGAGTATGATGTTGGTTGTGGTTTTATTATGTTGAGTTATGATCTCTCCATTCCCATTTTGCTGAACGTTTTTATCAGAAAAGTGTGTTGGACTTTGTCAAATGCCTTTTCTGTATCAATTGATATGATTGTTTGATTTTTGTATCTCAATTTGTTTATGTGATGTATCACGTTTATTGATTTGTGGATATTGTACCAGCCTTGCATTCCTGGAATAAATCTCACTTGGTCATGATGTATGATCTTTCTAATGTAATGCTCGAACTGGTTTGCTAGAATTTTGTTGAGGATTTTAGCATCTATGTTCATCAGTGATATTGGCCTGTATTTCTCTTTGTTTGTGGTGTCTTTACTTGGTTTTGTGATTAGGGTTATGCTGGCTTAATAGAAAGTGTTTGGAAGTGTGCCTTCCTCTTGAATTTTTTGGAAAAATCTGAAAAGGATTTGTTTTAGTTCCTCTTTTTCTTTCCTTTGGGGATATTTTTTTTTCTCCCATTCTTGGCTATAAAGTTTTAATTGTTTCTGTTTCTTAGATCCAACTACTTGGATCCCAAGTTCTACCCAAGTTCTTTTGGGGAGTGGGGTGCTAGAGGTGGGATCTCTCAGGTCTCCTGGTCTTGTTGATCTAGCAGAGTTCCCTACTTGAGCTATTTGGGTTCTCTTAATATAGTTGGATCTTGAATGTTAGTTTCTTATTCAAAGATGAATTATCATCTCCGATGGCAATGTGACTCACCCCAGGCTTCATTGTGCCAGGTGTTTTGGATATGATTGTGGTTCCGAGTCTTTTGGCAAAGTTTGTTTGAGGTCTTGCTGGTATGTTATTAATGTGGGTTTCCAGAATCTACAGTCTGGGAGGAAGGAGTCTCTGGGCTTAAGGCTCAGGTACTGTGACTTTGGCCCGTGTGGTATGACTCCTGCTGTATTACCATCGCTCTGCAACTCACTATGAGGGCCCCAAGCCTGTAACAGTGGGGGTTGGGAGTCTCATAGTCTGTGGTTGAGGCAGTAGGACTCTGGCCAAAGTGTTTTCCCTCTCTGAATCACGAGGGGGTTCAGGATCCAGCAGCTAGGATGTGGGAATCTCGGGGTCTGTGACTGAAACAATGTGACCTTGTCCAGGGAGGCAAGTCCTCAGTAACTCACAAGGCTGTCCAGAGGTAGGCAGCAGGGAAAAGGATGCTGTAGATCCTGCTGAGGGAGCCATGAGCTCTTGGTTGGAAAGGTACACACCCAGTGGCAGCACACAGAGGGGCTCAGGAGCTTTCTATAAGGGTTGTGTGGTCGTGGGGCCCACAGGCTGGATAGGAGCGATTGTAGTATGCCACCGCCCCATGGAGGGAGAAGTCCCAGTTTCTGCTTCAGAAGATGTGCGCCCTTGGTTGGATATGCATGCCCAATGGCTGCTTACAGAGGCACCCTGGAGCCCTCTGCTGAGGCTTAGAGGACTTTAGTGCCAGAGCGGTACTACGGCGGGGACTGGATGCCAGTGGCTGGGGTAGTTCAGAGAAGCACTCAGGGGCCATCTGCGGGGGGCATTGGGCTCAGGGGGCTTGTACACTGGATCAGTGAGACTGCAGTGACCAGAGTTCAGCAGTCAAGGACAGGGAAGTCCGAGTTTTTACTGCCAGGGCCTTGTGCCCTTGGTTGGAAACAAGTGCGCCTAATGGCAGCTCACAGAGGCACCCGGGAGTCGCCTGCTGGGGCGGTGTCATCTGGGGGCCTGTGTGCTCAAACCACGTGACTGTGGTGTCTGTGGGTAGGCAGCCTGGAAGGTGGAAGTCCAGATTTCTATTGCCTGAGTTGTGTGCCCATGTTTTGATATGAGCATGCCCAGCCAGGGCTCAAGGAGGCACCCAAGAGCTGTCTCTCAAGGTGGTGGGGATCAGGAGGTCTATGCTCCAGAAAGGCTGACAACGATGTGGAGGTTGGCATCTGTGGAGTGGGAAGACTTGGTTTTTGCTGCCGGGGCCTTGCGTCCTTGATTGGATTTGCGTGCACCCAATGATGGCTCACAGAGGCACCAGGGAGCCATTTGCCAGGGGGGTGGCACACTCAACATAGCCTTTGCGTTTTGGAACGGCATGACTGAGGTGTCTGTGGGCAGGTAGCCAGGAGGTGGGAAAATCCGAATTTCTACTGCCTGGGGCCTTGTGCACTTGGTTGGGTTCTCTCGAGGCCTGTGCTGGCAAGCTCATGCACTCAGAGGGGCTGCGTGCTGAGGCGGAGTGACCCAGGTGTCTATGGGCAGATATCCAGGAAAGGGGAATTTAGAATTTCTACTGCAGGGGCAGTGATCCCTTGTTTGGATAGGAGCATGCCCAGTGGTGCCACCCAAAGTGGCTTGTGGGGTGGTGAGCTCAGGAGGCCTGTGTGCTTCAAAAGTGAGACTGTGGCACTGGAAAAGCACTACTGTGGTGTCCAGAGGTCAGCCTCTGGGGAAGGGGGAAGTCGCACTTACTGCTGCTGGAGTGTGCGCCTTTGGAAGTGGAGGTTCTAGGGTCTGCAGGTCTGTGGGTAGGGCAGCAGGATTTTGGCTGGAGTGGCTGCAGAGTCACAAGCAGTGTCCAAGGCCTGTCTGGGTGGTGGTGTTGAGTTCCTAGAAGAGGCCGCTCTCCCCTTCAAGATGGTGTGGGATCTGTGCCTGAACCCCTCAGCCCAGGGAGTCCTGGCAGTGGTGGTAGATGTTCCCTGTCCAAGAGAGCCTAGTCTGACAGCTGCTGCTATTCCTGCCAGATTTAACTATCCCTCACTCACGCTCACACACACCACACACATCCACACATTTTCCTTTCACCCCCTCACTCACTCACACCCTGTCCCTCACTTCTGTCCTGCCCGAAGTCATCTTTCTTTATGACATCTTGATTCTGTTTCTTTTAGAAGAACTTAACCATTTCAAAATTATAAAAATAACCACCCATCATTCCATTTAGAAATTATATAGTTTACTTTTTATAGTTAAATATTTTAAGTCCTCTGGACTTTTATTTCTTTAAGGCACAAGCTTTAATCTTTTTCTAAAAATGAGTCAGTTGTCTCTGATAAATCTAATCATATAAAGGGTGAAGTTGAGGCCTAAAGAAATGAAACAACTCACCTAGTACAAGTATTTCTAAATAATTTATTAGTAAAGTTGAGAATAGAAATCAGGTTTCCTACTTAAACCTTTTCCAGCAAATTGCACCGAGTCATTGTGACCTTCTCTGTTTAATTAAGTACTTTCCTGGCTTGACAATACTCTGATTTAGTCTAACACAGTAGAAATTGAATGAAAAAGCTTTTTAATTATAAACAATTATCTGCTTGCTACCAGGAAAGTGTGAATTAAAAAATGATTTATTTCCTTTATAGGAACATCTATATCAGAAATTTCGGGGAAAGAGACGTGCTGTGTTTTAGACTGGTGCTTGGCATAATTTGGAAAAGTAATGATTACAATGTTATCATGAAAGGGATTAAGGTGAGAATAGGAGCAAGATAAGAAGGGCAACTGGATTTTATATTTTTCACTTGGATCAGACCTTCAAAGAGTCACCACTTGGAGATTATTAGTAAGATATCCCCTATTTTTCTCCAGATTAAATTAATAACAACAACTACCATTTATTGGAAACTTACTATGTTTCAGGTACTATTTAGGCTCTATATGAATTATCTCTGGTCTTCAGTTTACAGTGATAATTACAGCTAGTAATTGTTGAGCCAGAATTCAAACTCATGAAAGCTTGGCTCTAGAGTATGTGCTTTTAAAAGGCGGAAGATTTATGCGATCTGAAAAGAAACCAGAGTATTGGAGTATGTGCTTTTAAAATCACATTTCAGTTCTTCCAACATGTAATGAACATAAAAATACTTTTTTATTTTATCCAGTAATTCTGCTTTTTAATTTTAGTTCAGAAATCTATTATTACAAGTAAACAAAATTAAAAGTGCTAATATAATTAATTAGATAAAGAATTATGTTTGACTTCCTGTCTTGCAGTTTTATATTTTCAGTTTTCCCTGGACAGACAAGATGTTATCTTGCCTCCAACTGTGATACTAGATCTATGCTTATAAATATAATTATTGTGACCAAAATTATAATTCACATTTATTCACACCATAAATATCCATTGAGAATTTCCCAGGGTGGCCTAGCTATTGCATTAGGCATTGAGAATACAAAGATATGACTCTGGTTTTTAAGGAACTCATAATCTAGTACAGAGGTAGGAGTGCTTAATAAAATTACAATGAAATCTGAGATGTGCAAAATAGTATAGGAATCAGAGTAAGAAGCAACTAACACTGTCTGAAAATAAGGAGGTCAGGAAAGATTTTACTGACAAAACAAAAGAAGAGAAATGGGCATTTCAAGTAAAGAATTATGAATAATTATAGATACTTTTATTCATTCTAAAGAAGTAATAGTTGTTAAAATACCAACTTATGCTAGTTATTTATTTTTGTAATAGACATAATAACAAATATATATGTATTAGAACACTTGCCAATTTATCCATTTATCCCCCCTCCTCAAATTATCTTGTGGAGCACCTGTGGTTGTATGTTCACACTTTGAGAAGAAGCATTCTTTTATTAGAGGCACTGGCAATGTTCCTAGATCTCAGTGCAACTGCCTGATTTTTTTTAATGTAATTGGGCAATTCAATGAACATCTGGTATTATGTATTTATCAGGCAGTGCTGAATAGATAAAAGTAGAACTCTGCCTTGAATAGAGACAGGTAAACCTGCGCAAAGAACTGTGCTGGAATTGAGGAGGAATATGATAGTGCACAGTCAAAATAGAAAATTTGATATTGACCAGCCGCCACTTTAGGTAACTGGTATGAAACAGCCCGCTGATTTGTGGAAAAGGTCAGCCTCCTTGCATAATATGTGAACTTGACAAGACTAGCAAACCTATGACATGTATACCATATAATTGACATGATTTAATTTCCACTGACATGAAAAATTAAAACTATTATATTTTAATTTAATACATTTGATTTTGTTTTTGTTGTGAATTCCCTTCAATATTTAAATTAAAAAAATAAAAATAAAAAGTGAGATACCATCTCACAACTGTCAGAATGCCTATCATCAACAAATCAACAAAGGACAAATGCTGGCGAGGATGTGGAGAAAAGGGAACCCTCATACACCGCTAGTGGCAATGCAAACTGGTACAACCTCTGTGGAAAACAGTATGGAGTTTCCTCAAAAAACTAAAAATGGAATTGTCATCTGACCCAGTATCCCACTCCTAGGAATATATCCCAAGAAATCAGAACCACCAATCAGAAAAAAACAAACATGCATTCCTATGTTCATAGCAGCACAATTTACAATTTCTAAGATTTGCAAGCATATTATCCATAAATATCAATTGAGCAAAATACCCATTAGCTGATGACTTAAAACACTGTGGAACATCTATAGGGTGGAATGCTATGCTACTGTAAAAAATAAAGAACTTTTACCGTTTGCAATGGCATGGATGGACCTGGAGAGTGTTATGCTAAGCAAAATAAGCCACTCAGAGAAGAATAAATATCACATGATCTCACTCATTTGTGAAATATAATGAACAGTATAAACTGATAAACAGACCATCAAACCTCAGAGGGAAGGCAGGGGAGGATGGGAGGTGATGGGATAAGAGATCAACCAAAGAACTTGTGTGTGTATAGGCATGATCAATGGACACAGACAATGGTGGGAGGGGGATGAAGGCCAGGGCTTGCGATTGGGGGCAGGTTGGGAAAGGACTGTGAGGAGAAAACGAACATATGTAATACTTTCAACAATAAAACATTTTAAAATAATAAAAAGTGAAAGAAGAAAAAAAGGTTGTGATTTAAGTTCAATTGCCATCAAAATTGTTTTATTGTATATGATGAAAATGCAAATACTTGTTTGCTTTCAATGAGTACCAAAAAAATGAATATAAATGATGAATCTATGAATAGATTTACCTCTGGCAAATAAGAATGGCACTAAAAAATAAAAATAAAAATAAGCGGTGTTGCCTGGCCAGAGTGACTCAGTTGATTTAGCATCATTCCATGCACTGAAAGGTTGCTGGTTCAATTCCCATTCAGAGTACATACCTGGGTGTTGAGGGTTTAATCCCCAGTTGGAGAACATAGGGAAGGCAACAAATCAATGTTTCTCTCTCACATCAATGTTTCTATCCCGATCTCTCTCCTTTTCTTTCTCTAAGCATGTCTTCAGGTGAGGACTTAAAAAAAAAGCATAAAGTTTATACATATTACAAAACTTGTCTAATACAAACATAGCAATTGACTAAATATTGAACTTTAGCCTGTTACAAATCATGTTATATGCTGTACTGCCATTTCTAAATTGTGTTGTGTTCTTTGGTTACAAGGACTTAGTACAACCTACTTAGAACCTTCACAATTATTTGAATACAATCATTTGATATCATATTAAATTTGAATGTTGCAATGAGTTTTGGATTTACTATTTGTCTTCATTAATAGTTTACATTTGTTATGACCATCCTCTACATTTCATAATTAAGCTTATTTTGTTTTTTAATTAAAATTTTTTATTGTTGATGCTATTACAGACATCTCTCATTTCCCACCCCTTTGCTCACCCTCACCTAGATCCCTTCCCCTCTCTCTTGGTCCTTTTTACACTATTTTAATTAAGCAATGTTATTGAGATATAATTCACATACTATAAAATTCACTCATTTAAAGTATACACTCAAGGAATTTTGAATATTCAGAGTTGTGAAACCATCATCACAATCTATTTATAATATTTGAATCACTCGAAAAAGAACACACATTTACCCATTAGAAGTCATTCCCCATTTTCTCCTAACCACCACCCCAAGTGATATGCACATTTAACACAATGCCTAAATTCATGTGAAAATTAAAGGGAATTAGAACAACTAAAGCAATCTTAGAAAAGAAAAATAACATTAGAGAACTCAGAGTTTCCAATTTCAAAAAATATTGCAGAGCAATATTAATTAAGATCATGGCATAAGGATAAACGCAAATTATTGGAAATGAATTGAGAGTCTAGAAAGGAACTATTACATATGTTGAATAACTGATTTTCAACAAGGGTGCAAAGAAGATTCAATAAGGAAAAGAAGTATTTTCAAATGACACTGAAAAAAGTGAATGTCCACATGCAAACAAAGTTGGACTCCCTCTTTATACCATGCAAAAATTCACTCAAAATTCATCACACGTCTAATTGTAAGAGATAAAATGATAATACATTTAGACTAAAATGTAGGAGTAAATATTTGTGATCTTGGGTTAGGCAATGCTTTCCTAGTTATGATACCAAGAAAACAAGTGGAAAAATAAACACAAAAACAGATAAATTGGAATTCACCAAAATTACAATATTATGATTAAAGTAATGTATTTACTGATACATCTTTTAGGGCAAAGGAGAAAATAAACAAATGGGACTATATCAAAATAAAAAGCTTCCACAGAGCAAAAGAAACCATAAACAAAATGAAAAGAGAGCTCACTGCATGGGAGAACATATTTGCCCATGACACATTAGATAAAGGGTTAAATTCCAAAATATATAGGGAACTTATACAACTTAACAAAAGGAAGACAAACAATCCAATTAAAAATGGGAAAAGGACTAAATAGATACTTCTCCAAAGTGGACATACATAAGGACATATGAAAAAATGCTCAAAGTTACTAATCATCTGAAAGGTTAAAATTAAAACAACAATGAGGTATCACCTCATACCTGTCAGAATGGCTATCATCAACAAATCAACAAATGACAAGTGTTGGCAAGGATGGGGAGAAAAGGGAACCCTAGTACACTGCTGATGGAAATGCAGACTGCTGCAGCTATTGTGGAAAACTGTATGGAGTTGCCTCAAAAAATTAGAAATGGAACTGCCATTTCACCCAGTGATCTCACTTCTAGAATATATCCTAAGAAACCTGAAACACTAATCAGAGAGAATATATGCACCCCAATGTTCATAGCAGCACAATTTACAACAGTTCAAGTACCCATCAGCAGATGAGTGGATAAAAAAATCTGCGGTGCATGTACACAATGGAATACTCTGCAGCTGTAAAAAAGAAAGAATTCTTACCATTTGTAACATCATGGATGGACCTGGAATTTATTATACTTAGCAAAATAAGCCAGTCAGAGAAAGATAAGTATCACATGAGCTCACTTATATGTAGAATCTAATGAACAAAATAAACTGATGAACAAAATAGATCCAGAGATATAGAAGCATGAAACAGACTATTGACTCTCAGAGGGAAGGTGGGGAAAGGTGTGTGAGTGGGAAGAGATAAATCAAAGGACTGGTATGCATATATGCATAACCCATGGTTGCAGACAATAGGGTGGTGAAGGCCTGGGGTGGGGTGAAGTGGGAGGATGGGTTAGAAGAGGTCAATGCGGGGGGGGGGGAGGAAAGGGAACATATGTAATACTTTCAATAATAAAGATTTAAAAAACTAAAACAAAACAAAACAAACAAATAACTAAATGAATAGGAAAAGGGAAAAAAAAAAGAATGAGTAGTTCTGTATAATACCCTATCTTAAAAAGTTCTAACAGATGGTGGATTTCAACCAAGCACCAGATGCTCATTACATGTATCCACTAAGTCTGGCAGAGGCTTGAAATGTGTACAGGCCTGCTGGACAATGGATAAGTTCTTTTCCCAAATTCCTTGAAATAGTAATTATGTGGGTCTATAGGAAGTTTATATAGGTAGCCAGGATTCCCCTGACTTAAGATAAAGCTACATGGAGAGAATCTGGTTAATTTTTTTATTGTTGCAGAGCTGCAGCATTTCTTGCTTGTGGGTCCAGCATATATACACACACAAAGTGACTGACTTTTCTACAAGAAGATATTTCATGTTGCACTCATGACTGGTGATAGATTGAACATGGATGGTTAGATGTGTCCAAGTGTCCAGGTAGCCTTTCAGCTATACACACAGTTCCAGGTTGTTATCCTTGGCTAGCTAAATCAACTGTTCACATAAAAATGTGGAAATCATTTCTTGGGTGTAATTTCAGAGCAGCATCATTCCATAGTACATCTTTAAAAAAAACTGGAACTCATACACAGGGTCTGCCTCATTCTCTGAAAGTTTTGGAATATCCTCATTAGCATGAAATCACAACATCCATAGTGCTTATACTAATCCAACATAGGTCTGGCATAAGGAATGACTTTTTGAGTGTGCAGAATGACATTCATATATCTCCTCCATCACCAGGATATCTAAAATGTTCTTCTGCCTTGCTCATAAGTGTGAGGCCTGACTGTCCATGGAATTATGTAAGAAATTTCATTAAGTGAGCCAGAAAAAGGAAACTGTTTGTAAAATATATGAAATTTCTGGAATTATGCAGATGTGTCCTGATATATAGGAGAATGACTCAATTACAGAAGCAATAGTTTTGCAAATTAAAAAAAATAGTGAGAGGACTACAGGATTGATCTCAGCCCTTCTATGTCCATATTGTAGTGCTCTGGAGCTATGAATTTTATAATATTACCAGAGGCTTGGTGCATAAAATTCATGCACGGGTGGGGGTGTCCCTCAGCCAGCCTGCACCCTCTCCAATCTGGGACCCCTTGAATGATGTCTGACTGCTCATTTAAGCCCGATTCAGGTAGGATCGGGCCTAAATGGGCAATCGGACATCCCTCTCACAATCCATCTCCCAACTGCTCACCTGCCTGCCTTCCTGATTGCCCCCTAATTACTCCCCTGCCAGCCTGATTGCCCCTAACTGCCCTCTTCTGCCAGCCTGGGTCCCTCAACTGCCCATCCCTGCAGGCCCAGTCACCCCCAACTTCCCTCCTTTGCTGGCCTGGTCACCCTTAAGTGCCCTCCCCTGCAGGCTTGATCACCCCCAACTTCCCTCCCCTGCAGGCTTGATCACCCCCAACTGCCCTCCCCTGCTAGCCTGATCACCCACAACTGCCCTCCCTTGTAGACCTGGTCCCTCCCAACTGCCCTCTCTGGCTGGCCATCTTATGGTGGTCATCTTGTTTTTACATGGGGGCAGCCATCTTTGACCACATGGGGGCAGCCATCTTGTGTGTTGGATTGAGAGTCAATTTGCATATTACTCTTTTATTAGATAGGATTAGATAGGATAGAGGCCTGGTGCACGGGTGGGGGCCGGCTGGTTTGCCCTAAAAGGTGTCCTGGATCAGGGTGGGGTTTCTCTTGGGGCATGGGGCAGCAGGAGTGAGGAGCCTGTGGTGGTTGGCAGGCCGGCCACATCCCCCAGCAACCCAAGCAGAGACCCTGGTATCTGGGATTTATCTATCTTCTCTAATTGAAACTTTGTAGCCTTGAGCAGAGGCCTGGGGTGGCCAGGGCAGGCAGAAAACTTAGCTTCCTCCATTGCTGGGGAAACCTAAGGCTCCTGCTCTTTCCGTGGCTGCAGCCATCTTGGTTGGGTTGATTTGCATACTCACTGCTGATTGGCTGGTGGGTGTAGTTTGTGGGTGTAGAGGAGGTATGGCCAATTTGCATATTACTCTTTTATTAGATAGGATGGTTATTTACTGCACTTTAGTCTCTGGAGAACCCAGTAAGAATACTACTCAGGGGATCTTAGATGATAGCATAGACTATGGGTGACCTGAACCAGAGGAAGAATTCAAATAGCAATCAAAGTTATGATTTTTAACTCACTTATGAAATTCTATCAGTACTTTTAGTAGTTTAAAAAGTGTATTTATGATAAAGGTACAACTCTTAATGTATAAATTAAAAAGTGGCACTTTCACCCTGACTGGTTTGGCTCAGTGGATAGAGCATTGGCCTGTGGACTGAAAGGTCTCAGGTTCGATTCTGGTCAAGGGCATGTACATTGGTTGTGGGCACATCCCCAGTAGGAGTTGTGCAAGAGGCAGCTGATTGATGTTTCTCTCTCATTGATGTTTCCAGCTCTCTATCCCTCTCCCTTCCTCTCTGTAAAAAATCAGTACAATATATTTTTAAAAAGTGGCACTTTCCCTTTGTTTTAAAACATGCCCCACAATAATGGTCATTTATGAAATATGAAATGGATATAAAATTTATTGGTGTACTTTGGTGCTGCTGTTTGCCATTCAAATATATTTTATGCAAATTAAACCTTGAGGGAATTGTGAAATTAATAGTCATACATTCATACATTGAAATGAATATTCCCAGTTATGAAGAAAATGCAATTACCAGAAAAATTATTTTGATATAATTGTAGGTGAAGAGGGCCTATTCACTTAGCATAATAATCTCCAGGTCCATTCATACTGTTATAAATGGGTACAAGTTTCTTCTTTTTTATAGCATGTAGTATTTCATAGTGTAGATGTACCATAACTTTTTTTTAATTCATTCATTTACCAGATATTAGCTTTTGTAAATAATGCTGCTATGAGCACAGGAGTGCATATATTCTTTTGAATTTGTGTTTTGGGATTCTTATGATATATCCCCTGAAGTGAAATGACCAGACAACAGTGTGTTGAAGGCCAGAGGGACAGTGGGGGTGAGGGCTGAATGGAGGTGGGAAAAGATGGGGGGAAATGGGAACATCTGTTATAGTATAAACAAATTCTAATAAAGTTAAAAAGGAGGACCAATTCAAAAGTGTATTTACAATAGGATCTCAATATTATATCAATATTGATAACATCAATATTATATACATTTTGATAAGGCTATCTTAGCAGCGTTAGGGCTTGTGTGTTCCTAGATTCGGGAATGTTTGTGAGTTGTTGAATGGCATCATTCCACATAAAGATCAATAGAAATCCAATAAAATTCACTATAATTTTTTCAGGAAGACTATGTGGTAATTTTTAGAAGCATATAACTGTGTGCAGAGTTTCTGAGTTGACAACTTCAACCAATCATCTGTAAAATAGACTTCCAGATCTGTCTATGACTTTGGTGTCTTTCACAAAGTGCCTCATATAAGACTATTTTCAATAATCTGATGAATTATTTCCAACTAACATGATTGTAACATTTTCATGGTGGATGATCTCCTGAGGTTAAGTGGTCTTTGTTATCTCATGTCATTCAGGCTTACATTACCATGAGTCCAACCAATCATTTAAAATGGCAGCAGAGTAGGTGGATGCTGCAAAGACATGCTCCCAGGAACAAGCTGGAATTACAACTGAAATACAGAAAAGCTTCCTGAATAATCAACAGAAAACTCATAATTAATACATCTTTGCTCACATTGTTGAGGGGGCGCTGAGAATTCTGGGACTTAATCCCCAAACTGGGCTCCCCAGCAGACAGCACCAAATCTGAAGAGAGTACCCACATAACATCTAGCTGTGAAAAGCAACAGGGTGCTGTCTGCCAGGGAGCAGCAGCTGAACGTTCAGGCACTCTCTTGAAGGGCCAAAACACAAACATTTCCTGTGAAGCCACCTACCTTGTGCTCTGGAAGAGGGAGCATGAAGTGGACTGGAGCTATGAGAGCAGAAGCCAGGACTGGGGACTCGAGGGATAGAACTCAGAAGACAGATACCCCAAGTTTCTTGGGCCAAGTCATTCCCTCATTCAGCAGAGGACCATCTTTCCACATAGACATTTGCCTTGCCTGGGAGGAAGACATCCTATTGGAAAACACCTTGCGCTGAGGCCACTTAAAAGAATAAAAGTAACAATTAGCCTCCAGGCAGAAGCAACTGCCCCACACTGTTGAAAAAACTCTTGCTACACCTAAGGACAATTGCCTGAGGACAATTCAAATCAGAATCCTATTAGTCTATAGACAGAGGCAGTCTCTGGAGACTTTGAGTCTTTGCCTGATCCAATTAGTCAGAAACAACCTTTAATACTGTCCTGCACTAGAGATTGAGAGGTGTAGAGGATTACCTAATACAAACCTAAATAGACAACCAAAATGAGGAGACAAAGAACACCCAAATGAACGAACTAGAGAATTCTACAGAAGAAGAGATAAATGAAGCAGAAATAAGAAATTTATCTGAGAGTTCAGAATAATGATGGTAAAGATGCTCAACAGTATGAACAAAGATGTATTAATTATGAAAAACGAACAATCTAAGATAAACAATGACACAACACAAATAAAGAACACATTGGAAGGAATACACAGCAGATTAGGGGAAGCTGAGGATTGAATCAGTGGATTAGAAAACAGAGAGTTGAAATATCACTCAATCAGATAATCAAAAACAAAACAAAACAAAAACAAAAACGAGCAGAACAGCATAAGGTTTCTGTGGGACAAAGTGAAACATAACAATGTGTCCAACCAGACATTCTGGTTACTTATCACATTCATATTTTTGCTGCCAGAACAGTGCCTAAATATTCGAGATGGGATTTTATTTCTCATTGGTTCAAATATTTCAAGCTGTAATGATTAACCCTGGGACGCATGATGATGTATGTCCTAAAAAGGTAATCTCTCTAAAAAAGAAGACTCCAAGTAGCCACATGAAGAAGAGACATGTAGGTGTTATCACCAACAACCTCAGCTAAGGCCCCAGCCAATGGACTGAATCAAATTCCAGATATGTGAATAAATAAGTCTTCAAGTAGTCCCAACCCCCAGTCTTTGAGCATCTTCAGCTGACGCCTTAGATATTTTTGAACAAAAACAAGAAATCCTTGTTTTGTCTTGTTGAAATTCCTACCCCAAAGGACTTGTCATAATAATAAAATGGTTGTTTATTTCTGCCTATAGTTTGGAATGATTTATTATTCAGCAAGAATTAACTGGGATATAAGTTTGTACCTGTAGGTAGAGTGCTGTTATAACAAAACCTAAAAATTTGTGTCATTGGGTTTAGGGCCAGATAGCAGATGGAAAATTGAAAGGTCTTGAAAAGAGTAGTAGAAAAATCATATAGGCCTGAAAGGGGCAGTTGGTAAGGGCTTAAAGAAAATTGGAAGCTGAAAAAAATGGAGTCCTTATTACATAGCAGCAGAAAGCAGCAATGTCCTATTATAGTAATATGGAAAATAGGAAATATACCTAATCAACTTGATTATCTGTTTATATAGAGAGATATACAGGCAAAACATTGAAAGTGACTAGACTTCTTTTCACTGAATATTATAACACTTGAAGCCCGGTCCACGAATTTGTGCACAGGTGGGGTCCCTTGACCTGGCCAGGCCAATTGAGGCTGAAGGCCAGGGGGAGTGGCTGAGAGAGGTTGACTGGCAGGGGAAGGGGCCAGAGGAGGTTGACCAGCTGGCCAGATCAGGACTATCGGGGCCAGCCAGCTGGGGGGAGGGGCTGGGGAAGGTTGGTTGTAGGAGCACACTGACCATGATGAGGCAGCTCCTGCATTGAGCATTGGCCCCCTGGTGGTCAGTGCATATCATAGCGACTGGTTGACAGGTTGTTTTGGTCATTCAGTTGCTTATGCTTTTATATGTGTAGATGTGGGAGGAGATATGTGAGCCAAATAATTAACTTAAAGAATCCAGAACTTATTGGGTTTGAAAAATAATTTTGTTTTTCTCTCCTAGGCTGTCTAGACTGTGATTCTCAAATTAAAAAGGGCTTTAGGCCAAATATCAAAACCAGATTGGGATTGTAAACTATTTTATTAAAACCTCAAAAAGATGTCAGGTAGTTCCTCCTGGAATCTTTCAGATAGACAAAGGTCTCCTAAGGATATTAAGGACATACCTTACAGATCCTTTTTGCTAAGCAATAGAGCTTTTAAAAACTTTAAACTACCTACTACAGTCTCACATGGCTTTTCCCCCTAATGGAATACATTATAAATTAGCACACAAAAGCCCACAAAGTTTTTTAAGAAATTGTATCAGCTTGGACTAAAAAGGATAGAAATGTTACAAAATGGAGTCCTTTGGATACTACTACAGGAGGAAGCAAATTGAGAGAACTATTCAGCTTCAAACATAAACTATTGTTTTTATGCAACAAGTAAAGATGATTTAGAGTTGGAACCAAGTGACCAGAAGGTAGAGTGAGGAATTATAGAGAGCAATTTACAAACAGTAGAACACAAGGAGGAATTGGCAACATACCCATACTTATATTTCAGAATTTCTATGAACTAGTTATTGCAACATTTGTTCTATTTTCCCCTCCTCTCATTTCCATTAGTGTCTATAGTGGCTATGTTAGGCCTGACCCCACAACTCTGTTGGGTATGCCTATTAGATAACTTGTAACTTTAGTTTTCCTGTCTTCAAGTCAAGATATACTCAATGAACTGTATGTTAAGAACCAAATCTGAGGATCTTCACCTATACCTACACTTTATGTAGAGAATGTTATCTGGTAGTTAACTCATGTCATATGGGATTAGACTTGGAGGAGGGTATCAGTGCATTTTGTTTGTGGGAAGGATGAATATTGTCATAGCCAGTGGGCAAGTTATGACAGATTACATTTTCCAAAATTAACTATAACAATACCTTCCATACCATATGTTCTTCTTAAAATGTGACTTTGACATTTCTTTCATCAAGAGTTGGGGTTTATGTTCTCTCCAATTCAATCTAAGTGGGCTTGTAACTATGGAACAACTGATTCTATGTGAGTTCCAAGGACAGAACATAAAAGGTGATAGAGTTTCTACTTTGTAACTACTGGGACACTTGCTCTTGGAAAAAATCCACCAGGCTGTTATGAAGTCTAAGAAGTTATGTGAAGAGGTCACAGGTTCCAGCAGATTGTCCCAGCTGAGATCAGAGATGACAGCACCAATTGCCAAACACGGGAGTGAGTGGGGATTTGGATGATGTTAACTCTCAGCCTTTGATTCTTCCAAGCTAAGGCCATTCAGACTGTGAGCAGTTACAATCCATCTCTGATGTGTCCTTTCCCAATCCCTAACCTGTAAAACATACATGCATAATAAAGCAGTTGGCACATGCCATTAAGTTTGGATGGTTAGCCATATTGCAATGGTAACTGAAACAGGACTTAATAGCCAGTAAACTTCATTCATAAGTTAGGTACTAGCCAGATAGGTAGAGTGTTCTATGATATTTCTGGCTGAGGCATTTCATTTTTAAACCTTTGAACCTGTATGTATGTATATCCTATTTAATAAAAGAGTAATATGCAAATTGACTGTTGCCAGGTTCTTGTCCCAGACTTACAAAGGGTTCAGCATTCTGGAGAAAGGAGCTGTGCATACATGATTAAAAAGGAGTCCAAAGATGAAATATATTTTTGAAAGGTGTTGGGAGTCAGAGGAGCTTCAGCTAAAGGGAACCGAAGACTCTCCCTTATCCAAGGACTCATGGATGTGAGGGCGATCTGGCTGCAACATCTGTCACCCCATTGATTGCCAGGGTTGATTCGGCTGATCTGGCTGGCTAGGCGGGTGTCCCCTTCCTCCCTCACTGATTCATGTGCGTCCCTCCAGAAGCTGCGCGCTCGGTCGAAGAGGATGACCTTCCCCCCAGAGGAGAGGACCGGTCTTCAGTCAAGGATATATGAGTAGCTGCGCTCCCTTGCTAGAACCTCCAAACAAGCTCTCAAGGACTCATGCTTTTATTATAAAACAATTTGTCCCAAGGCAAGGTGGAAATATACACTTCAAATGTTAAGGTATCAAATGGTACAGAAGCATTGTCAGTTTGAGGAATAGCCTATAGCTGTTTCGGTGTTTGGCCAACAGGAGGCAATAAAATGCCCTGAGCTGTCTGGCAGTTAACAATCCTATTCAGGTTTGGAGGAAGTGCCATTTAGCCATTTCCAACAGGTAAACTACATATATGGCTCACCCTTGTTGAGCCCCCCAAGTCCCATCAACCTTTCAATGGAACTCTTGAAATTATTACATGCTGGAATTGTTCTTGGCAGACTGTCACTCCAATACACAAGATGGCTGCCCCCATGTGGTCAAAGATGACTGCCCTTATGTGGACACAAGATGGCCACCACAAGATGGCCAGCAGGGGAGTGAAGTTGGAAGGGAGCAGGCCTGCAAGGGAGGGCAGTTGGGGGCAATCAAGCCTGCAGAGGAGGGCAGTTAGGAGGGACCAGGCTGGCAGAGGAGGAAAGCTGGGGGCAACTGAGCCTGCAAGGAAGGGCAGTGGGGGGGCAGGCCTTCAGGGCAGGGTAGTTAAGGGTAAACAGGCTGGCAGGGAGCAGTTAGGCATCAATCAGGCTGGCAGGGGAGTGGATAGTGGGTGATCAGGCTGGCAGGAAGAAGTGATTAGGGGCAATTAGGAAAGCAGGCAGGCAAGCAGTTGGGAGCCGGCAGTCCTGGATTGTGAGATGAATGTCCGGCTGCCCATTTAGAGCCAATCCTACCAGGAGGGGTCCCAGATTGGAGAGGGTACAGGCTGGGCTGAGGGACACTCCCCCATGGATGAATTTCATGCACCAGGCCTCTAGTCCTATATAATAAAACCCTAATATGCAAATCCACTGAATGGCCGAATGACCAGTCGCTAGGACATGCACTGACCACCAGGGAGCAGATGCTCAAAGATAGAAGTCAGGCTCACAGCTGGTGAGCAGCAGCAGGAAGTGGGCCTTAGGCAGCAGCGGACATCCCCTAAGGGTTCCCAGACTGCAAGAGGGCACAGGCCAGGCTGAGGGACCTCTCCACCCACCCACCCAGTGCATGAATATTGCGCATTGGGCCTCTAGTTGGATATAAAAACTCAAACACAAAAATAGAGTAAGTTTATATGATAGATATCAAACTGGTCAGTCCACTTCATTCTTTCTAACCTCCTAACACATATAAGGAATGAATCCCATTCTCATAAGTAATAGTGTCTCATTAAAACAGTGGTATTTAAGTATAAGAATAGGAGGTATATATTATAATCTATAGAGGTTAAGAAGAGAAAATATGTAGTGCAAAAAAAGCCCCTAGCCCCTGGAAATTCTTATGTTTTCTCCATTTGAGCTTCTATGATTGATACACTAATATGCCCCTGTGACCTGAGACAAGATAATGGGTAAGTCTCAGGAGAATATTAGCAATTATCAATTTTTAGCATCCAGAGGCATTGAAAAAGACAAAGGGAATCATTAGGAACTGAAATTATTTTATAAGTGTCTTTGAGTTGCCCTGGCCAGGTATCTATGTTGGTTAAAGTGTTGTTCTATTACACCAAGGTTTTGGTTTTGATACCCAGTTAAGGCACATAGAAGAAGCAACCAATGATATGCATAAATGGGTGAACAACAAATCAGTGTTTCTCTCTCTCTCTCTCTCTCTCTCTCTCTCTCTCTCTCTCTCTCTCTTTCTGAAATCAATACAAAATTAAAAATGTCTTTGAGTTGCAACATAAGGCTCTGAAGCTTAATATTTCCCTAAACATGGCCCCTTCATTGATATATAATTTCAGGGGGACACAAAAGTAGATAGAGGCCTCACAGTAGTAATAAGTTTATTTAAAGGTGCAGTAGAAAAGCTGTCATTAAGTACTGGGCTCTGAGTGTCAATCAGTAGATAAGTGGATAAAATAGATATGGCATTAATGGAATACACTTGGCTGAAAAAGGAAGAAAAATTTACCCTTTGTGACAGCATGGATGGACCTGGAGAACAATATGCTAAGTGAAATAAGCCAGTCATAGGAAAACAAGTACCATATGATCTAACTCATATGTAAAATTTAATGAACAAATGGAAATAACAAGCAAAATAGAGACAGATTCATAGAAAGCAGAAAGACAATTCTGGTGATGGGGGGGCTATTGGGGTGAATGGAAGGATTGATTAAAAATGAAAAAATATAGGAAGAACTCATGGACAAGGACAACAAGTGTGGTGATTGTGGGAGGAGTGAGGAGGTGAATGTGAAAGAGGGTATAGGGGAGATGAATGGTGATTAAAAAATAAAATAAAATAAAAAATAGAATAAAATAAATGTGCTTCTAAATTATAATTTCACAGTCAAATAAACATACAAGCCTAAAATGAAAAAAATGTATATAACTGGGTTCTTTCTATCAGTGATTCACTTCTCCTACAATAACAGGACTATTTCAAAAGTGCTGAGAAAGTTTAAAGTATTATCATAAAATTGTAGTTCAATGCATTCATTATGTGGTCTGACTCATCCATTTGTTGCCTGATGGGAGTAAAGCTCTGTCTGAGATAAACAAGAGCAAAATACAAAATCAGAAAGATGATTGTTTGAGTTTACCTCTGTTTTCTCTAAATATTCTTTTCCTAATGCATTTTCAAACCAGGCGCACCCCTTTACCCTAACTCCCTCCAATACTGTGTAGCTATGTTGTCCCATCTTTGTGATATTTTGTCAGTCTTGGAATTGAGATTTCTTGGTCTACTTTTCTTAACTTGTATTTATAATGTAATTTATTTCATTATGAAGGTCTCTCATTCTTTTTATGTAACATTTTTTCCTCATTCCTTTAGTCCAAGGCCAAAGTCTCTTTAATTTCTCGATCGATGTATTATATATGTAACTTATTTAAATCAACCAGCAAATTTGTAAGAAAACTATCAAGTCACATGCAATATTGAACAAAGATATTGAAGTGGAGAGATGAGGTGAATAGAATTGCATCAAAATTTCTCTCTAATATTGAAGGTGGGAATTGAGGTTTTCAGAGAACCAGAGGATTTAGAACAGGGTATACTTCTGAAAAACCTGTTTCATTATAAAGAAACTTATTACGCATAAACTTACCTAAGGTCTGGTGTTTTTGTCAGTTTTGTTTACTAATATATCCAAGTACTTACAATAGTTTTTGGCATATAATAGGTGTTTAATGCAAAATTTTATTGAATGATTAAATGCAATTTCCCTTCTGTCTAGGAGACAGACTGATATAGTAGAAAGATATTGAATGTTAATTGATCCTTAATTTGACAACAAATGTTGAACTTACCTAAGAGTTCAGTTGTGGACTACTTTCTCTTCTAAATCTATATTATTTCCTCAGCTGTTATCATCTACTCCCAATACTTCATTTGTCATATATAGACTGATGATGCCCACATTTTTATTTTTACCATCAATTTATTATGTTCAATTACCTGCTTTACAACTCCACTTGAATTACTTACAGGAATCTCAATCTCATCATATTTCAAATTGAATTCATTATCTTCCCCCATTAAGATTAGTTAAATCAAGGGGAGAAACCAAGATGGCGGCATAGGTGAACACCTAAGCTGCTGCCTCGCACACAATTTCAAACCTACAACTAAAAGACAGAACGGACACCATCCAGAACCACAGGAAGGCTGGCTGAGTGAAAATTCTACAACTAGAAGGATAGAGGGGGACTCACGGAGGCTCAGAGGAGCTGTAAAAACCTGAGGTACAGAGACGCGCACATGGAGAGAGCAGGTGCTGGAGTGCCTGGCTGGCTTCCTCTAGCGGGAGGGAGGCAGAAAAATCCAACTGCACTGAACCCCAGCTCCAGGCAAGACTCATAGGGAGAGTCTGGACTGTTGTGAAAAGGAAGGAGTGCATGGAATCTTAGGGGAGCCGCATAAGACAGAGGTCTGGGTGCTCACGAAAGTGTATGTGAAATTGTGTGTGAAAGTGCACACACAGAGTGCTGACTGCTGATTGTGCCTGGCTCTCTCTAGCAGGAGGAAAACAGAACCTTACAACAGCACTGAAATCCAGGTCCAACTTCACTGAACCCCAGTTTTAAGTGAGACGCTGGGGATCCAGACTCATATGGGTCCCTAAAGCTCACGGAAACTCAGGGGAACCAAAGGGTAGAGTTCTGGAAGCTCACGTGAGCACGCATGCAC
Organism: Lasiurus cinereus; assembly: GCA_011751065.1. Taxonomy (NCBI): domain Eukaryota; kingdom Metazoa; phylum Chordata; class Mammalia; order Chiroptera; family Vespertilionidae; genus Lasiurus; species Lasiurus cinereus. The sequence continues at coordinate 20,034,944 of JAAGEH010000029.1, read as the reverse complement.
ACGCAGAAGGCAGCAGTCTGGAGGCAAGCCTGCATGTGCAGACACAGCTGATCCCCACAATCAATTGGCTTGGAGGTCAATTCCCCCTCACCCCCCGTGATACTAACAACAATCAAGAATTAACTACAACAGACAGTACACACAGTTCACAAAGGGATGCACCAAGAGTGTGCACCTCAGGTAACTGGGAAGACAGAGCTACTGGGCTACATAGTACAGCTAGCACACAAAGCTACTCTACCAACTCAAGGAAGAAGTGAAATATGCAGAGACTACAGAAGAGATCACAAATGAAAGAAATGGAGGAAAACAAATGACTGGATATAGAGTTCAAAATCACGGTTATAAGGTTTTACAAGAATTTCCTAGAAAAAATTGATAGATTTAGCGAGACCCAAGAGGAGATGAAAAAAGAACCAACTAGAAATTAAACATACACTGACTGAAATAAAAAATATTACACAGAAACCTAAAAGCAGACTAGAGGATCGCAAGAATCAAGTCAAAGATTCGAAATACGAAGAAGCAAAAAACACTCAACTGGAAAAGATAAAAGAAAAAAGAATAAAAAAATGTGAAGATAGTGTAAGGAGCCTCTGGGACAATTTCAAGCATATGAACACCAGAATTATGGGGGTGCCAGAAGAAGAGAGAGAGCAAGATACTGAAAACCAATTTGAAGAAATAATGACTGAAAACTTCCCCCACCTGGAGAAAGAAATAGACTTACAAGTCTAGGAAGTGTAGAGAACCCTAAACAAAAGGAATCCAAAGAAGACCACACCAAGAAACATCATCATTAAAATACCAAGAGCAAAAGACAAAGAAAGAATATTAAAAGCAGCAAGAGAAAAACAGTTAATTACCTACAGGGGTGCACCCATTCGACTGTCAGCTGATTTCTCAACAGAAACTATGCAGGCCAGATGGGAGTGGCAAGAAATATTCAAAGTGAAGAATAGCAAGAACCTACAACCAAGATTACTCTATTCAGCAAAGCTATCATTCAGAATTGAAGGGTGGATAAAGAGCTTCACAGATAAGAAAAAACTAAAGGAGTTCATGACCACCAAACCAGTATTATATGAAATGCTGAAAGATATTCTTTAAGAAGAGGAAGAAAAAAATGGTAAAGATAAAAATTATGAGCAACAAACAAACCTATCAACAAGTGAATCTAAAAATCAAATGAGTTGAAAATCTGTTGAACTGAATAAATTGGTGAATATAATAGAATTAGGGGCATAAAAAGGGAGTGGACTGATAATTCTCAGGGGAGAAGAGGTAAGAAAGGGTGCAGAGAGAGACTGGACAAAAATCACACACCTATGGATGAGGACAATGGAGGGGAAATAAGGGCAGAGGGCGGGGTGGGAACCGGGTGAGGGAGATATGGGGGGAAAAAAGAGGACCAATTGTAATAATCTGAACAATAAAGATTTATTAAAATAAAAAAAAGATTAGTTAAATCAATCCTTCTGTAGAGTAAATGACATTGATTGAGCCTAATTTTAACCTTTTTAAGTCTTAAAATATTATTTCCAGTGGCAGATAATATATGCATACAAACTCCCTTTACTTACCTTATATACACTAGTTCACCAGAATTAGAGATAAATGGAAACAAAACCAACTTTCAATCTCTATTTATTCCTCCTGGTTAAAATCCTAGAACATTTGTTGTTTAAGATCTGAGCTCATTTAATTTCGAGTTTGAGATTTAGTCAAGTTTTGAGAAGTAGAGTAAGGGGTTGTGAAGGAATAGTAGGGTTAGGGACATGTTATAGTCTCTATATAAATGATCAGTGCTTAAGAGAATAGGTCAACTTAGCTTTGGATGACTCAAGGAAATATTAGGTTTAAACTTCAGGGTCAGGACAGGATTTTTCAATATCAGCATCAGCATTATTGACGTTTTGGACCAAATAATTCTGTGTATGCATTGTGTTATGTTTAGCAGTATCTCTAGGTTTTACCCACTAAATACCAGTAGCACACTTCCTCCAAAGTTTTGACAACCAAAATGTCTTCAGGTGTTGTGAAATAACCCGAATAGCAAAAATTTCCCCAGTTTTATAGTCATTAATCTAAGAAGATTGTTTTACCAGAGGTTAATAACCTGAGAAATCATAATAAAGAACTATAAACTAGTGGTATTATTACCAATTCATTCTGTACATACACCTTACCTGTTATGGTAATGAGACAAAATCTGAACATTTTTGAATGGGCATGATTATCTTACAGGTAATATGACCAGATACAAGGTGTATAGAATGGCTTATTAGGAAGCTAGTAAAATTACTCAATTATATTTGTATAAAAGATAAATTTTTAATAATTAATTCAGGGAAAAATATATCTTTACTAGAGGTCTGATGCATGAAGATTTGTGAAAGCATGGGCCTTTCAGTGGCTGCCGGCACATCCTTCGCTCCAGCTGTAGCCACCTTTCCTCCTTCCCACAAGGCCCTGCCTCTGGCCGCTCAGCACTTGTTTATGTAATTAACTCACCATCTTTGTTGGGTTAATTTGCATACTCACTCCTGATCGGCTGGTGGCCATAGCAAAGGCATGGTCAATTTGCATATTACTCTTTTATTATTGTAGATCAGTTTAAGAGGCAACTTTAGAGAAAAACAATAATTTTTGCCACTTCACAACACCAAATTGAAAGATAATGGATTACATAAACTATCTAGAAGTATTGGGAGTTCTAAATGACAGCATTGCCTTTAGCAGGACACTAAAAGAACATGGATGTCCACTATTTAACGTCTCAAGACTCCCAATTACAGCCAATTTGTTTTTTCCATATTTTTTAATGTATTACATGTGTACATATCTTCCCATTGTCCCCTCCCATTCCCATGCATGCTTTAACCCCCGAGTGTCTTGTGTCCATCAGTTATGCTTGTATGCATGCATACAAGTCCTTTGGTTGATCTCTTATCTACCTCACCTGTGGCTAAACTTACCATTATAATTTGACAGTCTGTTTGATGCTTTAAGGCCTCTGTATCTATTCTTTTGTTAATCAATTTATAATGTTCTTTATCATCCATAAATGAGTGAGATCATGTGGTATTTTTCTTTCATTGACTGGCTTATTTCATTTAGCATAATGGTCTCCAATTCCATCCAGGTTGTTGCAAATGGTAAGAAATCCTTCTTTTTATGGCAGCATAGTATTCCATTGTGTAGATGTACCATAGTTTTCTGATCCACTCCTCTGGTGATGGGCACCTAGGCTATTTTCAAATCCTAGGTATTATGAATTGTACTGCTATGAACATAGGGGTGCATAAATCCTTTCTGATTGGTGCTTCTAGTTTCTTAGGATATATTCCTAAGAGTGGGATTGCTGTGTCAAATGGGAGATCCATTTTTAGTTTTTTGAGGAAACTCCATACTGTTCTACAGAGTGCCTGCACCAGTCTGCATTCCCACCAGCAGTGCACGAGGGTTCCTTTTACTCTTCATCCTTGCCAACACTTGTAATTTGTTGATTTGTTGATGATTGCTATTCTGACAGGTGTGAGATGGTATCGTGTTGTCATTTTTATTTGCATCTCTCAGATGCAATCAGTGACTTTGAGCATGTTTTCATGTGTCTCTTGACCTTCCTTCTTCTTCTTTTGAAAAAATTCTATTTATGTCCGTTGCCCATTTTATTTATTGGATCATTTATCTTACTTTTATTAAGTTGTATAAGTTTCTTGTAGATGTTGGAGATTAAAAACTTTATCAGTCATAATATTTTCAAATCTGTTCTCTTATACAGTGGGCTTTCTTGTTGTTTTGTTGATGGTTTCCTTTGTTGTGAAAATGCATTTTATTTTGATGTAGTCCCATTTGTTTATTTTCTCTTTCGCTTCCATTGCTCTAGAAGCAGGAGCAGTGAAAACATTCCTTCGGCATAAGTCTGAGATTTTGCTGCCTGTGGATTCCTCTACTATCTTTATGGTTTACCATCTGTTTAAGTCCTGTATCCATTTGGAGTTTATTTTTGTGTATGGTGTAAGTTGGTGGTCCAGTTTCATTTTTTACATGTATCTGTCCAATTTTCCCAACAACATTTATTGGAGAGACTTGACTCCATGGTATGTTCACACCACTTTTGTCAAATATTAATTGAGGATAGTGGTTTAGGTGGATATCTGGATTCTCTATTCTATTCCATTGGTCTATATGTCTATTCTTATGCCAGTACCAGGCTGTTTTGAGAACAGTGGTTTTGTAATATAGCTTGAAATCTGGTATTGAGATCCCACCTACTTTATTCTTCTTTCTCAGGATTGCTGTGGCAATTTGGGGTCTTTTTATGTTCTAGATGAATCGTTGGAGAGTTCTTTCTATGTCAGTGAAATATGCCATAGGTATTTTAATGGGAGTGCATAGAATCTATAGATTGCTTTGCGTGGTATGGACATTTTAATTATGTTGGTTTTCCCAATCTATGAGCATGGTATGCTCATCCATCTGTTTACCTCTTCTTCTATCTCCTTTTTCAGTGTCCTGTAGTTTTCTGCATATAGGTCTTTTATATCCTTAGTTTATTCCTAGGTATCTTAATTTTTTCTGGTGCGATGGTAAATGGGAGTGCTCTTTTAGTCTCTCTTTCTGTAAGTTTACTATTAGTGTATAGAAATATTATAGATTTTGGCATTAATTTTGTATCCTGCTACATTTCTGGATTCATTTATTAAGTTCATTAGTTTATTGATGGAGTCTTTTAGGTTTTTTATGTATAGTATCATGTCATCTGCAAATAACAATAGCTTTACTTCTTTTCCAATTTGGATGCCATTTATTTCTTCTTCTTGTCTAATTGCAATTGCTAATACTTCCAGTACTATGTCAAACAGGAGTGGTGAGAGTGGGCATACCTGTTTTGTTCTTGTTCTTAGGGGAAATGGTTTTAGTTTTTGCCCATTGAGTATGATGTTAGCTGTGGGTTTATCATATATGGCTTTTATGATGTTGAGGTATGAACCTTCTATTCCTACATTGCTGAGAATATTTATCAAGAAATGGTGGTGGATTTTGTCAAATGATTTTTCTGCATTAATTGATATGATCATGTGATTTTTATCTCTCAATTTGTTTATGTGATATATCACATTCATTGATTTGTGGATATTGTACCATCCTTACATTCCTGGGATAAATCCTACTTGGTCATGGTCAATGATCTTTCTGATGTACAGCTGGATCCGATTTGCTAGAATTTTGTTGAGGATTTTGGCATCTATGTTTATGAGAGATATTGGTCTGTAATTCTCTTTCATTGTGTTGTCTTTATCTGGTTTTGGTATTAGGGTGATGCTGGCTTCATAGAAAGTGTTTGGAAGTGTTCCTTTTTCTTGAATGTTTTTGAATAGGAATGTTTTTGAATATGATCCTTTGAGGAGGATAGATTTTAATTCTTCCTTGAATGTTTGGTAAAACTCTCCTGTGTAGCCATCTGGTCCAGGCTTTTGTTCGCTGGAAGCTTTTTGATGACTGCTTCAATTTCTTCCATAGTTATGGGACTATTGAGATGTTCAGATTCTTCCTGGTTGAGTTTTGGAAGGTTATATTGTTCTAGCAATATGTCCATTTCCTGCAGGTTGTCCAGTTTGTTGGAATAGAATTGTTCATAGTATTTTTTAATAATCCTTTGTATTTCGGCAGGGTCTGTTTTTCTTTCTCCTCTTTCATTTCTGATTTTGTTTATTTGAGTCTTCTCTTTTTGCTTCTTGGTGATCCAGGGTAGAGGTCCATCAATCTTGTTTAACCTTTCAAAGAACCAGCTCTTGTTTTTGTTGATCTTTTGAATTGTTTCTTTGGTCTCCATGTTGTTTATCTCTGCTCTGATCCTTACTATTTCCTTCCTTCTGCTTACATTGGGCTTTTCTTGTTGCTCTCTTTTCAGCTTTTTGAGTTGTAGGGTTAGGTAATTTATTACCATTGTTTCTTGTGTTTTTTTTTTCAGTAGGCTTGTAGAGCTATGAACTTCCATTTCAAGACGGCTTTCTCTGTGTCTCATAAATTTTGTATTGTTGTGTTGTCATTATCATTTGTTGCCATGATGTTTTTTTATTTTTTCCTTGATCCCTCTGGTTACCCAATCATTGTTTAATAGCATGCTGTCTAGTCTCCATGTGTTTGATTTCTTTGGATTGTTTTTGTTATATGTTTTATGCCTCTGTTTCAGTTTTATGCCTCTGTGATCAGAGAAGGTGCTTGATTTGATTTCTATCATCTTGAATTTGAAGAAACTTTGCCCATGATCCAATATATGGTCTGTCTTTGAAAATGACCAATGTGCACTTGGGAAGAATGTATATTCTGTGGCTTTGTGGTGAAATGTTTTGAAGATGTCAATTAATTCCATCTGGCCTAGTGAGTCATTTAGGATTGATGTTTCTTTTCTGATTTTTTGTTTAGAGGATTTGTCTAATGTTGATAGTGGGATATTAAAGTCTCCTACTATGATTTTATTGCTGTCAATCTCTCCCTTGATATCTTCCAGGAGCTTTTTATGTATTTGGTTGCTCCTGTATTGGATGCATATATGTTTACCAGAGTTATTTCTTCTTGTTGGATTGCTCCCTTTAGTATTATGAAGTGGCCCTCCCTATCTCTTGTTATGTCCTTCACTTTGAGATCTAATTTGTCAGATATAAGTATTGCTACCCCAGCTTTTTTTTTTATTTCCATTTGCCTGAGTAACCGTTTTCCATCCCTTCACCCTCAATCTGTCTGTGTCTTTTTTTTATAAGGTAGGTTTCTTGTAAACAGCAGATATATGTGACATGTTCTGTTATCTAATCCATTACCCTATGTCTTTTGATTGGAGCATTTAATCCATTTACATTTAAAGTTATTATTGATAGGTCCTTATTTTTCACCATTTTATTCTTTACCACTGTGTTCCTTCCTTCCTTCCTTCCTTCCTTCCTTCCTTCCTTCCTTCCTTCCTTCCTTCTTTCCTTCCTCTCTCTCTCTCTCTCTCTCTCTCTCTCTCTCTCTCTCTCTCTTTCTTTCTTTCTTTCTTTCTTTCTGTCTTCTTTCTTCAGCAAACCATTTAGCATTTCTTGCATTGCTGGTTTGGTAGTAATAAATTCTCTTAGTCCTTTTTTTTCTGTGAATCTCCTAATTTCACCTTCAATTTTGATTGTTAGCAATCCTGGGTACAGTGTTTTTGCACTGAGACCCTTCCTTTGCATGACTTTGTATATTTCATTCCATTCCTTT